>JAMXBB010000011.1:3739462-4081173 GCA_024138015.1 Lumnitzera littorea
ACAGGTTTGGATATTAACAGATGTCAGAACAGACGTTTCAAGCTGGTTGAGTTGTGCGCCTTGTGTAAACTGCGTCTACGATAGCAGCTGTGAGGTCAGCTTCTATCTTAGATTAGTTTACACGGCGGGACTGTTATGACTCTTCTTGTTCGGGGCGTGACAGATTACATGGTGTGCTAGAAAGTATTGTTTCTGATTGGAATAGTCGGTTTGTATCTAAATTTTAGGAGAGCTTACATAGAGCTTTGGGTACAAAATTGCAATTTGGTATAGCTTATCACCTGCAAATGGATGGGTAGTTTGAGCGAACAATTCAAACCCTCGAGGATATGTTATAGGCTTGCGTGTTAGATTTTGGAGGTGATTGAGATAAATATTTGCCATGAATAGAATTTGCCTACAATAATAGTTATCATACGACCATACAAATGGCACCTTATGAAGCATTATATGAGAGAAAACGTAGATCGCCACTGTATTGGGATCATGAAGAATATGCCATGATTGGACCGAACATGATCAATCAAATAAGTGAGAAAATCAAGATTGTTCAGTAGCGAATGAAGGAAGCTCAAGACTGTCATAAGAGTTGGGTAGATTTGAAAAGAGGCTATTGAAGTTTGAAGTTGGTGATCATGTTTATGTTAAGATAAGCCCATTCAAAGAACTTAGAAAGTTTAACTCAAAGGGAAAACTAAGCACACGATATATTGGTCCATTTGAAGTACTGGAGAAGGTTTGTAATGTATTATACAGAGTAGCATTACCTCCAAGTTTATTGGGTTATCATAATGTATTCCATGTTTCCATGCTAAGGAAGTTTGTTAAGAACTTGAATGTAATGGTGGAAATAAAGCCAATAAAGTTAACAAGGAATTTTCAATTTATGAGGTAACCCATAAAAATACAGGATAATCGGGTTCAAAAGTTACGAAATCAAGATATGGAGTACATAAAGATCCAATGGAATGAAGGTCCTGACTTGGAGATTACTTGGGAGCTAAAAGCAGCAATAATGAAGCAGTATCCATGACTTTTCTAACTTCAAAGTTAATAACAGTTTGTGATTAATGCTTTTGGTTATTTAAGTGCAATTTAGATATATAGAAGTTTTGAGGACAAAACTTTTTCAAAAGAAAGTGAGAAACGTTTAAGTATGAGAAGTTGTCGATGCTTTGTGTAAATCGTATCTATGATAGACATTATGAGGTTAGTTCCTATTATAAGTTGGTTTACATGGCGAGACTGTTGCGACTCTGTGACTTTGAAGCGTAACATTAGACACAGCCTGGTTTGAATCAACCCATCTTACTATCCAAATTCATTCTTTTATGTAGCTATAATCAAGTTTCAAGTTTTAAAAAAGATTCATTGCAAAAACCTAAAAGAGGTGTTTTTTGGTAAATTTATTAAAACATTGAGGGTTAAAATAGATTAAATAAAAGGTTAATGGCTAATTCGTAAATGCAGGTAAATGTTAGTGATTTTTTTATACTTTTTCCTTTATAAAAAGGTCTAAGACAAAGATCAAATAGAAAAAAAAAACCAAAATTATGGACTAAAAATGTATTTTTTTCTTCAAAATATGTCAACTTTTTCGTAAGTAAATTTAAGCACAGCAATATTCCTATAAAACAAAGCAAGCAATCACAATTTACTAAAAAATCCTAAAACATGCAAATTAACATCAACAGAGACGATTAATTATCAAAACATGTGCTTCAATACCAATATTCACAAAAAATTCTAAAAAGAATTTAATTATTAAAGAACACTAAAGAACCAAGATCATGCAGTTTTTCTTTTTTTTTTTTTTGGTTTTTATAATCATCACAAAAAAACAAATAAGGGCATACAAAATTATCAAAATGAGCAAAAATCATCAAAAGAAGTAGAAAAAAAAAAAATCGAACAATGCAAAAGCATCTGAATTTTTTTCTTTGAAAATTGGGAGAAATTGCACTTCCATGTAACTATTTCATAATATATTTTATTTTCCTTGACTTGAAAGCACTAAGAAGAAATTAAAAAACAAATGAGGGGAGAGTATCTATGTTAAAAAATACATATATAGAAAATGAAAAAGGCAAAAATATCACGGCTTCTAGTCAAACGATAATTTGTTTATCCAAAACAGCAGCTTCAATTTTTCCAATTGTTCACGGAATGCTCGTCAAAGTTCTCTCCCAAGAAATTGCGAACCCGATGAAAAGAGATTTCAAAATAGTTTTCCTTTTAGGCAACGTAGAAAATCAGCATTTTTTTTCCCCCAAAAAATAATTCCTTCAACCAAACCCAATGCCAAAAATAAAGATAATGTCCAACAACGTGAAGTACTCTATTTGGCGTTGTGTTAGATTTGAATTTGAAGAAGATACAACGGGTTTGGTGGGATTTTAGAGTATCCTTGGTCTAATATTAGGATCCAGAACCAAATGATATTAAATGCTCAACATTGAAATGAACTTAATTATTATATATTATAAATTTTTTGAAGGTTAAAATAGTAACCTTGATTAATCATAGTTAATGAAGTGGAGAATCACAATTATGATTTTAAAATGTATTTCTAAATATATGAAATAAAAATGGAATTCAGAATCACAATTTCATTCCAATTTATTCTCTAATACCAAACATAGCATTAATTCAAATATAAGTGCCTTAAAAATTCTTATTTTAGAAGGTAAATCAAAATCCTATCACTTTTCACGAAGATATTTTGACCTCGTGTTAAAGATTTTATATTTTGAAGAAAAACTCTACTAAAATTGATATCCACATGAATTACAACGAGATAATAAAAATTTATAAAAATTTAATACCTAAGAATATTTATGACTATTCATAATAGTTATCTTATCATGATTAATCAAAGTGTTAAGCATCATTGTAGCATTGGGGTGGATAATTAATAAACACACGTTGTGGAGGAGCGTTGAAAATCAAGTCATTCAACATTATTTGAATAAATGAGAGTAGGCATATGAAATTATAGGGGTCATAGCTTAACAGTACGCTAATGTCTATGCTTCATGGAGCTGAAGACTTACCATAACTTTGACTCATTTTTCTACGTTGACCCAAAATTTATGAAAAAAGATTTAATGCTACTAATAATTACATAAATTGATTAATAATATGTAAGTATTAATAAAATTTTAATATATATTAGTGTGTAAATTTATCAATATCAATTATATTTTTATATATTAAAATTTTATAAATAATTACATACCATTTATTAATTTACATAGCTTATTAATTCTATTGAAGCATTTCTCAAAATTTATTCATTCTAAGATTCTGTACATTAAACCATCTCATCTATCATCCAAGTCCCTATTATATCAATTGCTATACTCATCTAAATAATCAGATGATATATTAGAAGTTTTGTTCCTTAATTTAGCTGAAATATCATGTATTCTTTTTTTACCCGATCAATAAAGAACCGCACATAAAAATTGAAGATGAATTTCAGAAGTAAATTTAATTTTGCTTCTCAACACGAAATTTCATTATTAAACTTGTGGAAAATGCTTCTGAAAATTTGGATAAATCATTCATGGTATAGCAAAGTGGAACAATTTTTCTCAATAATGGAAAATTTCATATTTCTGAAAAAAAAAAAAAAAATTGAAACCATGCTCCAGTTGCCTCTTAAACCTAGTAGGTCTAATCTTGGGACTTGGGAAGACTTTTTGTTTTTTTAGGAGTACTTATACAGTTCCACTAGTCTTGAGGTATATACGATGATTTTTATAAGCATATTAAATTTCCTATCAATCAAAATTTTTGGCAAAAACTATTGTAATATAAAAGCATGAATATTAATCTTTTAATAGAATTAATTAAATTTGATTTCTTGCTCCTCTAAAGTTGTAATATATAATTGGAAAAAGTAAAATAAATAAAATAATTGAAATCTCTCATAAGATTGAAAAGACATTTGAAAAATCTAAACATGGTCAAGATTCTTATAATTACATTTAGAGGTACCTAAAGGGTCAAATCGACTCTGAATTGCTGGTTCATGAGCTAGTTTCACAGTGAACCGTGATCGGCTCGTGAGCTAGCGGTTCAAAATTGGTTCGGCCCTTGAAAATTTTTTTAATGTTTAATTTTTTATTAATTAATTTATTTTAAATACATTAATAAATTCTAATAACGTAATATCCTTTCTCTTTTTTTTTAAAAGTATACTAATTTATTAATAATTAATAATTTCTAATTTCTTTTGTTAATTTCCGACTTAACATGGTTTCAACTTTTTTTATTTTTTTCTCCTTAAATTTTATCTTTTTCTCATATTCAAATTCTTAACATTTGACAAGTTTTACAAAAAAGACTTATATTAACATAAATTGAATTTTTGATTTATCATTAATACATAATTAATTTATGATTGGTCATTTATCACTAGTTTGATAATGTTATTTTTAAAAAATTATCCTTCACCATTGTAAAGGAAGTAGCTGTGACATATCATGATTTAATGGATATTATTCAATTATTTTTTTCTAATTTAATGGCCTCTCTTCTTTTTTTATTTTTCTTTCTTTTTTTTTTTTATGGGATGAATCGATCGGACCGATCTATCAGTTCAATGACTAGTCAGCCTAACAATTTCACCCTTTTAAACTATTTGGGCCCTTGCACCAGTCTAACTACAGCCTGAAATACTTGTTATCTCTTTTTAGATGGTCGGTAAGCTAGCTAATGGCCATTGATTAATAGACAGGATACCTTCAACAAAAATAACTTTAAATACATTTGAACCTGGCAGATCCTGAAATTCATTGGACTCCGTATAGTCGGATGGTTTGTAATTATATACTAAATATCGTATGGAGATCTCCAAGTTCTATACTTTTGGAACATGTACACTCACGGATTAGTGTATCTGTATAACCCGCACCTATTCGATCGGAAACTTGTATTCACGTTCTAGTTTATAGGTTACATTGTAACTTAGTTATCAATATATATAATATTATATACTCGATTTGCAAAATATTGCTCGTAAGTACAATTAAGTTTAAGAAATAAATATAGTGGAAATCCAACTAAGTTTCCTACTATGGTTAAACCTATTTCATACCCATTTAAAAGTTAAATGTATTTCATACGTCTAATTTAAGTTGTTATTATGGCTTACTTTACTATATGTTATAATTATTTTCTGTTTTTACTGAAATTGATTATGTTTGCATTTCATTGATTATAATTTACCTTTAAGAATGATTTTATGTTATAATTCGAATATTATGAGTTTAGACGTGAGTAGTTAACAACATTTTAATTTAAAAAAAAAAAAAGAAGTTTAAAATTCACAGTTTATACAAGATAAGATTTTACAAGATATTGAGTTTATGATGAATCTAGGAGATCTCATGCTAGGTTCCTATCCAAAATTTTTTAACGCCATACCTATATAGCATAGGATATGTGATAAATGATTTTTCCCTATCTATCATTTACTAGCTTCCCTTCGCCCGATGTTGGTCTTGAGATATAGTTACAGAGAAAATTAAAGGATAAGTCATGAGCCAAAACAATCATTAATAAAATGGTCATGTTATGTTTGAGATCTTAGATCTACACTTCTTTATATTAATATGTAAAACACGACTTCTTCACATAAATTGTAACTGCTAGTAAGGCTTATCGAGTTCGGATGTGACCACATACTCCGCAAATTTCCAACCAACAATATGACGTTAGGAATTATTAAAATTCCCCAATATATAGTTAATTCAAGCTGATAAACACTCTCCAATCTGTCCTTTTAAATTTTGGCCTCCCTCATGATGGTGTCACCGCTGATTAGATATCGGAGAGACATATTCATTTGACTTGACTACAAGTGCTTATTAATTATAAGCATGATGGACGTATTCTCAGACGATTCTTTTAACTAAAACTTGTCATCTTGTCCCTTAAGCATTCAGTAGAAATTTCACATCGTTTACCTAGACGAAATTCAAACATGTGAAATTATGCAGTAATTTCCTTCGATTGCAATCTCATATACAGCCACAAGTAAATTCATTGGTAATTTACATGAAATTACCTCATTTACATTAACAGACACACACAAAGAGAGAGATTCTCTATAAATAGAGAAGGGGACTGAATCTCTGATAAAACATCGAAGAAACGATAGTGGGGTTGGAGGGATCTTGTCGCAGGAGAGATGGCGCCTGGATTCATGCTTTGGCATAAAGTTGAATCATTCATGAGCATAAGCAAGTGCCATCCTCTTGTGACAAGAATCCTCTTTGCCTCACTTTAGCGATGAAACAGTCCGAGGGGCATGCAATAAGATGGGGTTTGATTATACTGCTTTCTTTTATAAGGTGCGTAATTTGTTTTTGTAAGAACTTTCAATTTCTGATATAACCAAGGCAAATCTATATAGTTTTGCAATCCTATCATAGTAATTCAAAAGACTATAAAGTATTGAGTCAAATCCGTTATATATACATAATGTATAGATACTAATAAAATATTGATATGTATGATAATAGAATAATAGTTTTTAAAATAATTACCACAATAATTAGCACTCGTTATATATATTAATATTTTATTAGTAATTACATGTTATATGTGTGGAACACATTACATGTAATATATTTGATTATTGACAAGCTAATTCAGATAAGGACCTCTAACCTAAGTTAACATCGTTGAGGATGGGTTGAGTCTAAAATCCCTTAGCCAATTTAGCTAGGGTATAATAATCGAGGTTGAGCTACCAGCACAATGAAAAACCTTCTTAAGGTATAGCATGAGCTTCAAATAGCTTAATTGACTTGATCAAAGGATTTATGATGATTTCCTATCACCTTCCAATACTTTGACTCGAGTCAATAAGTGCCTTCTGTATAGGCCTAAACCATAGGATATGAGATAATAAGGTAGAACGACTTGGCTAGATTAAGAAAGTTTACAATTGACAAATAATAAGATCGATATCTTCTCTTGTGTATCTAGGATGCATTTTGAATAAAAAAAAAAATTAATCTTAAAGATATGATATACTTTTCGAATGCTCCGGTAAATAGCTAGTAACTTCACAGATAAAGGAAACTAAAACCCTTATTCTAGCTTACATCTCTTTTGGTCTTTACATTTTTCTAAACTTTTACTAACTTAAGCATCAAAATGGTTGCATTGGAATTGTACAACCTCCATGGCCTTCCTGACTTATGTTTATTCAATTATGCAGATTGCCTCTAATCTCTCTAACTACAATCTTTTTGAACAAAAAAAAAAAAATCTACATCAATCATTTTTTCAGTTAGTAGAAAGTAATGATAATGATAATAGACTATGACACTTTTAGCTAATAATGGTTACTCGCCTTCTTGAATTTTTTTTTCTTTCTTTAGGGAAAAGTACATTTTTAGTGATTAACTTTTATCTACTCTCTTATTTGACTCCCAACCTTTTTTTTAATCAATTTAAGACTTCAACATTTTTTAAACCTTACAAAAATAGGACTTCTATCGAGTCCATTAAATTATCCGTCCATCCATCACACATATTGTTTTCAAACTAGTCCAAAATAATTAATTTAATAAGTGATGATTTTAAGAATGTTTAATTAGGTAATACAATAAAAATAATATTAAGTATATTTAATTATATAACATGTTAAAAATAATTAAAAATAAATAAATGGAAGAAGCTAAAAAAATTTGTATGAACTATAGTTACATAGGCCAATTATCTCAAGTCTAAAGAGAAGCAAGCGCTTACCTAAGAAAGACAAAAAATCTAATAATTAAATGAAAGTCCTACTTTTATAATGTATTGAAAACATTAAGAACTTGAAAATTTTTTTTGATGAATCAAATAGAAAAGTAAGTAAATGTTGAGAACTAAAAGTGTGTTTTTCCTTTTTTTATTGTATCTTATCTATTTCCATTCTGTATTTGACTTATATATGTTTCAAATCTAACGTTTGAAAAAATATTTAATGTATATGTCAATTTAAAACTTGATAAAGTTCATTTTTTATCATAATTATGATGAAGATGGTAATTGAAAATTTTGAAAATGAAAATTCATATGTTTTTAAAAATGTTTAAGAAACTCATTTTATCTTTAGAAAAAAAATAGTTATTTGGTTGTAGAATTAATTAAAGTAAGGTAATTAAAAACATTGTCAATACAATACAAAGTAAAATTAAAAAATACGAACCAAAAAGATTGTAAAAATATTGGGTTATGAGTCAACCTCAAATAAATAGTAGTAATTTACATAGGAAATAAGAAAAATGATATCATTTATCGTAAAATTATATTATAGTATTAGTTTATAAAAAGAGTCAATGCCTTTTCCATAAAAAGACACATAATTATTCAAGTGATATACTTTCTTGGACAATTTTAAAATCACCACCAAGGCTTTGAATGCTTTTCAATTTTCAACCTAAAGTTGCTAAATATTATATCTAATCAAACTTTTATTTATTAAATTTATTATGTTACCTCTAATTATTTACACTTGTACTAGTTGTCTATTGAGAACTTATCACATCATCGTTTACAAGACAATGGAGGTAATAAACTTGATAAGTAAATATTTGAATGTGTGATATTTAGTAACCTCAAATTTTATGTATATAAAATTTTACGAGTAAAAGGTTGATTAGATATAAAATTTAATAACTCTAAACTTTAGATGTAAAACTGGAAAAAACACTCAAATTGCTTACAGTGTTTTTGACGTGACCCACATGTTTTTCATCTTTAGCTCCTCCTTCAGTATTTTTTCTGGTTTTTGTTTCGTGGTAATGCTTATGGTATAATTTTGCTTTACTTATGGCATGTACAAATTGATGACATATATAAAATCAACCATACAATACAAAGCGGAACAGACGTGAACAAGATCTACTTCTATACATAGCAGATGTTCAAGCTGGATTTTCTACAAGATCTCAATTCACTGTGGGCCGTAAGTGAGCTTAGTATATGGATCCTAGGGGTGGGAGAGAAGTTGTCGATTAGGCCCATGTGTGGAGCAAGAGAGCCTCTAAATAAGTCTTGACCAAAAAGCTTCAAGTGGCTCATAAACTAGGTGGGGAGCAGCAATATGGGACAACCTTTGAAGGTTCCATGGCCCCTTTCTTTTAAGAAATTTAAGGATATGATTTGTTTTGACAACACGGCAGGTATTGAAGAGTTCCAGGCTAACAATTCTGTCACCATTTCAGCTACCCTATAATGTAAAGATCAGTGCATGTGCAGCAAAGTAGAATGTCGGCAACATAGAATTTCAGAATTTGAAGTGGAATCTGATTGTTTGGAGAGGTATCCTTGGGCTGAATTTCTTGAACTAACAGGGCCAGGTATCTTCAAAGAATGGGTACTACTTTGTATGGGTCTCATAAGTGAAAATGGGTTTGGTGCTGCCTTTGTTCTCCATTTTTCTAAAATAAAACAAAACTTCAACACTTGGAAAACTACAAGAATTAAAAAAAAAAACATCCAAAGTTTCGTATACATGAATATTTATAGCAAATATTAAAATGGAAGGTTCATTTACAATGGGCTAAATACATTGGGTATTAAAAGAATCGCAACTTTTATTTACGAAATTATTGGAATTTTTTGTCTGAATGATTTTACATTTTCCCGCAACAAGAATAACAATAAAAAATGCATTATTTTATTAGTTGAGTTCTATAGATTATACGACTCAATAGCCTCATTTAAAGAAAAATAAAAAATGCATTATTTTATTAGTTGAGTTCTATAGATTATACGACTCAATAACCTCATTTAAAGAAATAGATGTTTGTTTGCATCCGTGCAAGAGTAAGATGACCTAATCATCGCCAAGAGATGGTTATACCACAAACATCTAAAGGCTACACAATGACTTCCCTTCCTAGATAACACATGCTTGATTTATATATAAAATATCAAAATTTAGAGTTTTTTCTTATTTATGATGTTGTTTTATCATAACGTCATAATAAATCATATTTTATTTCAGTATATTATGATACGAATGATATAATAGAATTTATCCATATCTTTATTTTACTAAATTTTAATAAATCACATCCATAAAAAATAAAAACAAAACTATCAACTGTTTTCATTTTATCTTTTATGTATATGATTTATTGAAATCAATTATAATTTACTACAATATTACGGTAATATAACATTACTATACAGTTTTCCCAAAATTTATTCAACACAATCTCTCCTTCCCAAAAAAAAGTCACTCATTTTTTTTAGCACACCGTACCAATGGTTAATCATATTTAGAATAATGAATGTTTACAAAAGGAAAATATTTACAAAAAACGAAAGGAAGTTAAAAATATTTATTGATGAAAATCTTCCTAGGGTTGTCCATTTTTTACAACTGGTCCCACTAGAGTCATCAAGACGTTTTTTTTTTTTTTTTTTTTTTGACCACCAGAGTCATCAAGACGTTGAGCTTGAGATTTTCTCCCTTCTTTTCTTTTTCCTTTATTTTAGTTTATGCTAAACTTAGACTCATTTAGTATGAATTGCTGGGTCAAAATTAAAGGAAAACAATTTTTGGTTTAAAACTCCTCTAAAAATATTATCATGGAGTGTTCATCCGGCAAAGTCGAGTTGCTGTCAAATGAGTGGAATTAAACTAACCTATTCACCGATCAAACAAAACAAAGAGGTTTCAAGGTCTGGGACATTCCTAATCCTTTTGAAAAATTGGTTGACCTAAAGAAATGATATTTTTAAGGAAAAGAAGGAAATATTGGAAAGAGGAAAACTTTGTTTCTATCTTTTTCGGGCCGTTGTAGAGGATGCTTAAATATATTTCGACAAATCTAATCTTTAGTTAATGTTTTTCTTAATTTTCAAAATTTTTCAATTTTTTCTTTTCTCTTTTACTAAAACACTAAGCAAAGCCTCAATTTGACAAATTCTAATTATTTGAAAAGCTCTAATTTGGTAAAATCGTAATTTTTGAAAAATCCTAATTTGTAAGAAACACAATTTGTCAAATCTCTAACAATGAGAGAAACTATTTTTTAACAAATAAATTTATGAAAGCCTTAGCATTAAAAAAAATCAAATCAAGCAACAAAGACTTAAACATGTGAAAATAATGAAAAAAAAAAAGAAAATGTCAAATTTCGTGCAAGAACACTATAATATGCAAACATAGAAACTTGTAATTTCTAAAGAATCATGAGAACATGCAAACAAATATACAAGAAAATGTACAATTTTTTAAAGACATACTATCATAAAAAATATGCAAAAGTATATTTTTATTTCTCACTCAACGTTTCAATGTTGTTCTATGTAAGTCTATGTTATTTTGCATTCCAATATTTAATATTTGCAAAAATTTACATATTAATCTATTTTTAAACTTCATTTTGACATATGGCCACATATAGTTAGTCCATATAGTTAATTTAGGATATTAACAAAATACATTATAAAAATGAAAAAAAAACTCAAGAAATTAAAAATGATAGAAAACAGAAACAAAGAAAAAAAATGAGTAGAAATATAAAAAGTGGGGCCGATGGGTGAGGTGGATTCTGACTTATTTAAATAAGTGAGTTGTTTAACCCACTTGTAATTATATATAATTAACCCATTTTGAAAAGAAAGAAAAAATTTAAAACAAAACTCATATCGCTATCAGATTATGTAACCTTATTGTGTTTTACATTATGATTATTTTTTAAATGTGGCAGTAAAGGGTTAAATGACCCACTTATTTAAGTAGCCTATGACTCATGATTCACATGTTTGCGACAATATTTTTGACCAACCTAACTATACGGGACAACAAGTTGCCACCTGTTGAGAGTCGCACATTATCCTAGTTGGTAACCAACTACCTCCTACTGTTGGGATGGTTGGTTATATTTTTTTAAATTTTCAGTTGATTTTTTTTTACATTTTATAAATTTTTATTAATTTACTTGAATAATATATACAATGCTATTATTTTAATTAAAATAATTATTCTATCCAATCAAATTGCACTACATGTTCTATAATAACTGAAAATTAGGAATAGGTACAATTCAATTTGATACGATTTGCTTTCTTACTGAATTAAATCTAATATAACAGTTCGGTTTTTTTGAAAGTCAAACCTAACCATATAGTTCAGTTTATAAATTTTTCGAAACTAATTAAAGCTAATTCAATCTATAGTTCAAACCATTTGTATCAAATTTTTACTAAATATTTTTATTTTCAATAAATATAAAATTTTAAAAGGAATACACTTAATTTAATCTTAATAATTGACATAAAAATAAAGAATAACAAGATATGAAAAATCTGATGAAATTTATGAAGATTGGTTGGAAAAAAATATAAAACAATTGCATAAATTTTTTTTGTTTAACTAAACAGGTTAGCTCAATTCAAAATGATACGATTTGGTTCGTTTCTTAGAACCGAATTGTGAACCGTAAATCAAACGATTTGCAAAAAAACTAATTTTTTTATTTGGTTAAGTTCGACTCACGATTCGATCTGTGGTTCGCGGTTTTTTTACTATGAATTTATAAAAAGGTCTAAGATCAAATAGAAAAACAATGAAATATTGTGGACTAAAAATATTTTTTTTTCTTCAATATTTGTAATCTTTTTCATAAGTAAATTTAAGCACAGCAATATCCCTCGAAAACATGCAAGCAATCACAATTTCCTAAAAAGTCCTAAAACATGCAAATTAACATCAAAAGAGGCGTTGTTCCGAAAAAAAAAAAAAAAATCAAAAGAGGCGATTAATTATCAAAACATGTGGTTCAATACCAATATTCACTAAAAATTCTAAAAAGAATGCAAATTTTATCATTAAACGTCCAATTTAATTATTAAAGAACACTAAAGAACCAAGATCATGCTGTTTTGCTTTCTTCTTTTTTTTTTTTTTTTTATGGTCATCATGAAAAAGGTATAAAAAACAAATAAGGATATACAAAATGATCAAAATGAGCAAAAACCATCAAAACAAGTGGGGAAAAAAAAAAAATCAAACAATGCAAAAGCATCTGAATTTTTTTTCTTTGATAATTGGGTGGAATTGCACTTCCCTTTAGCTATTTCATAATTTATTTTATTTTCCTTGATTTGAAAACACGAAGAAGAAATTAACAAACAAATGAGGGGAGAGTATCTATCTTAAAAAATATATAGAAAATTAAAAACGTAAAAATGTCACGGCTTCTAGTCAAATGATAATTTGTTTATCCAAAACAACAGCTTCAATTTTTCCAATGGTTCACGCAATGCACGTCGAAGTTCTCTCTTCCAAGAAATTACGAACCCGATGAGGAGAGATTTCAAAGTAGTTTTCCTTTTAAGCAATGTAGAAAATCAGCTTTTTTTTTTTCCCCAAAAATATAATTCCTTCAACCAAACCCAATGCCAAAAATAAAGATATTGTCCAACAACTTGAAGTATTCCATTTGGTGTTGTATTGTTAGATTCGAATTGAAGAAGATGCAATGGGTTTGGTCGGATTTTACAGTATCCTTAGCCTAATATTATGATCAAGAGACATTTTCTATCTCTAAACTACTATTTCAATAGTGTTGTAACCTATCACAATCGAGTTACTATGTGGTAGAAATAGTAAGTATTATAATTTATCT
Source organism: Lumnitzera littorea (assembly GCA_024138015.1). Lineage (NCBI taxonomy): Eukaryota > Viridiplantae > Streptophyta > Magnoliopsida > Myrtales > Combretaceae > Lumnitzera > Lumnitzera littorea. The sequence goes on from JAMXBB010000011.1 coordinate 3,753,118, forward strand.
CATGTGCTTAAGTGTTTGGCCGCAATTAATGAGGATAGCATTGGGACGGCGCTCTGGGTACAGCAAGCATTCATCCTTTAGTGGGTAGATTTCAACGAAATGGTATAAAACCTGAGATGTGAATTTTTTCGTTGTCTAAATATATTTGATGATGTTCTGAGAACTTAAATAGTAATCTGACTGTTAATAGTAATATCTTTGTATGCAAAAAAGATAAAATAAAATAAAATAAAATAATGGTATGATAAAATTTAAAACATAAAATAGTTATTGAATCAAACTATAATAATTTATAATGCAAAAAAATAAATAAAAATCTAGAATCATGGGAAAAATTACACAAAATGGTCTATTAGAATAATTATACATTAGTATAAAAGGAATAATTACACGTGAAAGTTCTTATCATTATAAATAGTGATGGAATTTTCTCTTTTGATTCATGCTTCCATTTCGGGGTTGTTATACTTTTATTTAGAGTAAATTATGTCATATCCTAATTTTCAAAAATAAAAGTATGAATTGGTTTTAAGGTGAAATACATACAATTATCACTTTATTCTACGTCAACATTATTAATATCATATTTAAATATTTTAAAATTTTAATTAAACTTTATCAATTCCCATTATACGTTGAAATTTTGTGTCGTCTTATAGGTAAATAATAATATGTTGTCAATTATATGAAATCGTGAGGAGAAAGATGGATTAAAACTGTTAAAGAGAAACTAAAGAAAAATGTGGAAGAGAGAAAGGATGACGAGAGAATAATGGAAAAGTGGGAAAGAAAATATTGATAACAAATTCGTGGGGAGAGCGAAGGATAAGGAGAGAATAATAAAATGAAAGAGAGAACATTAGTAGTGAATTAGTAAGGTTAAAAATAGGTAATCTAAAAATTTACTATAACATTTTATATAATTATTTCTATGTCATTGAATAGGATAATAGTTTTAAGGATATTTAATGGAATCTTATGAAAAAAATAAGTAATAGTTATTTAAACCTCAAAGAGTTTTAATAATATAGATAAATAGATGATTGAATTTTTTGCATCTTATCAACATTATGATAATTCTTGTTTTATATGATTCTATTATAAGCAATATATTACTGGATTTATTGGGTCGGATTTAACCTCGGAGGCCAATGATCTTAATTTTCTTTTTGGACAAAGTTTGGTTCTGTTCTGAGGACCCTGCCCAGTAAGGCGATGCCCATTAATCGATTTCTCAAGATTACGATTGCTAGCTCTCCAATGCAACAAAGATCACCCATGCTGCTAAGGTGGTCCCGCCGGCGTTCTCTATTCTAGGAAATCGAAAGACAAACAACAAGTGCTCTACGTCTCGGATTGCTTATGGTCCATGGAACATGGGCATTTCAACCTATAGAAGCATCCGCTCAGTCTACTTCTGGGTTGACCCTTTGCATTCTCAGGCATTCTTTGATCACTCGGTCCATTCTTAGGTCCCCACCACATCATGCCCAGCCAGCTGACTTGACTCTCAGCACATGGGAATGGGATTACCCAATATTTTCCTGTTTCACGGGCCCGCACCCGTGTATTAGTGGTGTAAGACTCATGATACTGACATCTAAAAAAAAAAAAATGAAATAATCATATGATCTAAAGTTAAATATTTATTTTTTCATCATTGTAAGACAAATATATACATATATATACTTCTGGAATTCAAATTGATATTTATCTATAGGCATCCGTTTGGTTAACTTATTTTCTTTTAGGGAATGGGGGTTAATTTAGTAACTATTCGTATTATACTAGAACTCTCCTATCTCCTTTAATAATATATAGGATAATACTGTTCGTATATTATTATATATGATAATTAATTAATAAAAGTTATTGTTATTATTTTATCTTCATTCATAGATAGAACCATAAAATAATGAGAAAAAAATAAAAGCTTACATGGGGAATAGGAAACACAACCCAAGATGGGCATATTTTATAAGATCTTGCATCTCTCTCCCACTTGCCAATTACTTTGCTATACAATACTTATAATATATGATAGTAATGTCATCATATGGAATTGGGTCCCCTGGCAGGTCTTTGTTGCCTAAGCATCGAATGTGCCTCATAAAGTAATATTAAAAATTTTGGCCCAAAAAAAGTAATATTAAAAAATTAAAGACACTGGAAGGCTATTGGTAAAGGATATTCTATAAGGTGCAATTAATGGACAAACAGCTTTCATGTTCAACCACCTCCTCTTGCTAATGCTTCCAAACTTTTCTTTCATGGTGGCTATTAGCTAGCATCCCTTTCAATCTTTTTATTTATAATATACTCCTAGTCCATTCCATTTGGACATGTTCAAAATCAAGATAATTTCTTGATTTTACAAATACTATGTACGAAAGCAACATTTTAGAAAGACGAGCCATGGCTAGCCAAAAAGAGAGAATAAAATAAAATAAAATAAGAAGAGAGGAAAAAAAGCCTAAGCCAATGAAGGTAATTAATGATATTGATAATCCCATCCATTATTTTAACGAGATCGGTTTAAATTTTGATCTCATTATTTATTTAATATCTATTAGATTTAAAATATTAACAATACAATCAGTTTAATAATTCAGATTTAATAAATATTAAATTAATTGTGCAATAAAGAGGAATATTGATCCCATAAAATAGTAGATATGGCCATAAAAAAATCTTGATTATTGGGTATATTCTATTTGTTTTAGTGAGACATTATAAGAAAAATGAATTGACCCATCAATCCTATAACTTATTAGGTCATCTTTATTGATAATTATTTTATAACAATCTTTAAAGCTTATGTTGGTATTTTATTTTTTGGCTAAATACTATTACAACTACGGATGGAGAACATGAATTTGATCTATTCCGTTGGAGGATGAGTATTCATACTACTTAAATACAAAGATCTCAATCTTTGTTCTTAAAAATTTATATTGGTATTTTAAAAAACCTTCCTCTTAAAAATTTTACCACTTCATCTCCTTAAAATGATATTACAAAAATTACACAAAACTACTACTACAGGGAAGGAAAATAAGGGAAAGGATCACCTAGGACCAAAAGAGTTGAAGCATGCAACTTTATTAGATAAGGAGTAAGGACCCTAGAAAGGGAATACTTAAACTATTGAAACAAGTTATCTCCAATAGAGGTGCCCTTATGACTAGCATCCCAATGCTTTTCAATCATGCTCTTGAGACATTACTCGGATTTTAGCTTCGGGATGAAACTATCAACAGCTTAATATTTTCCTTATTTTAATATTAAGATGCTGTAGTTATTCTTTCTTCTTCTTCTTGTTTTTTCCGCATGAGAGATTGTTGACAAGTGATAACTATTTGAGGCATGTAAATGAAATGTATCTGTGGGATAGGATTCCATCCAGATGGGGTTTTCACTTGGAAGGATCTCATGGATGGCAAGAGCATGATTCCCTTCCAGTCCTTTCAAGTCTAGTGAGGGGAAGCAGGTTGTTGTCCTAGATTTTTGATGACAACCGACCAATTTGTGAAAGAGGAAAAAGAAATAGAAAAAAAAAAAATTTCTTCAAGAGGTAAAAGGGCTAGTTGAATTCACTATTTTTAACCCCAATCATGGCATCAAAAGTTTCAAACGTAATTTCTTAATCAAGCATTTGAAATCGTGATCTCATTGCAATTAAAAATGTGGATTGAAGCTATAATTTTAAAATAAGGTATTCTTAAAAATAATTTCAGTCACATTTTTAAAAATTGTTATAAAAGTGATATTTTTGCCATTTTTTCCAAGAAGCTATATAACTTACCCTCATATAGCTTAGTTTCTACACAAGACAGAACAAATTATATTGTATATTCTATTTATACTCTTCTGAAACCAATCTATACATTTATATACATTAAAAGTGCTGCACGTGCTTTTGAATAGAAAAAGATATTTTTGATTAAAATCTTATAACTAGATAAGTTAAATTCGAATCCCTTTTTTCAAAAAAGAATAAACCTCTCTTAAACCACTCAAATAAACAATACATATTCGTCTGGGTAATACTCTTGGCAGGCACTTGTGCCGCCGCTTTATGCTACCTGTTAAACGTTGTTATCTAGGCACAGCATATTTGTCTGGAATAAATTTATTTATTTATTCATGCATCTTACGCAAATAATATATAGTATTTTCATTTTGATGATTACATATTTTACTGTTATAATATGTCACTTATATAGTTCGTCTTCCGATGAATCAAATAAAAACCATTGGATTCCATGACCTGCCTGATTAAAATAATATATCACGTGAATAATTATATAATAAATAAGGATTTAATATACAAAAATACATATAATTATTCATAAAAATAAAAATTTAATATGTAAAATATTAAAAATACATAAAACCTTCGATGGTGGGGATTTTTATTTACACATAACGGCTATTTTTTACTGGATCCCATGAATTTTTCTACAGCTGAAGACAGCCAACGTAAGCAAACTGACAATTAAAAGGGAAACACAAACGGTAACAGTCCAAATCCATATACATCCCTTTCCACGTCATATTTAAAAAATTCCAAATTATGCATATTCTAGAATCTAATAAATCAATTCGTTAACAAAATTACTCGGTGCTTAATACACGTGTTGTTTGTTCCACTGGCACACAAGGGAACGTACTTCTATAAATAGTCGGACTCGTTAGTTCTGAACACTTTCCTGCCATTTTGCCCCCGGTTGGAGACATAGTCGTTTCCTCTTCTGTTTCTGAGGCGAGAATTTCGTGTTGAGGCCAGTTTCGGTGCATGTGACGCTGCCCCGCATAGATACGGTTATTTCACCTTCTTGATCTCGTTCTTGTTCTGGTTGTTAATCTTGTTCTCGTTCTCGTTCGGTCTCTCTCTGCATTACGCGTTGTTTGATACGCATTTCCGGAGAATGTGATTTTCACGCTTTGCGAACTGATTTTGATCTTGTAGCCATTGAATAGTGGAAGTGAATATTGAGAAGTTTTGGCTTCTTGGAGAGAGAAAAAGAGAGATGGAGGAGAAGAAGATACGGATCGGAGTTTGCGTATTGGAGAAAAAGGTGAAGCAGTGAATGATTGACTTAAGTCGATGTGAAAGTTATTTGCATGTTTTGTTTGCGGTTCGTCATTGATGCTTTTTTTACTCGTTTTTTGTGTTGTTAAGGCTTTTTCTTCTCCTATGGGACAAATACTTGACAGACTACAGGCAACTGGTGAATTTGAGGTAAATGAGTATTCGATTTCTCATGTTTCGAGTGGATTTTCGTTGGTAGATAATGATTTTATATTGGTAATCCACTCCATAGTTGTTATTTTATTTGCGTGTTAATGTACATAAGAGGTTGATTATTTGTGCATTATAGACTTTTTAGATGCTAGCATGATTGGAGTAAGAAATCCTGCATTGTTGTTGGTTCGTGCTGTGGCTGCAGTTTTCTTTAATTAGCGTTAATGCATTTGATATTTCTTGAATGTATAGTGGTATTCTTGGCGGCACTCTGTAGGCATATGATACTAGAACTGGTTGCTGATGATCTTTATGAAAAGAATGGATTGTATTAGTAAGTAATTTTTACTCCAGCATGGTAAAGACACTATGAAGACTGTCCTGGCCTAGAGTGCAGAAACTATAGCACTTCTTGAATTTTTTCTCTCGTCATTTCATTTGTAAGATGCATTCAAATGAGATGTTGCATCATTTTTACCAACGTGATGTTGCATGGTAATATTATTTTTCCTAATTATCTGAGGTAAATTTGAATTTAATTGTTCTGATGGAGTAGGTAAGTTTATTTGTCTCTTGATAATGTTATTTTATTGACCTACTCCACACTTGTCTTTATCTAATGGATCTCTTATTTGCACACATTTTAGATTATAATATTTGGAGATAAGGTTATCCTGGAAGATCCAGTAGAGAGGTACTCATGCTATGAACTATGCTGAATTTGAAGTTTCTGTTATTAGCATGCGTGCAGTATGGCTGTTATCTGTTCAAGTAGTTCTTGAAATATTATTGTATCATTAGGTGCCTACTCTCTAGTATTAGCCGGCAATGCAAAATTGGTACCCAAATTTCCTTGTTATCCTTGATGGAACATGACTTAAAGTAATTCCAATATGAACTGCCTAATTCCTATGTTTTTTAGTCGGATGGATCTTGATCTGGTTTTGGCAGAATTCATTATAAACTGAATAGGCCAAAAACTATGATGGTTCAAATCTGTAATAAATATGGCCATCTTCATCAAGGAATTTTAACATAGCATGTACAATTACAAACCCAAATACAGTACACATATCTTCTGCTTTGTCCTGTAGTACAGGGATTTCTGACGATGTAATGAAATGCATTATTGCATATTGTCCTTGGTTTTTGAAATCTGTCAGTTCTCTTCTCTAATTTATGTCATACGCATATTGCAGCTGGTCAATATGTGATTGCTTGATTGCATTCTATTCAACTGGATATCCCCTTGAAAAAGCTGAGGCGTATGCTTCTTTAAGGAAGTAAGTCTTTCACCTTCAGAAAAGAAAGTTAGTCTTTGTTGTTATTGTTCTTTATCATGTTTTCATTCACTAATGTTATTGACAAGTATTCTAATCAAGCATCCACCAGACTGAACCCATCACCTTCCCCCCACTTCCAACCAAGAGGGAAAAAAAAAGAAGAAGAAGAAAAAAGGAAACATAATCAGCACCTGACAGTTTTTGTCGATTTTTTTTTTTTTTTTTCAATTTATTATGAGTAAGGTTTTGATAGACACGAACTATGAGGTTTTTCTGAATCTCTTAGGATTAATTCTTCTATTACTTTTGGAATGAACATTAAGGATATGTGCATACCCTTTCCATGAAACACATGAAACTATTTTTCCATTACTGGCTAAAGCGCAGTGCCTGTTCATATATGCACCCAATGTCAGGTTGCATGAAAATAAGGATTTAAAACGTTGAGGAGATCATTGTGATGTCTTGGCTGTTTTAGTAAGACTAAAAGGAAGTTTTACTCCCTAAGAAGTAGTTTTATTGCTGGCCTGTTCCTTTATTCTTTTATTTTGATGATATTGTGATAACTTGGATGATATCTGCAAATGTTATTATTGTCATCTTCCCATTCCAAGGAAAAAAATTGCCCAAAAAAAATAAAAGGGAAGTTGGTGAATGATTGGTCTCGGGATCAAGCATTTTGTGATCATTGAAAGTGAAACTCCATTCTGAAATTATTTGCTAGTTGAAGTACATATATACAAGGGTATTTGATTGTATGGTTTAATTTAGTTTTGAGGAATTTCTTGGTAAACTTTTATAAGTTTGCAAAGTTGTGTCTTATCTCAAACTAATCTGAATATGAAGTTGCAAGAACTGTACTGGTTTCAGCTTTGACTGCCTATGTTAGAAGGGAAAAATTTCACACTTCAGCACATTTCATCACCCTTTCATTCACATAAATGGTCACTAAAAGGACCCTGATTGGTGCATGAGTCTTGTAATGTAAGGTGATTCATGTACCTGGATATAGCAGGTCATATTATGGCTGCGCTCTCAATTTAAAAAGGGAGCATGATTATACGTTTGGGAACTTGTCCTTGTGTTTTTGAGATTCTGAAATCTGAAACCAAGAAATAAAAATTCTTTTGAAATCTAGACGAGAAACTGTAACTTTGGTGTTGGCTCAGTTCGATTTTCTAGGTGGTTTGATGAAGAACGTTGCTTAGAGGAGCTGCAATGCAATAGCTTCATTCTTTTCTTAGCGTTTGTTTCATAAAAATTAATGCAGAAATATATGGACATGAAGAAACATAGTTAGATGTTTTTGCTTGCATTTGTTTCAGAAAAATCAATGCAGAAATATACGGACAAAGAAACATAGTCAATTGTGTTCACTATACATTTTTGGGTAAGGTCAGTAATGTATTAATATCAAAAACAGAAAAGATGTACAAGATTTGCCAAGTTCATTTTCCACATTGACAAAAACGACTATACATTTGACAATATAAATCTTTATTGCATGTTATAGTTGATGTTTTCTCATACAGGCCTTTCTTAGTAAATGAACTGGAACCACAGCACCTACTTCATGATCGGAGAAAGGTATATGAGGTATGTGCTTTTTCATGGATCCCTAAATTTGTTCCTCAAGCATTAAGCAATGCATTTGAATGAAGTTCCTTTCACCTGATGGCACGACTATCTCCTGTAAGTTTGTGCAGTGTAGCAAAAGAGGTGTTGCTTTGTTGTTTGTGAATAAAGTAAAATTTGTGTACTTTGCAACTAGAAAAACAAATGTTCTACTTCTAAGGAATTTGTGACTGCATCTAGAAAATTTGAGTTTTCAAATGAAAGCAAATGCATAGGCAAATGAATGACTGAATGCATTGAGAGGGAACAGGATACTTCCCAAACTAGGGCAAGGAATTTCCCACTTCTAGCATCGTTTCTCTTTTCCTCTCTACCTAAAATTTGGAGCAAAAGTGAGATTCAATTTTTTATATATAATTATCCCATTCTTTTACGTCAAATTTGATATTCATGCTTACCGTCACTTTATGGCCCTTTCTAATATGATGCATAGAACTACCTTCTCCTCATATTTGGTGTGAAATCATCTACTTTATCATCTTAGTTTGAATCTAAGATGATGGTTCTGATCTTGCTCTCAGACATAAAATCAAATATTCTGGGGAGTAGTTCTTGCCAAACTCTCTCTCTGATGTGGATACCCATGTTTATGCTGTAATTGAATCAGTTTTAGAGGACTCAAGGAATCAACAACATGGAAACAATTAGTATTGGTAGTTTCATGTGCAATCTTGTACTAAAAATTAAATACGTGACTTTGCTATTTTCTATTATGGAAAAGGAAACAAACTGCAAAGATGAGAATGTTGAAGAAATTAGTGAGTTTCTGTTATGGGATAAGATTAGAAAAACTCATCAGAGAAGTGTAATCATGTGAATTAATGTCATATACATGTTGAGAGAACTAATTCTTGATACCAGTCCTGGAAAGGAGAATGGTACAATGTAAAAGACATACAAATTAGTGGCCTGCTAATTATAGCTGAGGGCACCAAATATGATGACAGCAAGACTATAAACTATTGAACAAGCCCACCTCATATATTTCTTTACTGCAAAGTTCTTTCCAAATACTCAGAAGCATCCATTGTATTATCTAATATCAATGCCCTCTCAAAGGGGTTATAATTCTTGTTACTTATGTACTTTATCATATGGTCCGAAAAGTTCCATTCTTCATATAAAATGCGTTCTCCATCTTTTATTACCAAAAGATGGATTATTTCTCTGATAGTCTTAATTTTTTTTCCCCTTTTGGCTTGGGTTATTGACAGAAGATTTTTGCTACCTTCTCATTATATGACATTGAACTTCTAATTTCCTCAATAAGTTTGAAAATTTATACTCAACATATATAGGACTATGTTCCTTCAATTCAAGCATTGGACCTCTTTTTGATCCTTGTGAAACTTAAATCTTGGTATAAAGAGTGACATTTGATAAAGTTTTATTTGCTTCTTGTTGAAGGATGGGATATACATATGTTTTAGGAAGCAAGTTTTTTAATGTGGATAAATTTATCCATGCCATTAAATGTTTCTAAGCAATTGTCAAAAAGTTATTAGATGTTCCTAATTTTCAATTTTTGTGAATTTTAGCGACTTGAAATGTTTGGGATTCCAGTTCCTAGATATGCTCTTGTGAATAGGGAGGTACCATATCAAGAATTGGATTATTTTGTTGAGGAAGAAGATTTTGTTGAGGTTCATGGGAAGCGATTTTCAAAGCCATTTGTGGAGAAGCCTGTAGATGGTGAGTTCATTATAATGGTATGCTGCATTATTTTATACTTTATTGTTATTAAAGGTCGAAAAGTTTAATTTAGTCCTTGAGAATATGAATATATTTATATTTTCTTTTTGTTCGAGTTGGTAAGGGATAATGGTATGATGGTAAAATTGATCGTTCTAATAATTAATATTATGGTAGCAAGATCTCTACATGGATGAGAAAAATAGTGTTAGAAATTTTGAAGAGAAAGAAAATGATGTTTTTAAATTGATTCATATATTACAAGAAACATCAATATATATATATATACAATGTCTACTTAGTAATTGTAACAGTAGTTGGTGTACTAACCTCTATCTAACACATCATTAATTATCTTGTCTAGAAAATAAAGAGAGAAGAATAAATGCTATTTACAAAAAATTACAGCTCAATACTCCCCTGAGGAGTAGATGTCTATCATTCTCAACTTGGAAATAATTTCCTAAAAACTTGCACTATTTAATTCCTTTGTTAAAACGTCTGCAAGTTGCCTTCCTAAGAGAATATATGATACACAAACTAGACCTTCCTTCAACTTTTCTTTGATGAAATGTATGTTGATCTCATGTGCTCCATCTTATCATGCTATATAGGATTATAAGCAATGTTGATTGTTGATTTATTGTCGCTATAAAACTTCATTTCTCCCATTTAATTCTCAAGTCATCTAGAATTATCTTCAACCATAGCAACTCACAAAGCCTTTGAACAAGTGCCTTAAATTCTGATTTTACAGTTGATCTAGCCACAAAATTCTGCTTCTTGCTTCTCCATGTTATAAGATTTCCTTCGAGAAATATACAATAACCTAAAGTCAGCCTTCTATCCACTATCTATCTTGCATAATCTGCATTAGTGTAGGCTTCAAGTGTGAGATTATCACTCTTTTTGAACAAAATCCCCTTTCCTAGACTTCTTTTAAGATAGTGTAAAATCCTATAAGTTGCTTATAGATAAGAGTTTCTTGTATCATACATGAACTGACTTATTACACATAAAGTATGCTATGTTCGGTTAGGTATATGTAAGTTATATAAGTTTCCCAACTAATCTTTGGAATATCTTTCTATAAACTGTTGACTCTTCTTTAGCTTTTGCAAGTTTTTTATCAGGATCCATTGGAATAGAGACTGGTTTATGCCCATCATTCCCGTTTCCTTCAAGAGATTAAGCACATACTTTTGTTATGATATGAAGATCCCTTTAGTTGAGTAAGCCACCTCAATACCAAGAAAATACTTCAACTTCTCAAGCTCTTTTAATTTAAATTCTTCGGTCAATTGTTGTTTATAAGCTCTTTTAATTCAAATTCTTTGATCAGTTGTTGTTTCAACTATTGCTTCTCCTCTTCATCATTCCATGTAACAATAATGTCATCAATATACACTAAGATTGCAGTTACTCCCCCTAAAGCCAAGTGCTTAATGAACAAAGTGTGATCACCTTTGCTTGTACCTTGAAGCCTTCATGACTTTAGTGAATATACCAAACTAAGCTCTAAGAGATTATTTGAATCAATATTGAGCCCTTTTTAGTCGGCAAACTTTATTTCCTAACTTTTCTCCTTCAAAACCTAGTGTAATGTTTATGTAAATTTCTTCTTCTAAGTCTTCATAAAGGAAGATATTTTTCACATCATATTGCAGAAGTAGCCAATTAAAGTGAGCTGCTAAGGATAATAGAATTTTTACGGTATTCATTTTTGCTATTAGAGTAAAGTTTTCTTAATAATCAACACCATAGGTTTGAATGTACCCTTTTGCAACTAACCTTTGTTGGTATATCTCAAGTGTCGCATTTGCCCTGTATTTCAGAGTGTATAGCCACTTATAGTCTACTACGATTTTTCCTTTTGGCTTATCGACAATTTCCCATGTCTTATTTTTCTCCAAAGCATCCATTTCTTCTCTTATGGCATCTCTCTACTCTCTTTTTGATAATACCTCAGATATAATATTAGGTATGGATATGGCATTTAAGTGTATTATGAATTTTTTGTAGGCTAGTGTTTGAGAAATACATGGTTAGATATTGGGTAAAGGGTTCTCTTAATGCATTCCCTAGTGTTGTTTCAAATAGCAAGAAGGAGATCATTGCTATCTATAGATTTTTCAATTGTCTCTAATTGCAATTGAGGACTCGTTCTTACCATGGTCTCATTTTTATAGGTCAAGTTGGGTTCTTGAACTTGTTGTAGGTTTAGAACGGTTGCTCTTCTTGAATATACCTATGAAAATCTTAGAAAACCATAAGTTACGCTTATCGACTCTAAAGAAGATTTATGTTCAGAAAGGCTCTCTTGGGTCTACTCTTGTGCAGGACTTTTTGAAGAAGTCATTAAACTTATGTTGGGTGAGAATTTTAGGAGAAAGTGTAGGCAAGTCAAAAGGGTTAAAAGGCTCAAAAGTCTCATCTTCAATATTGACTTTCTATCCTTGAAGAGGGACTTTGTGAAGTTATTTTCAAAGAATGTGACATCGGTTGAGGTGTATTTTCTTTAGATAGGGTGACATCATTTGTATCTTTTTTGAGTAGGTGAATAACCTAGAAACATACACTTAATTGCTTAAGTATCCAACTTTTCTCTATGTTGACTATGAATATGTACAAAGGCAATACAACCAAAGACACTAGGTATGAGGCCACTCAATGTCTTGAAATGGGGTAAAAAACCGTTGAAGACATCCATAAGGCTTTTATTATTTAACACTTGTGAGGGTAACCTTTTTATCTCCCTAATAGGATTTACGAACATCTCCTTGAAACAAGAAGGCTCTAGTGGTATTAAGCAAATGGCCATTTTTTTTATTAGCTATCCCATTTTTTTGGGGTGTATCAACACAAGATGATTCATGACTAATGCTCTCCTTTTGAAAATAAGGTGATAAAACTTAATTGAACTAATCCTTAATATTGTCAAACCTGAAAGCTTTTATTAAAATTGGTTTTGAACCATGGAATGAAAATTTGGAATGACAATACTAACATCTGATATTTATTTAAGTAAAAAGATCCATATAACTTGTATACAATCATCAATCATTGAAACAAACCAACAAGCCATTAAAATGTTTTGTATACTTAAAGGTCCTTAAATATCACTTTGAACTAAATGAAAAGGGAAAGGAATCCTTTTATTACTAATGGCAAAAGATACAAGAGTATGTTTTACTAACTCATAAGTTTCAGAGTGAAACTAAGAGATATACGATTCTTGAAATAATTTGAGAAACATGATTTTCAAAACTCTGAATGAAGGGTGACCTAAATGTAAATGGTGAAGCCAAATAATATCTTTATTAGAAGAGTTGAAAAACGATGTAGAAACACTACTCATAGTATTTCAAGACAATTCAAGGTAATAGAGCCCGTTCTTTTCCTTGGCAAGTCCAATCTTCCTCCTTGAGATCTAATATTGATAAATATATTCAAACAGAAAAAAAAATAGCATGACAATTAAGGCCATTAGTAAGATTTTGGATAGAGATAAGGTTGGTTGGCAATTTTGGCACATAAAAAACATATTTAAGGACAATTGAAGGAGAGATATGGATATCTCCTAATCTAGCAACTGTAGCTAGGGCACCATTTGCTACTAGAATTTTTCTATTACTAAGGCATGGAGTATACAAATGAAAAAAATGTAAAGAGTAGGTCATATGATCGGTGGCTTTGGAGTCAAGAATCCAAGAGCGAGTATAAGATTTGTCTAGGGAGTGTATTTCATAAGAGACCAAAGATTTACCTGAGAGAGTTAATGAACTTGCTCGGAAAGACTTCTCAAAATATCCTATCAGGCTCTTCAACTTGTTGATATTTTCACTATTGAATCCCTTTGTCTTTAAGGCTTCATCAGTCTTGATTTTTTCAATTAAGTGAGCTTGAGGTCTAAAACTACTAGTAATGGTGGAAGTGGACATGATGATTGACTAGAAAAAGTAGCCTAAAAACAATCGGAAAGTGATTGTAAAATTAGCAATAAATTAAAACTCCCTAAATAATTAATTTCAAGAAATGAAGAGGAATGGCAGTAATGAAGGCTGCTCGTTGAAGAGGAAATCCTAGAAAAAAAAAACCCTAAGGCTTTGATACTATGTTAGAAATTTTGAAAAGAAAGAAAGTGATGTTTTTTCATTGATTTATATATTACAAGAAACATCAATATATATAGACAATGTCTACTTAGTAATTGTAATAATAGTTGGTGTACTAACTTCTACCTAATACATCGTTAATTTTCTTGTTTAAAAAATAGAGAGAGAAAAATAAATGATATTCACAAAAAATTGCAGCTCAGCAAATAGTTGCCTTGTTTTTTGTGTTATCCATGAGGCAAAATCTCTCTTTATTCATATTCTAAATATCAGAGAGTGTTCTTTATTCTGACGTGTATAAGCTTGTAATCTATTGTCATTATGAAATATCAACTTGGATAAATGAAGGTATGATTTCTTAACTCGCTTTTCCCCCCTGTGTAAATCCATTTTTTAGCTGCCTGTTTTGAACTGTGGAAAGGAATGAGAATATCTAAATTCCCTTGTTTGATAGATCATGTAATTTTCATGTCCAAGACTTTGCCTTGAGGGCAAAATTCTCCTAAGAAACATATTTATTGTGCACAGAATAGGGTTTAACATTGCCTGTCTAAGTTGATCTCATAAAGAACCAAAGAAAGGCCATTTGTGGTTAGACATTAATGTGATATTAGTAAATAGTTAGATGTCTCTTTTCTTAAATATTCATATTACCTTCACTCAAAGAAATTTTGCATATCTACTTGACAAATCTTTTTCTGTCTTTTTGTTTCTTTGGCAAAGGTGACAATCATAGCATAATGATATATTACCCAAGTTCAGCAGGTGGTGGCATGAAGGAGTTATTTCGGAAGGTAAGGTTTAAATGCGGAGCTAACATCATACACTCTCTTTTACTAGTTATGATTACCTGAGGGGGGTAAGCTTGATTGTAACTTCTTCTTGCCCGAGAGTTGTACTAAGATGGGTTATCAACTCCTCATGTTGCAAGTCAACTTCTTGAAGGTGACTTTGCAACATATCAGTGTATTCTCATTTGGCTTTCATAGTTTGGAATGTTCTTGGCAATAATAATAATAATATTCAGTTAAATGATAACTAAGCTACATTTTTTTTTTCTTTTTCAATATCTTTTGACAATCAAACTGGAATTTCTAATAAAGAATCTTTTTCAAGTACATAGGAATATAGCTGGGATCCAAAATAAGAGAGGAAGAGCAAATGAAATACAAATTGAGAGATGATAATATCATTAAGATTGCTGTTGAAACATGTGAGCAAAATTTGTTAAAAGGGACAAATTGCTAGAGGAAGGCTTTGACCCCTCCAACCAATCTTCTGTAGGCTTGTTGGAAATGTCACTACATTGATAGAGAGGAAGCCTTCTCCTTTTGCTGAAGTTGCAACTCACAGAGTAATTTGGCTGGAGTAGAGTTAACACATTTTTCTGGGTAGTAGGCTTTGACTGAGCTGACAGAAGTCCATGGTTCTCTCTCTCCTCTTAACTTGGTGATTTGATGATTGTCTGTTTCTATTCATATAATCAAAGCCATTTTCCTGGATAAGATATACATAAAGTGGCTAAGCTCTTAGATCAGTTTTGTACCGCTGTTGGAAGGCTTGGCAAAACATTGAAGTTGTAGTAGCAGCTAAAGCAGATTGCTCAACTGTATGCATGAGATGGATTTCATGGATATAAATTTCAATACTTATTGAGGCATCTCAGATGTACAAGAAAGATATGGGTTAGACCAGGGAACTTGACAGAAAGAGACACCCAAAATAATTATGTAGATTACTACCATTTAGTGATCATTTAAAAAAAATTTGTGCAATGTCATCGATATATCAAAGGTGGAACAAGTAGTTTACGTTCTTGGTCTGGAAAGTTGGATTGCAGAAAATCTCTTGCTAGTCCATATGTTCATAAAGTGGAGCATTTTAACTTTTGTTGTGGAGGTTCATGCCACTTCTATTGATCTTAGCAATTTAGTTCTCCAGGTGACTGACATAATTTATGTTTGTACACGTTACCTCCTACTCGGTTGGAGGAATATGGCATTTTCTAATTTGCGCATAACTTTTTTTATCTTCAAATCCAGGTTGGCAATAGATCAAGTGAGTTTCACCCAGATGTTAGAAGAGTTAGACGTGAAGGATCTTACATATATGAGGAATTTATGCCAACTGGGGGAACAGATGTGAAAGTATTCTCTTATTCTTTTGTTATTCATTTTTCAAATAAATTATCAGAATTTTATACAAGGATATTCTTTATCTTTTAATCATGTATCATGTAGTGTTTGGGCATCAATTGGATCATCCAGTCAACGAAATACTTGCTCTTTTTAATTCCCTTTTCTTTTAACTTTTACTTGATTATCAATTGTACTTGAGCTTTGTAATTAGTTAATTGTTGAATGGTTCTGATATTAACATTAACACAAATACTGTAGCATACTGAGTTGGTGGCTAGCAATTAAAATTTGAGAATTCCGGGAAAATGGTTAAGATTTTTCTATTCCTTTAGACCAATATATAGAGGTTTTTGCTTTTGGTAGATTCATTTTAGTAGGTCTTAATAATCTTTCAGTCCTTCATTTAATTTATCTAGGACTTATGCAGAACTTTAATGTCAAAGTTGTGCTTCATGATGCAAAGGTAGTTGTTTCAATGAATGAAGGCCCTAATGCCTTTTAATGGTCTTTCTATGACTGTGGGAAGCTTTGTTCATTTTATACTAATGGAGCTCCCAGACTAGCAAATTTGCACTGCTGTTCGGAAATTGTAATAACCCAGTTCCTTGTGTACTTTCAATACTATGAAACATATTAACATAACCATGCATAATGTTTCATTATCCCATGGAATTGCTTTGTCAAAGGAAATAATGTTTTCTAATTACCAAACAGAAAAAAAGGATAGGATATCATCTACATTCCTCCAATGGTGATTAACAACATAATATTATCATATAACATATAGTTTAACTCAAAGACTCCAGCTTTATTTAAACAAAAGGAAAAAAAAAAAAAAAGATCTTTGCTTTTCTATATGATTGCTTGAACATTTCATGAATTGGACGTAGGTTTACATTGTTGGGACTGAGTATGCTCATGCTGAGGCCCGAAAGTCACCAGTTGTCGATGGTGTTGTTATGAGAAATCCTGATGGTAAAGAAGTAAGTTGAACTTGGCACAAATATCTAAGATGTTTCTCTCTCTGTGACGTGCTGTCTACTACACCTGCAAATAGGATTTTTCTCTGTGCATAGTAATTGTATTTTGAGAACTTCCAAGAACTGCAGCTGCATAGGAATTTTCATATTGAAGGATATATTTTCAGAATAGGAAATTGTACCTTTTTTTTTTTATTTTTGGGCAGAAGGAAATTGTACCTTGTATCTTGACTTCTTCTTCTTTTTGTTTTCCTCTTCTTTTTTCCTTCAAATTGGAAAGCAAGTTGATGCCATTTTCATTTTTGAAATAAAGATGATAGCATGATGGTGCTGCCTAAATCTGACCTTTCCTTAAAAGGAAAGGAGAAAAGAGAATTAGCTTGTCACCGTTGAAAGAGGTTACTGGTTGTAGAAATAATTTGTGTCCTGGATGCATTACTATGATGACTACTTCCTTTTCTCGATAATTGGTGGCTACCATATGTTGTTTGCTGTTTTCAAAGAGGATATCAACAAAATATTAGGCTGTTCAATTCACTTATTAACAATGTCTGTATTTCATTGCAGTTAGATATTTGCTTAATATTGATTGATTGTATCTCCAATGGACAGTTGTTGCCTATTGGTACCTGAAGCACCATTTAACTGTCTGTTATTGTGTGTAGAGCTGAAAACTCTACTTAAGAGGCAATGCTTTCAGTGTTAAATGCACAAGCAAGTATCACCAACATTTTGTTGTATGCTGGAGTGGTTTCCAGTGTTACACTACTATTAGGGACTGTCACCAGATCTGCCTGATTGTCCATCTAAATAGTTGCAGTAACATTCATCTGCATGGAGATAATGATTCAGTAAACCAGTGATAATGATTAAAAACTTTATGGTTTTAATCTATTGAGGGCATAGGGAAGTCCATGGAAACACTGTAGTGATATTACCAATATAAGATTGTCTGGAAAAAGCACCGGTAGAAAGAGTGGCAATTTTAGTGTGAAAGTACGACGATTTTTTTTGGTAAAATATAGGGATGAGAAAGCTAGAGATAAGTAAGTCTAATATGCTGCAAGGCTTACAAGGTTAATGCGTTACCATATTATTTACCATTGATAGTAGTTTGACATAATCTGAGATAATTTTTCCAGAGATATTAAAATATGTTCTATTGAGGCCTGCAATGAAGGCTGGAGTAGGGTTTTTGTTGTTTTATTAGAGTATATCTCGCTGTTCTTTAGGAACATACTGAGAGAATTGGATTTTGACATTTGGGTATATCATAAAAGATGATCATAACACAAAATACATTAGCTAATGGAATATCAAATGCGTTTCCATGATACAAAAGGATCTGTAGAGTCCTCTCTCTCTTAGTGAGAAGGAATTTGGTTTTGGATCCTTATCTTCACACTTTCATTCTGAATATTGTTACTGCAAGTTGGACATCTATTCTGGGAATAAATCATCTTTGTCTATACAATATCTCTTGGAATTATTCCATGCTTTATCTAAATTTCTAATGTTCATCCCTGCCTGACAATTTTGAAAAGTATCTAAATTGTAATATTACCTTCATAAAATCACACATAAACAACTGTGGTACTGACGTTTATTGAAAACTTTTAGTGAACAAGGAAAACAGATACGTTAAGTTGATAAGTTATTCCCCTCCATCTAGTATTGTGCTCATGATGTGCTTTGAGTGACAAATGAACAGAAAATATTGTTGCATTGCAGGTAAGGTATCCTGTTCTTCTGACTCCTGCTGAGAAGCAGATGGCAAGAGAAGTATGCATTGCGTTTAGGCAAGCGGTAATCATATGACCCCTTTTTAAGAGGGAACATCACCCAATATCTTGGCAGTTATTTGTTTATTTGATATTTATATATTTTGTTTTTAGCAATCAATAAGGAAATATTACTGAAGACTTGACAAGCCAGATCCACATATGAAAGCAATGCAAGTAAAATAATATCTGCAATTGTTGGTAAACTGGTCTTGTTATTTTTGGATCATGGGTAGAGTTTATCCTCTTACATCTCCTTACTTCAATTCATAGTGGTCTGCAGGAAATGCACCAGATAAATATATTACATTATTGGTGAAATTCTATATGACAATATTTGGATATTAATATGCTCACTTAAGTATTTTGCACATCAGCTGTTGATCCTTTTTGGTGTTCCAGGTGTTGTCTCAGGCACTTAGAAGTTTCTTGGTTTCCTTTTGATGCTGTGACTTTCAGATTTGCCATGTTTAAAATTTAGCAGATGGAATCTTTTGTAAATCTATTTCTTGTATTTTGTGCTTTTGATAGTTGGTTGTTTAACTGATGTCATTGTAGTGTTTATGTGGTTCAGTCTGTAAAGAATGCATTTCTAAAAGAGTTAATTGTGATGAGTTTTCATGGCAGGGACTCCTGGGAGTCAGTTTGCTTATTAGGTCTTATAGATGTTTTTTTATGCTTTATTTTCATTTATTGAGTATGCTACATTTGCTTTTCTTAGGTCTGTGGGTTTGATCTCTTGCGTAGTGAAGGGCGTTCTTATGTATGTGATGTTAATGGCTGGAGTTTTGTGAAGAACTCTCACAAGTAATACCTTTGCTTTTCAACCAATTAACATGAGAGTATCTCCTGTAACACTTTATCTTTGCCGTCGTTATCCAAGTCATGGTTCACCTGCTCCCTTTGTTTTAGTTTGAGTCAGAAGGAATCTTTCATTTAACAGATATTATGACGATGCTGCTTGTGTTTTGAGAAAGATGTTCTTGGAGGCAAAAGCGCCACACCTCTCTTCAACAATCCCACCAAGTTTACCATGGAAATTCAATGAACAAGTCCAACCCTGTGAGGGTTTAACACGTCAGGGAAGTGGCACAATTGGAAGATTTGGAGAGTCCGAGGAGTTGCGCTGTGTCATTGCTGTTATTCGTCAGTGAGTAGTTCTCAATTGGGTTGTCACAAGGGTTAATACTCTTTCTCCCTCTTACAGCCCTATTTAACTCATGCAGTGGTGATAGGACTCCAAAACAGAAAGTGAAGCTTAAAGTTACAGAGGAAAAACTGCTCAACTTGATGTTAAAATATAATGGTGGAAGGCCCAGATCTGAGGTACTAACCATCTAGTTAACTCATATAATATATGGAAAATTTTGCCAATTGGTTGTTCAAACATCTTTGGCAGACAAAACTTAAAAGTGCTGTTGAACTGCAAGATTTGCTAGATGCAACCAGAATGCTTGTTCCTCGTGCCAGGTATCACTTGCATGAAAACATTTCATTGTTTTTATGCATCAACAGACCAGCCTTATTGTCAATCTAATACACAATCTTCAAAAGCTAGTGAAATTCCGAGAATTTTTTAGCTAATTCAATGAATTAAGAGATGATTTTGTGGAATAAAATCTTTGCTTTGGTTCCATCCTTTAATTTCACTTCATATATTTCCCTGATTCCATGAAGTCACTAATATGTGATCTTGCTCTTTTAAAGATTTGGAGTTATCTTTGATTTGTTGGTTTCAAAGTTGACCTATCTTGAGGATTATAACCAGGATAACATAAGCATACTCTTATCATTTTTTCTTTTTCTTTGGATAATTTGAGAACTTTTTTTTTATTAAATAAAATAGATTAGAAAAAAAGTTAGAGGTGAAAACACAAATTCACCTTAAAAGGTAACAACTTACACCAAAACAAAGCCAAAGGATAAGGACTCCTAGGTGAAAGAACCATACAAGAACTCAAAAGCAAAGCCAACAGCCTATGAATGGGTCCTAAACTGATGTTTACTCTCTTTCTTCTTTTTGGCACACAATACTCCAGAAGTCAGCTTATGAGAGAGACGATTGGAGATCTCAGTACCATAAATGGAGTCTATTAATGTCAAGATGAAAGAGGTTCCTAGCTTTGACGGTTCATCAACAGTAGATAACTCACTTGAACTGTCAACTCCATTAAAGGCCAAGGCCATGGTGACACTCGTTTTGACTGGTGCTTCAAAATTAATAGTTGGTGTAGCATCAACTTAAGGAGAAGGAGCCTCAATAGTCTCTTTACCTAAAGCATTAGTTGCAGCCTTAAGAGGGGGAAGGGTGTCATAGAGAGCAAGAGAAGGTGGATTGGGGGAAAAAGAAAGAGGGGGTTGATGGAGGAGGGGCTAGGGGGAAGGGTATGGGGAGACCCAAGGGAAAGTCTATGCAACATTAGAAGAAGAAATCCCTACACCACTAGATGAAAACTTGTCCATTGGTAACGAACTTGTAGGTGCTAGACACTATCCTCCAGTAGATAGAGATGGATAGAATCACTCGAGCCTTAAGTAGGAGTTGGATTTAGGCCAAGATCCTTTGTTGATGGGGTGGCAGCAAGCATAGATGCAGTTTTGATGGTTAGCTACCCACAAGAGAGTAAAGAAAAAACAATAGAGAAAAAAACCATAGGGATGTAACAAGGATCTGATCGACGAGATATACCATCGATGAGAGAATCAATCGAAAACCTTAGAAAGAAATCTTTACGGTGGAAAAACTTTTGTTTAAACTTGCATAAGGGGTTTGGGAAGTCTAGAGTGAGGAGCATTTTCTTGCTCTATTGAATATACTTAAGCATACTCTATTATGAACAACTTAAATTCGAATCATTTTTAGTTTTATGCAACTATGAGTTAACCTCATTGTCACGTGGATGATCAAAAAATGTTTTCTATAATAAGAGGTTTACTTTAAGATTTTAGAGATTGTAAATTAACCATAATATAAGGAGTAGTCAAACGTTTCTTAGACGAGTTAACTCTAATTGATGGGTTGAAATTAGAGAGCAATATTCAATAGATCCTCAAGGCATTGATACAATTGTTGGTAATTTTTTCTCTTTATTAAGGGTGTTGTTATTGCAATGATTTTTTGCTCATTGTCATTGTGTATGAGTGTGGCGTCTTTTAGAAGTTAAGGTAATCAACCACCTTGTAGCATGTTTCTATTCTAAAGTTAGTATAGGAGTGGAAGATGATTTTGAATCCATGCATCAAGACTTATCTTGTTGTATGGGGTATAATATATAACTACGCTTTGTTTATGAATCTAAACTTTCAAATGATTTAAATTGTGATCTTTTGACAACTGGAACTACTCATACTAAAGACAAAATTTACATGATGTGCTTAAAAGTTTTTTTCTCAATGTTAGCTACATCCCAAGAGGTCAAGTATCATGGGAGTGCTCTACAATGAGCATGTGTAATCTTAGTGTCCTAATGAACTTTAGGCTATTATATGAAAAGGTATTTCACTTATTAGAGTTTTATTATGCTATAATTGAGGACTATTAGAATCTTGTCCACTTATGAGATAAACGCTCTCATTAATTTTGTTATAAATATCTAGGCAATACCAAGTAAGGAGAATTTTAGAGACACTTCCTTACAAGCTGAAGAGGTGCCCCCATACTATAGCACCTTACACTGTATGGCACTTAGCTCCCCTTTTTATGCTGGTGAATCACTTTGATACCACTTATAACAAATGAAACTCTAAACATGAAGATCTTATCCATTTTGGCACTTCGCAATTTTATTCTTAGTGCTTATTGCTTCCTAAAAATGCTCTCTGATGATGAATTCTATGCTATTACACCAAAAAGTGCTTCAATAATTAGAGGGTTTTGTCACACTATAATTGAAGGATTACGTATCTTCTAACAAATAGAACTTCTCATTATACATCTTAAGGTTTTGTCATAAGTACGCTTTGGTGAACTCTAGATTATTACATCAAAAAATGTTTCGATGATTAGAGTTATATTACACTTTATCTGAGAAATATCAGAATATTTACTTTTTACTAAAGGGGAAAATCAACTCTTTTAGTAAAGGAGATATCACTTTATTTACATAGTAAACCATACTAAGAATTGTCATGGCAAAGAGAACATTTTCTAAAATAATATTCATTTTTAAAAAGTGGTAGTTGTAACAAGTACAGATAAGATGTGAACTAGGAAAACTTTCATAACATGGTGACCATGTATAATGCAAATTTTACAGGTACTATGGGAAAAAATCTCCATTGCCAGGACACATACAACATTGTAGACTAAAAGAAATTTAAGTGAACATTTTGAGGAATGATATTTTATAATTATGATTTGTAAATTAGCAAATAGATGGTAATTATGCAGGTGGATTTATTCAGTGGCCGGTACAAAG
The DNA here is from genome assembly GCA_024138015.1 of Lumnitzera littorea. Taxonomy (NCBI): domain Eukaryota; kingdom Viridiplantae; phylum Streptophyta; class Magnoliopsida; order Myrtales; family Combretaceae; genus Lumnitzera; species Lumnitzera littorea. The sequence goes on from JAMXBB010000011.1 coordinate 3,776,408, forward strand.
TAGTGTGAAGCTTTATTACTAATATATTCTATCAAAGATCTACCTTGTCCATCTCTGGATGGCAATACTTTGATGGCTAGGTTTTAGAACTAGAAGTACTATACTAACACACATTAGTACGGATGATCTAACGTGCCACTCCAAGCACTTTATTCCACTGTATAATTTTTCCATGTTTCTATTTCTTAGTGAATAGCCATCTTAGAGATGACAAAAATGTTTCATTTTCAGGCCTGGGCGTGAGAGTGATAGTGAGACAGAAGACACTGAACATGCTGAAAAGCTCCGTCTAGTGAAAGCAGTACTTGAAGAGGTTGTAGTTTCGCTTTTATGCTTTTGCAGCACAGGATTATAAAGCCTTGGAGTTACCCTGGTTATAAGCTCCTGATACTGCAACCCATTCAGTCTTTGAACTAAAATTGTCAGCATGCATGAAGAGTAGTTGCTTTACTCTTTGACGAGCATGCATGCACACCTTCACTGAAGTGGAAGTTTCAAAAATATTTTTCTAATATACTCTTGAACGGTCTTCCTTCTGTTTATTTGTAAATTGTGGTTCACTAATTAATTTGTCTTTAGTAAATTTACAATACTAGTGTATCTAGTAGACTATCTAAATAGTAACGTTTTAGTTCCCACAATATCATTCTTCTATCAAGTTTTCTGTCAAGTTTCCTTTGATGTCCTCGACTGAACCTTCAAAGCACTAATAGAATATTGACAAAAATGGAAGGTGAGGTAAAATTTATTGACTATTATTCCCTCCTAAAACTTTGTGCAATGGCAAGGAGGCTATAGAATGGGAATTGAGTATAAAATGTAATAAAAAATTTGTGCTTTTCAGTGACTTAGTGGCTAGAAATTGTACCATGCTACTAGCACATTAATTCCTCATTCAGACCAAAACATTGAACTCTAGATATCATATTGTCCAATTATTAATGCCGTTTATTTTTTGCATCATTAGATATGGTTTATACTAGTTAGAGATGGGTAACTTACCCCATCTATGTACGTTTCTTTGCCAGGGAGGACATTTCTCCGGTATTTATCGGAAGGTCCAATTAAAGCCACTAAAATGGGTAAAAGTTGTGAAAGCCAATGGTGAAGGGGAGGAAGAACGACCTGCTGAAGCCCTCATGGTTCTTAAGTATGGTGGTGTCCTCACACATGCTGGCAGAAAACAGGTTTGAACTTGGTCTTGTTGAGGCTTCAAGATTCAGATAATCATCTTCTATTTATCATCATTATGTCTGAAAAGTTGTAAAATCTCATAACATGACATGAAGTTGGCTACCTTTTTATTTTATTTTTTTGTTATGTCATGGACCAACTTGATATTTAAGTGAACGTTCATGTTTTCATCTCTTACCAGGCCGAAGATCTTGGGAGATACTTTCGAAACAACATGTATCCAGGTTTTGTTATCCTTCTCTTGATTTATGATTTCCTTCGGGGATTGTTCTAGTTAATATGCTCAGCATATTACGCTTTTTGGATACTATTATGGAATAAGTATTTAAATAATATTGTATTTTCTGGACAATATAATTAATAGTGTTAGGTAAGGGTTGGTAAGAACACATTATCTATATATATATTTATCACTCATTGTATGTACAAAAAAAATATATCAATATATACTTATATTGCATTTCTCTACATGGTACTTTCTTTTCTTTCTTTTTTCGAAGTTGCCTAGTGAGCAACTTGCAGTTTGTGTTTGCTTGTTGGTGTTGCCAACCAATTGTTGTTCCTCTCCTTCGTTCTCTTATAGTTGCTCCATCATTCCGGTTTCTTTGATTGTGTTTGACTACTTTCTGGTTTTGGATCTTTTGCTTTTTTGAAGTACTTCTTTGCTGGTCTGGTTTCTATCTATTTAAAGTTTGTGGTCAGACCTTCAATTTTCTGGTTGTAAGACATTTTGTTGTGTAGCTCTCACCTTTGATAGTTGCCATTTTGGATTAAATTTGAAGATTAGTGTTTTTATATTATTGGATATATTTTTGACGTGTATTTGTGGTATTTCATGGCTGGAGAACAGAAAAATCTAGTAACAGACATTATTCCAATAATGTCTAAAATCATAGAAGATAAGTTTATTGGTCCTAATTATTTGGAATGGAGTAACACGATTAAGATGTATTTGTGGAGTATTTCTCAAAACCATCATCTTATTGATAACTCACCCATTAATAATGCACATAAAGAGTGGTTAAAGGATGATGCTAGATTATTTCCACAAATAAGGAATTCCATTGATACTGAAGTACTTAATTTGATTAATCATTGCTAGTATATGAAAGGATTAATGGAGTATTTGGTATTTTTATACTTTAGAATAGAGAATCTTTCTTGTATCTATGAAGTTTATAGGGCATTTTATTGTTTTGAATACAATGACCAATCTCTTCAAGCATATTTTATGAATTTTAAGAAGATTTATGAAGAATCAAATGTCTTATTGCCATTTAATATTGATGTGAGGGTACAGCAATCGCAACGAGAGAAGATAGCAATTACGAGCTTTCTAGCAAGGCCTAATTCTCAATCTGAGATTGCCAAATCTCATATTTTGTCTGGTGTTAACATTTCTTCCTTACATGAGGTATTTACTAGAGTACTTCTCACAAATAAATAGTATTTTTACTGCCTCAACCTCTAGTGCACTTGTTAGTTATAATGGACCAAGAGCTGCAAAGTTGTCTAATCAAAAAGGAAACAATAAAAGCTAAGAGCTAGGTGGAGTTGAATGTTATTACTGTTATGAGTATAGTCATACCAAACGCACTTATCAAAAGCTGTTGAACAAACCTCATAAATCTCATTTAGCTCACATCGCGGCAGTTACTGGTGCTCCTAATCCATTGCCCAAATAAACAGTTACAATTTCTACAATTGAGTTTGCTTAATTTCATCAATACTAGAAAGGATTGAAAAATTCATCTCAATCAATCGCTGCTATAGTTGAGTCAGGTAATTTTGATAAATGTTTTCTTTCCTCCTCATCACAATGGGCCATTGACTTAAGTATTACTGATCATATGATAGATAATTCTAGTCTCTTCATTACTTTTAAACCACACACCTCATCTTCTCCTATCACTTGAGTAGATGATTCTACATCATCTGTTCTTAAAACTAACATTGTGACTCCATCTCTCTCTTTATCTTCTATCTTAAGCCTATCAAACTTCTCCTTTAATCTCATATCAATTAGTCCAAATTACTCATAATTTAAATTGTTGTGTTTCATTATTTCCCAATTATTGTTTATTTCAGGATTTTATGACAAAAAGGATTATTGGTAAAGGGCACTATTATTTCAAAATCATGTTCCTAAATACTTTTGGATAGAATGACCAAACTAAATGATCTCCTAAGTACTTGAAGCAAAGTCCTTGTGCTTAGTTTGAAAATTCCATTAAGCAGTTGAACTGTTTAGAATTACCAAAAGTAAGTCGGATCATTTAGTGTTTTATAAGTATTCTTCACCTAGTATCATTTTTCTTGTCGTTTATGTGGATAATATCATCATTATTGGGAATTATGCAAGTGAAATATCATCTTTGAAGGATTTTCTTTGTAACCAATTCCAAACAAAACATTTAGGGTCTGTGAAAATTTTTTTAAGGGTTTGAGGTGATGAGGAATAACAAAGATATTTTCTCATATCAATAAAAATATTTAATTGATTTGTTATTTAAGACAGGAAAGTTAAAGGCAAAACCAATAACACTTATTGTGCAACTCACCAAGGATGGAGAATTATTCGCGAATCCTGAAAGATATAGCAGATTAGTTGGGAAGCTGAATTACCTCACTATTACTCATCCTGATATTGCTTATACTATTAGTGTTGTGAGCCAATTTATGTCTTCTCTAACAGTTCATCACTAAACTGCTTTAAAACATATCCTATGTTATTTGAAGAATGCTCTTAAATGAGGTATACTATAAAAAAACCATGATCATTCCCATATAGAATATTTTTCAGATGCACATTGGGCTAGGTCTAAGGAAGACTGAAAATCTCTTAGTAGCTATTGTGTTTTCTTTGGAGGAAATCTGGTTTCATGGAAGAGCAAGAAGCAAAATGTTGTATCCAGATCTAGTACTAAATCAAAATATAAAGCTATAGCTCAATCTACATGTGAAGTAATATGGATATATCAAATTCTAGCTGAGGTTGGGCTCAAAGATTTAAGTCCAGTAAAGAAGCAAAATGTTGTATCCAGATCTAGTACTAAATCAAAATATAAAGCTATAGCTCAATCTATATGTGAAGTGATATGGATATACCAAATTCTAGCTGAGGTTGGGCTCAAAGATTTAATTCCAGTAAAGTTGTGATGTGATAATTAGGTTGCTCTTCATATTGTATCTAATCCTGTGTTTGTGAATGAGCTAAACATATTGAAATTGATTTTCACTTTGTTCGTGAAAAGATACAATGAAACTTAATCTCTATTAGATACATGAAATCTGAAGATCAACCTGGAGATCTTCTTACCAAAGCTTTAAATGGGATTAGGGTTAATTATCTTTGTAACAAGTTGGATATGATTAATATCTATACTCCAGCTTGTGGGGTTAAATAATATTGTAGTTACTAGATAGTGTAATTAATGTAGTGTTAGATAGTAGTTAATACGAATGCACTTTCTATATATATCACTGAATGTTGTATAGAAAAGATATATTAATATATATTTATATTACATTTCTCTACAAATATTATATCTTCATTATATCAATTTGTAAAAATCCTTTCAAGAAAGCTACTAAAGTTCCCAAGATGTGTAGGTAAAGTAATATTCTTCATTGATCTCAAGGTAATATGTGCAAGTTGATATATACAAATATCCCTCTCTTAAGATAAGAATCACAAACGATAACAAGACCTAAACTAATAGCCTGTTCACTTTATCGAATGTAATAGACCCAAGATACCATTACTGGTTCATTAGGATTTTAATAGACTTGTAATAGCCATTATATAGGTTAGTTGGATAAAGATAAAAATAATCGGTCAGTATAACATAAATTATTGTACTACCCTATTATCTTCTTTCCCTTCCTCTATATCTATATAGCCTGTCTCTTTCTCCACTCATTCTCTCATGGTGGCATATGGTTTATGTTTTGTAGATCGTATGATTTGTGGTGCGTAAGTTATGTGGTGTGTAATTCATAAGAAAGTAGTAGTGCATATGTCATGTGGTTTGTGGTGCATAGGTTATGTGAAACATGGTTAATGGGTTTGTGGTGGTAGTGTGTAGGTTTGTAGTGGTGGTACGTCGGTCTATAGTGGTGATGCATGGTATTTGGTAGGTTGAAGATGAAAGGATAGTCAAGGGAGATAGGCGATGTATAGCTATTCATAAGGTTTGGGTTATGAGCTATTCATTATTTTTCACAATAGCAATTCTTTATGCAATTGGTACCATAGGGTTAAGATCCAATTAAATGGTATACTAGCAATTCCACAAGAAATGTTTGGATAGGTTGGAGGGAAGAGGTGTGAATGGAATTGTTGATATGGTGAAGTAAATGGGCTGTAAGTTCTAGATAAAGCTTGGACTAATAATCTGGGTACATATGACACAAAGGATAAGATATAACTATAGAAATCTAAACATGTTAGAAAAAAGTCTAAGCTAACTAAATTTGACAAAGACAACAAAATCTTATGTCTCGGAAAAATATCTATCTAACATAGCACTCTTCTTCAAGCGCTGAATATAAATCTATCATTCCTAGATCTTGAAATCTTAACGTTGATAGCCTTTTGATGAGCACATTTGCAAGTTGTTTGTCTAAGTGAAAAAACAGATATCTTTCTACTAAATAAATACAAGTTTCTCTGTTGCTTAGCGAGCTCACACACTTCATGAAGGGAATCACTAACTAAAATCATTTGAGAAACATTTAGGATTTAATTTTTGAATATTTGAAATTGTGGATGACTTAAGCAATAGTGTTTTCACCATGCCTTTGAAATCCTAGGCATGCCACACTTTGTTGAAAATACCCTTAGACATATGTGTCATGATAGATGTGTCTTAGCATTCCTTTAACCCGAGTGTACCTCAAAGGACATGGAGGCCATCCTTTGTCCTAGCAAGTCTAATTGTCATCCCTGACTTCTTTTCTATATAATACACTACGTATTAACAATGGTTAGGCTGCAATTTAGTGTTTGAAGCTGAGAATGGTTGAAAGAAATTTTTGGGACCTGTAAAGAGGTTTTTTTAGTAATGTTGACCTCAAACTTGTCATTTTGGCTGCCAAAGATTATGCAATTCTTATCTACAATTGTCGTTTTCCTATGACCACAGAGAGGTCTTTATGATTGAAGGCTTCATGCATTGGTAGTCATATAATCAGCAACACCAAGGTTTACAATCGATAGGTTATTCCTTAACAATTCATTACCTAGGAAATATTTAGATATTAGGCACTTATGAAATTCAACATACACTTAAAGGACTTGATAGCAAGTGGAGGAGTTGCCTTAGCTTCTCTATCTCATCTCTATTATTCATAGGTTCCTCTTGCTTCCAGTGATCCTGAGGAATTTGTCTTGGGTTGTTATGTGAGCTGAAGCCCCTAAAATTCCCTTGAAGCCATTATTTCAATTCAGCACCTTTTCCCTCCCAAGAATCTTAAAGCGAGTCTTTGAGCATCTAGACTTCTTGTAATACATACTGTTAAAGATTAAGTAGTAAGGATTGTATTTCTTGTATATGAAATGTAGAGGAAGATAGCCTTTTATGAGCTTGAATACATATTATATTGGAAACAAATAAATGTAAATTAAGTCTATGAGATAACTAAGGAAAACATTAAAATGGAAATAAATGAAAAATTATAGTCTGAACTTAATTTGGGCCTAATTAATAATCCAATCTTAGTTTAAGCCTAATTTCAAAATTACAAGAAATTGCATTGAATATCTAATCTAATATACATGATTTTCCCACATTCCCTTCTTGGAATGCATAAATTCAATCCCAAGAAAGTACTTCAACCTTCCCAGTGCCTTAGTCTCAAATTTCTTTGCTAAATGCTTCTCTTTATCATCATTTCCCTTTACCATTATGTCATCAACATATACTAAAAGAACTATAACTTCCTTTGAAGGAGAATGTTTAATAAACAGCCTGTGATCTCCTTGACTTTGTCTATAACCTATAGCCAACATAACTCTCGCAAATCTTCCAAACCATTCTCAAGTTGATTGCTAAGGCCATACAATGCCTTTTGTAACTCACACACAGTGAGCAGTCAAATTCTTCCCATAACCTGGTGGAACTTCCATATGAATCTCTTCCTCTAGTTCTCAAAGTAAAATGCATTCTAGACATCAAACTGCTATAATTCCCAACCATAATTAGCTGGTAATGATAATAATACCCTGATAGAGTTCATCTTTGGAACTGGAGCAAAAGCCTTTAGATAATCAATCCCATCTTCTTGAGTATAGCCTTTTGCAACCAACTGCACCTTACATCTTTCTATCGACCCATCTACCCTATGCCTAACCATACACACCCCACTTACAACCCTCTGGTTTCTTTCTTGCAGGTAATTTCACCAACTCCGAAGCTTTGTTCTCCAATGCCTCCATCTCCACGTTCATAGCTTGTTTCTGTTTTTCATTGGACAAAAAGCCTCAAATTTTTAGGCTTATGAGGAAGCTCTGTTAGAAAATTTCCTAAATGATAGAAAAGTTGCAAGAGGGTATAGTGGCTGTTTTGTATCCTCTCTGGTTCCTTTTCTAATAGAAACAGGAAAGTCCAAGTCCTGGTTATCATTATTTTTCCAAACTTTAGTTTCTTCTTGTAGTGAAAGGTTAGAAAACGTCATTTGAAGTCTTGATAGTGATCAAACTCAAGCCAAAGACCATTGATCATAGTATAGTGTCAAGTGATGGTGAGAGCAGCTAGTCAATTAGCTGCCATCCTTGTCTTAATTTAAAAAACAAGAGCTGCATCTTGGGCTTTAGAGTACATTTTCCGAACTATTTCCGGGTACTTTTGGCAGTGGGTAGGAACATGTAGTTATTGCTGATTTATGGCTGCATGGATTTCCCCAGCCAAGGCATTACCTTTGATTCTTCTTCATCCCATATGCCAAATGTTGAATCCTTATTTTTATCCCTTTCACATTTAGTTAACTCAGTTTTCCTTTCCTTCCGAGTGTGTATTCCCAACTTGTGATTATAGAAGGTAATTTTTCCAATCGAGTTGATTCTGAAGTTTGCAGTTTGGCACCAAACCAAACAAGAACACCTCAAAGGGATTAACTTAGTTGTCTATGAATTTAAGTCAAAGAAGAAATTTAGCTATGAGAAAAAGAAGTCCTAACTTTACCCCCAAAAAAAAATAAAAATTACTTCAACCAAGAAAAAGAAGTCCTAAGAAGGCTGCTCAGATACCGTGTGAAGTAATATCCTTCATTAATCTAGAAGTAAGATGTAAGATTTGATATATGCACATATTAGTCTCTTAGGCTAAGGATCGAATTCATAACAAATCTAAACTAAATCCTAGGACTAAGAAACTGGTTGCATAAGATACAAGCATCAGATACAATCAGAAAATCTAAATAAAGCTAATTAAAACTGATAAATATAATATATTATACTTATATCTTGGATAGATATCAACCTAACATAGGTATTCTAAAGGACGTTGTTATATTCTCTTCACCAAAGTTTTGAAGGAGATGCATTTAAGGCTATGTTTGACTGGAATGCTCAATATATACATCAGGAAGGAAGATAGAAGAGATGAAAATGCAATTCATTTTGATGGAATGGAAAATTATATCTCAAATGCTCATATTAACAGTGGCCATTCTGGAAAATTGCATGTGTCTTCTTTCTCCAAGTGTAATTGCAACTTTATCTTTTGTTGACCTCGTAAGTTTTTTTAAAGATGAGCATTTCAAATGCCACATTTAGCATTTGTAGCCAAGCATATTCTTAAAATGAAATAGGCCCTTAAGAAGCATACATTCTTAAGAAGTCTCTCAGTATTATGCAGTTTTGAGCATCCTAAATATAAGCAGTTACACATTACTATGAGTCACCATTACCTCACATTGACAATTTGCGGGAAAATATGGAGAATGGGATTTCCATTAAAAAATTCTTAGAAACTTCTATATTTCTTCTTGTTCTTTGGCCTTTCAATACTTGCTTTATGAATAATTTGTATACAAATGAAAGTTGGTGAAGGGTCAAATTCTGTGGATTCGGTTTTGAAAACTGTTTTGACATGTCTATTATGATTTGCGTTGTAATATTCTTTGTATTTGATTTTATAGCACCATAGAGTTTTTTAACCCATGTTATCAAACTAGATATCATTTTGTCCATAGATATCTGATTGATAATATAGATTTCAAGTGTGCTCTCTTTTGTACATCTCTCCCTTAAAGAAAATACATCTTAACTTCCACCCACAATCCCCCCAACCCGAACCCAAAAAAAGAAAAAAAAAAAAAGTATAACGATCCATAATAGCATATACTGCTGGTATTAACAGTCTATTGGATCAGCAGCAAAATATTGACTGTGCAACATTTCTCTTAAAAATCTGTAGGAGAAGGTACTGGACTGCTTCGACTGCACAGCACATATCGTCATGACTTGAAGATTTACAGCTCTGATGAGGGGCGAGTGCAGGTAATTACTTGGTGCTGCCTTATTTTTCTGTCTTATCTGTTTTGCTGCTTCAAGTTTTTCTTGTTTTCAAGTTAGAAACATCAAAATTTGTTATTAATGATACCAAGAGAGTTATTATATCCATTGTAAACAAATCTTTACAATGGAACCCATTGAAAAGGGTGGAGGATGAAACAAAAAATTCAGCGGGTCCTGTATACGATGTCAATTATGCATAAGGGCAAAAAGCATATCTTTCATATAGATTTTTTCTGTTTCAAACATGTGTTATGCAGTTCCAGTCATCGCCTAAGCAATAGTCATTATTAAATTTACTAGTATTTGAAGGTTTGATTGTTTGATTATAGAATGTTTGGTGATAGATGTCTGCGGCTGCTTTTGCTAAGGGGCTTCTTGACTTGGAAGGCCAGCTTACCCCAATCCTGGTATGTAAGATTTATTAAAGCTGGACTTCTAGAGCTGCTGTATAGGCTGTATGACTTGGTTATCTTTTCAAGGTTTCACTTGTTAGCAAGGATTCCTCTATGTTGGATGGACTTGATGATGCTAGTATCGAGATGAAGGAAGCTAAGGTCTGCTATGCATTCAATTTCAACTATAATTTGAGTACCAAAGAGCCATGATGGCTGAATTTTTCTTTTCTAATCATATTAATGTTGATGGTTGCTAATGTAGATTTCTGATTTATGCATCTGTCTTATCAGGCTAGGTTGCACGAAATTATAACTTCTGGTGAGAAGGTAGGCGGCAGTGATAAGTGCTCTGAATTTCCTTGGATGGTTGATGGCATTGGCTTGCCTTGTGATGCAGTACACCTGCTACCAAAATTGGTAAATTTTTTGCAAAAATGTAGCAATTAAGCCTTTGTTTTAGTCGCTCAATGATTATGATGTGTTTCTTTCTATCCCTTCAAGCTCAGTCGATGGTTATTTCCCATTTTCTGATTACTGATGTGATATTTTTCTCTATCTATCAATATTCATTCTTTTATTGTCTCTGATTCACAGCGTGAATTGACTAAGAAGGTTACTGAACAAGTGAAATTGCTAGCTCAGGATGAATTTGAGCAACTTACAGAGAGGAGTGCATATGATGTCATACTACCATATGATCAAGCAAAAGCTCTTGGTAAGACTAACATTGATATTGATCGCATTGCTGCTGGATTACCCTGTGGTAGTGAGGGATTTCTCTTGATGTTTGCACGGTGGAGAAAACTTGAAAGAGATTTGTACAATGAGCGGAAGGAGTAAGTTATACCTCTTTGTACCATGCTTAACCATCCTAAGCATCTAAAAATTTGTGCACCTTATACATACATGTATACATACGTACATACATACATATACACATAAATACATACATACGTCAATATATATTCATTTATATATTTATATAACCATTCTCCATAGGGTTATTGTATTCTTTTCCATATTGTATTCTTTTCCATATGACATTAGAGTTATTTAGGGTTCGTATTATCTTATAAATATACTTCTATAATATAATTTGTAATTAATACAATCAATAATAAAACAATTGTTTGTTCATAAATGATATTGGAGCATTGGTTTCTTTTTTAATTTTTTTTTTTCAATCATTCAATAGCAAATTGTCTATGATCCTCTAACGGCCGCTAGCAAGATGAAGTCACCAATCCACCTATCCCCTACCTCCATCAATCGATGTGATTAGCCACCCCTTTGGACCTCTCACCTTCACCAAAATCACCAATCCTCTAGTCTCAATTGCTTCCTTCTTCCCTTGCTCATCTCCTCTCCTGCTACCATCAACAACCTTAACCTTACACATACCACCCTTTACCACTCCTTACAGCAAACCTTGATCGACTCTTCAATCCCTCCATCACTTGTCCCTTCATTTGTTGCCACTGCAAACCATAAACCAACACACAATATACACCACCAACACTTATCATAGTTCTCTCTCTCTCTCTCTCTCTCTCTCACACACACACACACACATACACATACACATACACAGCCCTATTCCCCATTTACCTTGACAAACTCTTATCAAATTGGACCCATTGACACCACCCCGCATCATGCCGCCACTTCCTCTTTACCCCATGTTGATGCAATCACTCCATCGCCTTTAGCCCCTCTCACTTCCATTAGTGTTTTGAACATAGTCAATATAAAACTCTAGTTATAGTCATCACTAATGGCATCTTTCCTTATCTCTATGGATCTGCATAAATATGTTGATGCTATAGTCATAACATTACGAAATTTACCTTACTATTGTGCTTTGCTTGCACCAAATCCCATTTATACACATTGGCTTTGGATCAATCACATAATCTGAGTCTCTCTTCTTGCTACTATCTTCAATGACATGCTCATGGAGATTTATAGCATCCTATTAGGACCTCTCTTAGACAATAGATTTCTTAACAATTCCATGGATCAAGAAATGGAATTGAAAAGCAACTTTTATCATTTCACCTCTATATCCAATTATCTCGATGAGCTCAAATCCATTGCTTACCAATTCGCCTCCATCAATATACCTCTGAGTAAAACTAACCTCATTACACCTGTTTTGCAGTCTCCTACTTAAATTTGACATACTTGTCATTAAGGGTGCAAACAAACCAAAATGGTACATAAACTACTCAAGCTTAGCTCAAGTTTTACTCGATTTGTTGACAATCAAGTCAAGCTTGAGCCTGAGCATCTTAGTAGTAAATCAAACCTATTTTTAGCTTTAGAATACTAAGCTCGTCAAGCTCATGAGTCAAATGGTGTTTAATATAATTTGTAATGTATTTTTATTTTTTTAAAAATAAGTGGTTTGAGGATGGTTAAGGAAAATTTATAAAAAGTTCAAACTTCATCAAGCTAATTAGGTTGAACTCAAACTTGCCAAATATATCTTCAACACAAACTCAAGCTTAAATTTAGTGCTCGTTCGAACTTAAGATAAGCTGGAGTTTTGAGTTTTTAAGTTCAACACGAGCTAAATACTATATCGGTTTAACTCCATTCAGTTCCTCTCCTATTTCTCACCATTCACCCATTGTTCTTTCCGCCTTTGAGTGAGTTTGTGCCAAAACTGCTTAAACCAAGAATAATGGCTTAAATGTCATGATGCTAATGATGTTACCACATCCACTACTATGGCCCTTAACACTCAAACCAATTTGGTTTCTATAAAGGGTTTCTTTTGCACCATCTTGATGACGTGACTCAGATTTTTATTAGAAATGACTAGGCTCTAACACCATGAAGAAATATATTGTAGAAAGATCTTTTAAGTCATACTAAGACATAACTAAGATTGTACATAAGAGTACTTATTTATAAACGATCCAAACATAGTTGGTAGTAACAATTAACCGTAACTACTAACAATATTGATTATACTAGCCCTATCTACCAATAATATTAATTATACCTACCTACATAACTAATCACAAACTTAAAGACTTTTATAGACTGTAAATATATATATTTAGTATAGAATATTAACTAGTTTAAAATAAAAATTTATTTTCCATTTTTAGTCTATTAAATCCTGTATATATTTAACCTATGAATCAATGAGAATTACATAGAACTTCTTAATATCTTTATTTGCTTTATACGGTATTAGAGCAAAGGAAAATTATTTGTAAGAGAATACAATTTTGAGACGTTCGGTTTTAGACAAAGTAACATCCGTACTTATACTTATAAAGAGAGTGCGTTTTAGAGTGTGCTTTCTTTCATCATCGCCGTCTTAGAAAGACACTCCACCCGCTAACGAAGGTTTCTAGAGAGTTCAAAGGCCAAAAGCCATGCGAATGATGAATACGTGCCACTACACAATCTGCCACCAATCTCGCGCCGACACGTAAGGGTACGTGTAACGCTGTTCTCCTCTTTGATTTTTTTGCTCGACTCGCCTAGCATTGTATAGCCTAAGTATGTCGTTCCTTTGTTGTTTCTTTGATTAATACTTATTTGGGTGAGGAATTGTTAGGGTATGATTTGTACATTTGACATGATTTAAGTCCATATAATTATTTATCAGTCTCGTTTGTTCTGGTGCATCATTTCCACTAATTTGTGGTTATCATTCTTGATTTGTGATACATTGGGTCTACTGTTTTTGGCGTGTTTGTATCAGCATCGGTTTTGTAGAGTGGATTGAACTGCATTGAAGGTTTGTTTCATATTTTTTGCCGTTTGTGGAATTCTATGCTAGAGTTATGAGTAATATAATGGATGTGAAATTTGTTCTTATGTCTAATGTGGTGCCTGTGATGTCAAAGATCACAAAACATAAACTTAATGGGTCTAACTATTTGGATTGGAGTAAAAATGTAAAGCTTTATTTATGGAATATTGACAAGAATGATCACTTAACTGATAATCCACCTCAAGATGAGAATTTAAAGTAAACTTAGCTAAGGAAGGATGCTCAATTGTTCTTGTAAATACACAATTCTATTGACAATGAGGTGATTGAGTTGATTAATTACTGTGAATTTGTTAGAGAATTAATGGAATATCTGGATTTCTTGTATTCTAAAAAAGGGAATGTTTTTTGTATTTATGAGGCATGCAAAGCTTTTTATCGTGCTGAAAAGCAAGATAAGTTTTTAACGAGCTACTTTATAGACTTTAAGAAGACTTATGAAGAGCTTAACATATTATCACCTTTTAGTCCTGATGTGACAGTTCAACAAGCTCAAAGGGAACAAATAACTATAACGAGTGTTTTAGCCAGTCTTCTACCTGTGTTTGAAATAGCTAATTTTCATGTTCTCTCTAGCTCTACTATCTCATCTTTACAAGATACATATAGATAAATACTTCGTATGGAGACTCCTCAATCTGTTTAAACTAGTAGTGCTCTTCTGAGTCGTCATTCAAAGTATGAAGCTGGATGACAGTAATATAGGAACAATGGTAGGGGAGTTGATACCTAGGGACAATTCAAGAGTGATTGTATGTCACTATTGTAATAAGCTACGGCATATGAAGCGTGATTGTAGACAATTGTAAAATAAGAATCAAGGATTCCGATCAGCATAAGTTGCCTCTTCCAGTGATGCATATAGCAAATCTATTATGGTTTCTACAGATGAATTTGCTAAGTTCTTACAGTATCAAGAATTGTTAAAGTTTTCCTCTATTCCAGTTACTGTCATTGCTGAGTTAAGTAAACCAAACACGTCTTGTTTCTTCATCTTCTAAATGGGTCCTTAACTCTAGTACTACAGATCACATGATAAATAACTCTAGCTTATTATCTACTTTTCAAACTCATACCTCTTGTACTCCTATTGCTTTAGCTAATGGGTCAATATCTCATGTTCTTGGGTCTGGCACTACTGATCCAACTCGATCAATTCATTTGTCCTCTATTTTAAACTTGCTTGATCTGTCCTTTAATCTAATTTCTATTAGTAAACTTACCCATTCACTTAACCGTTGTATCTCATTTTTTCCTAATCATTGTCTATTTCAAGATCTTATGACAAGGAGGACTATTGGTAAAGGACATGAATCGGGAGGTCTCTACATTCTAGATACAGAGGCACCAAAGCTAGTTGCTTGCTCTAGTGTTGTAATCCCATTTGAAGCTCATTGCCAATTGGGTTATCCATCTCTCCCTGTATTGAAGAAACTTTGTTCTCAATTCCACAATTTAGAGTCATTAGATTATGAGCTTTGTCGATATGCAAAACATCATCACATCAATTTGAGTCCAAGAGTCAATAAACGAGCAAATGCTCCTTTTGCATTAGTCCATTCAGATGTATGAGGTCCTTATTCAGTAACATCTAAATCTGGATTTACGTATTTTGTTACTTTTGTTAATGATCATTCTCGTGTGATTTGGTTGTACTTAATGAAGAATCGCTCTGAATTATTCTCTTATTTTTGTTCTTTTGTGTTGAAATTAAGACTTGGTTTAATGTTTTAGTCCAAATATTGCTAAGTAATAATGCCAAAGAATACTTATCTAAATCTTTTCAGTCTTACAATCTCAAAATGGTATTGTTGAGAGAAAAAATAGCCTGAAACTGCTGGGGTTTTGTTGTTTCAAATGCATGTTCCCAAACACTTATGGGCTAACGCAGTATCTACAACTTGTTTTTAATTAACCGTATGCCTTCAGTTATTTTGAATGATGAAACTCTTTACCATACTCTTTTCCTGATTATACCTTTGTTTCCTATTAAACCAAAAATATTTTGTTATACTTGTTTTGTTCGGGATGTGCATTTTCAAGTTACAAAACTTGATCCTAAGTTATTGAAATGTATTTTTTTTTGGTATTCTCGTGTTCAAAAGGGATACAGGTACTATTGTCCTAATCTTAATAGATATTTGGTATCAGTTGATGTTACTTTTTGTAAGGATATTTCTCTCTCCGTCTTCTAACAATGCAAGTCAGGAAGAGGATGATGATTTGTTAATCTATACAATCACATCCACTAGTAGTAGTACTACTACTCCTAAACCTCCCCTTCAGGTCTACTCTCGCAAATAATGTACCTTTGAACTAGCTCTTGATGTATGTCCCGAACCAACTTCCTCGTCATTAGATCTAGTCTCCAAGGCTGATCTTCCTATCACCCTCCGTAAAGGTAAACGTTAATGTATGTATCTTATCTTCTCTTTTGTGTCTTATGCTCATCTGTTAGCCTCATCTTATTCTTTTGTTGCACCTCTTGATCCTATTTTTATTCCTAAAACGATTCATAAAGCTTTATCACACCAAAGATGGCGTAATGCAATAATAGAGGAGATGGATGCCCTAGATAAGAACGATACTTGGAATTTGGTAAATTTACTTATAGGGAATAAGGCTATTGGATGTAAATGGGTTTTTTCCATTAAAGTAAATCCTAATAGATCAATTACTCGATTGAAAACTCGTTTTGTTGCTAAAGGATATGCCCAAACTTATAGAATAGGTTATTCTAACACTTTTTCTCTTGTTGCTAAGTTGACATTTACCGAGTTATTTATTTCCATGGCAGCAATACACAACTGGTCTTTGCATCAGTTAGATATCAAGAATGCTTTTCTGTATGGGAATCTTCACGAGGAAGTTTATATGGAGCAACCTTCTAGATTTGTTGCTCAAGGGAAGTTAGGAAAGGTTTGTCATCTTCGTAAATCCTTATATGGCTTGAAGCAAAGCCCTCGTGCTTAGTTTAAAAAATTTAGTCAAATGGTTGAGGGATTTGGGATACAAAAAAGCAAATCTAACCATTCTGTTTTCTACAGACACTCTGCAACATGTATTATTTTGTTAGTGGTATATATTGATGATATCATCATTATTGGTGATGATACTTCAGGTATTTCAGCCCTCAAATCCTTGCTTCATAGTCACTTTCAAACTAAAGATTTAGGAATGTTGAAATACTTCTTGGATGTTGAGATAATGAGAAGTAAGAAAGGAATTTTTCTGTCTTAATGAAAATATGTACTTGACTTATTATCTGAAATGGGAAAATTGAGTGCTAAACCATATAGTACACCAATGATTCCTAATTTGCAACTAACTTAGGAAGGTGAGTTGTTTGAAGATCTTGAAAGATATAGACAGTTGGTTAGGAAATTGAATTATCTCACTGTAACTCGTCCAAATATTGCATATTTGATCAATGTTGTGAGTCAGTATATGTCATCTCGAACAGTTGATCATTAGAATGTTATAAAGCTAATCTTGTGCTATTTAAAAGGAGAACCCAAACATAGTATCTTATATAAAAATCATGGCCATATTGATATTGAATGTTTTACAGATGCTAATTGAGCAAGATGTAAGGAAGGTGGGAGATCTACTTCAGGTTATTATGTTTTTGTTGGAGGAAATTTAGTTTTATGGAAAAGTAATAAGTAGAAAGTTGTATCTTGATCAAGTGTAGAATCAGGATATAGAGTGATGGCATGGTTAGTATGTGAAATAATGTGAATATATCAGCTCCTAAAAGAAGTAAGGTTCAACATCTCACTTCCTGCAAAATTGTGGTGTGATAACTAGGCCACTCTTCATATTGCATCATATCCAATGCTCTATGAATTAACTAAACACATTGAGATTGATTGTCATTTTGTTCATGAGAAAATTCAGCAAGAGTTAATCTCTATAGGATTTGTGAAGATTGGAGAATAATTAGGAGATCTTTTTATATATCCTCTAAATGGGGTTTAAGTTAATTATTTTTGTAATAAGCTGAGCAAAATTAATATGTATGCTCCAGCTTTAAGGGGGGGGTAAGGTGTAGTGTCATAGGCTATAAATATATATTTTAACTATAGAATATTTATTAGTTTAAAATAGAAATTTACTTTCTATTTTTAATCTATTAAATCTTGTATATATATAACTTATGAATCAATGAGAATTACATAGAATTTCTCGATAGCTCTATTTGCTTTACAAAGACTAACTATATTTCCTATGCTCATTGATTCAACATCTCCTAACAATAGTAATCATCTCACAAAGTATAGAAACCTCTAGATTTAACTCATTCTTTTGTATCGCCAATGTCCTTAGATTAAGTTTAAGATATTGTTGTTGTGTACTTTTTGTTAATGATTATATTCAATGTTCTCAAATCTTTTCATCGCACAATGAAAGAGAAATTTTGTTACATTTTAAGCTCTTCAAATCGCTAGTCGAAAATTACTTTTGCAATTAAACTAAAATCCTTCTTAGTAATACTCTTAGTGAATTTGTCAATGTGGCTCTAACTACCTTCTTGTGCAACAATGGCGTTATCCTTTAACTCCCCTATCCTTATTTACAAAATGGGTTGCTAAATGAAATCATCGACATACTACTGAAGCCTAGATTATTCGCTTGCATGCCAAACCTTCCACTCTCCTTTTGAGTCAATGCTACAATTCATTGCCATTTCTACCATTAGTAGACTTCCCTTTGCATATTTGATTATCGCCCTTTCGGCTCTTCCATAGCATGCCATTAGGCTATCAATTCCCTCATAATTTAGTTGCCTTTGCTTTCTTAATTTCATACATCAAGGCTCAAATAAATTTATGTCTTATTCTACCCTTGAGCTTTCATCAATTATTCAATCAACCATAAAGGCTAGTTGTCTTGACGATGCCTCTAACTTGTCTACCTAAGTAGTTGTATGGTCTTTCATGAATTGTACTTTTCCTAAAGTAAGCTTGTCTCCTCCATCACCTCAAATATTGAGCTCCACTCTTCTTCACCCACCTTTAATTTGACCATACCATTCTCCCTCACCACACCTGTGACCACAGAACTATCCACACTTCTCTTACCCCGCCCTTATACCCCTCTTCAAGCACTCTCATACCAATAGAGCATCAGCCTTCATGGCTCCTGTCCTAGCCTAATCTTCCTCTACTCCCACCAATTTCTAGCCTCCTATCACTCATATTCATCATCAGTCTAAGCCTTATCCCATTGTATCTTTTGTTACACTTACACTAATTACCACACATCCATATCAATGGCTTGCTTCCTCTACCTTCCCCTTACACCCTTCTCTAGATCTACCCCCCTTAACCTCTACCACCCACTCCTCCTCCCAAACTCATACCATCATATCTTCTGCCACACGTGCACTAACTTATTAGATCTACCCCCTTAACCTTTACCACCATATCTTATTCCCACGTTTAGTAACTTCTACACTTCTACATCAATTGCTTGTTTTCTTCAACATCTCAACCCCTCCCTACACACCTTCCCTAGATCTACCCCCCTTAACCTTTACCAAGCCTCCACCTCTTAAACCACCTCATCAAAACCCTTCTACTCCATGCTTACCTATTTTGAATCTAGTGTTACCATACCTCAAACTATTTTAATCTTCATATATATTCCTCTACTTCTAAACTTTGTCACTATACTACAACTCCTATGATTCTACTTGAACAGTAGCCATAAGAGGAGTTTTACTCCCGTCTCAAAAACAAATCCTGAACTCACGTTCCTCCATAACCACATCAATACATTGTTGACAATATCTTGAAATTTTGACTAAAACACGAACCTGAGAGGCAAGTTGAGGGCCATAAAGCTCCCCCGTTGCCCATGGCTTTACTCAACAAGAAGGTATCAACCATATCAAAATATTCGATCCTATTATCAAATTTAATACCATTTACTTTGTCTTGTCTTTTGTTGTCTCATCTAGATAAGACATTCATCAATTTGATGTTAAGAATGCTTTTCTTTATGGTCAACTTATAGAGATAATCTTTAAGAAACAACTCCACATCGTATATTTTTCAAATCCTTCACACTAATAATAGGAAAGAATATTTTTTTAATGAGTTGAGACAGTATTTAATCAACAATGAAAGCATTCATCAAAGTTCCTATCCTTACACTCATCAATAAAATGGAATTGCTGAGCATAAGAATAGGCCCTTTTTGGAGATCGCTGATGTTTACAACCTACCTTCCAAATGGTTTTTGGGGAAAGGCAATTTTAGCTGTTACATATCTTGTTAATCATGTCCCATCAAAGGTTCTCAACTTCTAGACTCCTATTACTATGTTTCTTAAGTCATATCCTCACACAAGGTTACTAAACTCTCTTCTACTAAAAGTGTGTGCACGTACAGTTTTTATTTCAAGCAACTCACTAAACAACCACAAATTTGAGTCCAATGCTATTAAATGTGTATTTATTGGTTATTCTACTTCACAAAAAGGATACAAATGTTACCATCCCTTGAAAATCAACCCTACTTTAGGTCATCTACTAAGGGGGAATTGGAATCATTCCATTATGAGGATAATAATACACCTCTCAATGACATTCAACCCATACACATTTTGGCCAACCTATGCAAACTCCTTCGGAATTTACAATTGTGCCTTCAGTTGAAACACTATATTTAAATAGTTCTGAACCATCTAATCTAAGTTCTTGCTCACAAGAAAGTCCCTCAAAGTTGCCAACTAATAAGGCACTTCCACCTAGTTTAGAACAACCAAGCAATCATAAGACTTGCCAACACCAAAAGATACTCAAAACCTGAATGATTCTTTAAAAAAATCCACTTTCAAAGTACATACTAGATGGTCAAAACTTCCCTTGCATAGTCAATCACCTTCATTAGAGTCTATTATCCATCCACATCAAGGAATCGTTCAGGGCCAAAGGACAATTCATTTGATCTTCCTATTGCTCTAAGAAAAGAAAAAAGGGCATATGCAGAGTATCCAATTGCCAACTATGTTACTTATGAAAATTTGTCTCCTAAGTATAGGGCTTTTCTAGCTAAAGTAGATGAGGAGAAAATTCCTACATGTATTCAAGAAGATCTTGGGATACCTAAGTGGAAAAAAGTTGTGTTAGAGAAGATGAGAGCCATGTATCAAAATAATACATGGGAGATTGTAGATTTGCTTAATGGAAAGTAAATGGGTATTCAGCATTAAGTACATGTCAAATGGTAGTGTTGAGCGATATAAGGCTAGATTGGTGGCTCAAGGTTATACACAAACTTATAGAATAAATTATGAAAAAACTTTTGCCTTGATTGCCAAGTTGAACTCTATCAGAGTAATTTTGTCCCTTGTAGCAAATTTAGATTAGCCATTACACTAACTAGATGTTAAAAATGCATTCTTCAATAGTGATCTCTAGGAAGAGGTTTACGTGCAAATGTTATCGGGATTTGCCTCAAGAAGTGAAGCTGGAAAAGTATGTAAATTAAATAAGTATTTATATGGATTAAAACAGTCTCTTAGATGTGGTTTAAAAAATTTAATAATACTTTAGCACAACTAAGATATAAACAAAATCAAGATGAACATCCTTTATTTATAAAACTGGGGGCAAATGGTTCCAAATCTATTCTTATTGTGTATGTCAATAACATTATCATTATCGGAAATGATGAGAAAGAAATTGAATTGCTAAGAAAGAATATTGCAAGGGAATCTAAGACCAAAGAATTGGGTCAACTAAGATTCTTTTTGGGAATGGAGGTTACTAGAAAGAAACAAGGGATTTTTATTAGCCAAAGAAAATATATATTGAATTTTTTGAAGGAGAGAAGTAAACTAGGATGTAAACCTCTCACTATACCCTTACCCTACAACTAGAAGAGTTGTGCTCCACAGAATAATACCTGTGTTGATAGAGGTCCATGCCAAAGTTTAGTGAGTAGATTAATATATGTATCTTTGACAAGACCATATCTTACTCACTCCATAAGTCTTGTTGGTCAAGCTATACATGCACCTACCAAGCATCGCATAGATGGAGTATATCATATTTTGAAGTATCGGAAAGGAACTCTAGGCAAAGGCTTTTTATCAAGAAGATTCAGCATAGAAGTATTAAGGCCTTTGTGGATGCTGATTAGTTAGAGATATCTCTAATAGTAAATCTACATACAATTTTTGTACAAAAGTTTGGGGAAAATTTAGTGACTTGAAGAAGTAAGAAACAACCTATAGTTGTCAAAAGCAGTATGAGGTAGAGTATAGAGCAATTGCTTAAGGTATTTGTGAAGTAATCTAATTAAAATATTACTCGCAAATCTGGACATATAGATCAAAGAGATACTATTGTTTATAGCAACAAGAAGTCAACCTTGAACATCATAAAGAATCCTATTCAGCATGAACATATGAAACACGTTCAGTTAGATCATCATTTTATCAAATCAGAGATTAAAGAAAGAGGAATCAAGTTACAGCATGTTTCATCTTAGAATCAAGAAGCGGATGTCTTTATCAAATCTTTGTCAAAACTACTTTTCAAAGAGATATTATGCAAACTGGGAATGATGGATATCACTCCCTCAACTTGAGGGGAGGTTTTGAAATATTAATTTTAATTTACTTTTAGCATGAAATAACATATGTTTTTGTAGAAGTATATTATATTTTCTAGATAGTAATAAATAGTATTAAGTGAATAAATGATGGGGTTGGCGCTATCTATCACCTTCTGTCATATCTTTTGAGGTGCCTACAAATGAGATCTCTTGTACTTTTTTGAGTGTTGTATTAAAAAAT
Source organism: Lumnitzera littorea (assembly GCA_024138015.1). Lineage (NCBI taxonomy): Eukaryota > Viridiplantae > Streptophyta > Magnoliopsida > Myrtales > Combretaceae > Lumnitzera > Lumnitzera littorea. The sequence goes on from JAMXBB010000011.1 coordinate 3,799,125, forward strand.
TATCCTTTGTTATATTTCCATTAGATTTTATTAGGCTCAAGCTCATCTGGCTTTGTGAAGCAACCTCCATTGAGGCCACATAGGGAGCTCTTGCCTATGCAGTTGCAAAATACACTTAGATCTATTATCTTTCTCATGAAATCAGGGTTTATGTTCAGCATCTCATCATCTTGTGCCACAATATCCTTAGAGGGGTCTTACTTATCAACAAATCCTATTCAATATCATTACACCAAGCATGTAAACACTAGTTTTGAAATGGTTGCCACCAATCAAGTTCTTACTCGATACATTTTCATTGGTCATCAATGTGTCAACATCCTTAAGAACCTATCTACATCAATTGTTCTTGATCGTTGACTTTCGCACTTTGAAATTAATAGGGTGTTTTATTATATAAATATATATATTTGTATAGATATGCTCTATAGGGTTATTTCAGTCTTTTTCATGACTTTAGAGTTGCATTAGAGTTTTTATTATCTTATAATACACCTTTATTATATAGTTTGTAATTAATACATTTAATAATAAAACCATTGTTCCTTCCTACACAATTTACATCTCCACTTTGCTTATTAGATTTGATATTCACTAGTAATATAACCTTTGTCATGAGAGAACTATACTATAGGTATCCATAACGCTAACAAATCTTTGGATGTTCTCATTAGCAATTATTATTGGTCTTGCTAATAGTTATGAAACCAATTGCAGGCGTTTTGACATCACTCAAATACCAGATGTTTATGACTCATGCAAGTAAGTTCAATTGCATTGATTGTTTCCGGTCCTTAATTGTTTATTAACATTGTTGTTATTATATGTAGGAAATGTTTTTTAATAGTTTTATCTCATTCACCGGAAAAAAAAATATTTTTTTTAGGTAATGATAAGTTTATCAAATAAGAAAATATTGATTAAAATTTATCATTACAAAAAAAATCAACTAGTGATTATGAGGCCCCAATTCTTGCTAGCCTTCTCGTCATTTCCATCACTTCTCAATTAATGGTTAGGTTTGAATTCTATAATGAAGCCCTCATGAAATTTTTTTTTCAATACTTTACTTTTAATTTTTGCTGTATTTTTTTTTTTTTTAATCTTCCCTTTCATATCGCAAGTGGTGGGAAGGTAAGTGTGTATTGGGATTTGCTGACACTTTATATTTAGAGTAGGTGAACACAATTCATCAAGTGGTTGGTGAGAAACTATTGTTGTTACCTACCATGTAAGGTGTTTATAAATTGTACTATGTACCTCTTAAACCTTTCTTTGGCATAAGAGTATTCCATTACAAAAGTTCTTCCTTTATTTTTTCTTCATGGTATCAAATCAAAGTCGATTCTTATTGGCTTATTTAATTCACTGCCACCAAAGGTCTTTAATCGCACTGCTTATGTTCTAGATAATACACCAAGTAAAAACAAACTAGAAAGGAAAGCTCTTAGATGTATTTTTGTTGGCTATTCTCCTCGTGGAAAGGGCTATAAATGTTATTACCCACCATCCAAAGGGATGCTTGTGACATCTGATGTGACATCCCTTAAGAAAGAGCCATATTACAACACTCCACATCAACAAGAGTCTGGAAATTCTAGTGAAAATTTTGTGTCTTCCTTTTGTCCATGACGTGTCACCGTATTTCAAGGTTATGCAGTAGTCCTTCACATGACAACACTAAGATAGGAATTTTAACCAGTTAAACTGAACTTAAGACCAATAATTTGTCTCAAGATGCATCTACTTGTAGACATGTACCTAAAATACGGGTATATACAAGACAACACAAAGTTCCTCAAGGCAATCAATCATCTTATCTAGAGGACAGGTTCAAATCTAAAAGCGAAACTGCTAATGGACCAAATTGTACAGGTATGACTTGTGAGACCTCAGAAAGTACAAGTGGAAATTCCTCTAATCTTCTTCCAAATGAAAGGATAGATATAGATGTTCCTATAGCTCTTCATAAAGGACAAAGATCATGTGTTAGGTATCTCATATCCAATTATCTATCATATGCTCATCTATCACCGAAATTCAAGACTTTTGTAGCTAGGATAAATGAAGAAGCTCTACCAAAAATATTGAAGAGGCTGTGTCAAATCATAAGTGGAGAGAAGTAGACCTTGAAGAGATGAGAGCTTTACATCACAGCAATACCTTGGAAATTGTGTGATCTACCATGTAGAAAAAAGGCAATGGGTAAAAAGATATAAGGCTCGTCTAGTGGCTCAAGACTACACTAAGGCGTATGGCCTTGATTATGAAGAAATATATGCTCTAGTGACAAAATTGAATTCCATCTAAGTTATACTATCTATAGCAACTAATCTTAATTGGTTACTTCATTAACTAGATTTGAAGAATGCTTTTCTCAATAAAGAATTGGATAGGGAAATTTACATGTAAGTACCATCAAGATTCGAACCAAAGGGTAGCAATGGACAAGTAGGTAGGTTGCACATGTGACTATATAGGTTGAAACAATCCCCTTGGTCTTGGTTCGAAAAGTTTAGTGAGACTCTAAAGAATATAATATTGATAAAGTCAAGCAAAACATACTCACTCTTTATCAAGGTGAGTAAGAATGGTTTAAAACCAATCCTCATAGCATATATGGACGACATAATTGTCACAGGGAATGATGCTTGAGGAATAATTGAGTTAAGGGAAAAGATCAAGGCTAGGTTCAAGACTAAAGAATTGGGTGAACTAAAGTTCTTCCTTAGAATGGAGGTTGCCCGGTTAGAGAAGGGAATTTTCATCAACCGACAAAATCATATCTCAAATCTTCTAAAGAAAATCAGTAAACTAGGCAACAAGCCTATGTTGCCACTCAATTAGAGAAGCAGTTGTCAGAGTGATGTGCCTGTTGATTGAGAGCAATATCAAAAAGGCATGTGGGTTGCCTAATCTATCTATCCTTAACCCAACTAGATTTAACTTTTGCAGTGAGTGCAATAAGCTAGGCTATGCACGCTCCTACATGCATCACCTAGAAGCTATTGATCACATTTTGAGATATTTAAAAGGTAAACTAGGAAAAGGAGTATTTTTGAAGAAGTCTCTCATTGTAGGAACATGGAGGCTTATGTGGATGCAGATTGGGGAGGTGACAGATCAGGTTGCAAATCCAAAATAGGTAAATGTACTGAAGTATGGGGAAATTCAGTAAGTTGGAGGAGTAAGCAACAATCTGTAGTTACAAGGAGTAGTACCGATGCTGAATATTGTGCTATTACCAAAGTATTATGTGAATTGATATGGTTGCAATGGCTTCCAGATGACCTGAGAGTGAAACAGAATTCCACATTTCTATATAGTGATGGTAAATCAACCCTAAGTGCAGTAAAAAATCCAATTCAACATAACAGGATAAAGCATGCTATTAGAACTTCTTGAAAACATATGTTGAAGATGGAAAAACTAAGCTTGAATATATTCCTACAAAATGCCAAGAAGTTGATGTTCTAACCAAGTCTTTGGCTATGGCAAAAATAAATAAATAAATAACTAAGTCTTTGGAAAAATTATCTTTCTTGGAGTTTTTAACCAAGTTAGGAATAATAAATATCTTTTTCTTAACTTGATCTGGGATATAGGAAATAATTGTAGAATTTCTAATCAATTCACTAGTTTTTCTTCTTCTTTTTTTAAGTTTTTGTATTCAGCCTTATTTGGGAATACTCATTGCTGTTTCTAGATGCAATAGATAGTAAGTGATTGATGTAATTAATGGTGGATCAGTATCACCTATCACCTCTAACCTTATTTGAGGTGCCATAAGTTGGTCCTCCTAAATAAAGAGGACTTTTTATCCTTATTGTTTTTCTTTATCATATTGATTTAAGTACCTTTCACTGAATAGAGTCGAACCTCAACTGACACTTCTAAAACTTCAGTGGTAGAGTGTACTTGAACTTGAATTTTGGAACTTCTCCTCTAATGCCGTGTCAAACTTGAATATTACAGCCATTGTCACAGTATTAGTTAACAATGGCTGCTCAAGTTAATTATCAAAAAGGAACATGATCTTCCATGAATTTTTTCAAGAATATCCTTACTTTGCTGCAGCCATCTGAAACTTCCTCTTTTTTCTCATGTTGATGCTCTTAATCTATCCTGGACAGATATGATCTTCTACACAATGCACATCTTAATCTGGAAGGCATGGACGAGCTCTTCAAAGTTGTGCAGGTGCAAACATCACTTATGTTCCGCTGATATTATTTAAAGAACCTACTCTAACGAGCAAGTGAAAATGGATGTTGATGTTGATGTTCGATTCATTCTTGAACTCTTGCAGAACATACATGTATTTATTAGTTCAACATTTTCTGTCATGAAGGCATTTTCTAATATAGGAAAGGAGGACTCCACATAAATTTTTGAGTAAATTGCATTGACACCCCCTAAAAATTAAAAATTATAGAGAAGCTTTGAATTTATATAATTACACGCTTACACCCCTTCAAAAATGTCGAAATCAAAAAATTCTTTCTCCAATGAAACACCAAGTCGGTTTTTTATACAAATAGATAATTGTAATTATCTTATTGATTGATCATTTGATATAGGTTTTCTTTTCTTAGTTAAGGAGAAATTTTATGATATCAACATTTTTGAGGGATTGTAAGCACATTATTTTTAAAAAATCAGGGTGTATTTATAATTTTGGTTGTTTCCAAGGGTATTATTGTGAATTGTCCTAAATTTTTTAAATGGTGTTATAAATGAATGTTCCATCCGCATTTGTTTAGCATACTTGATAAGGAAATTTGCAATTTTTTGAAGCACAGATTGTCTCAGATGGGCAAGGAATCTGCTTCAAACTTGTACTTTTACTGATGAGCATTTCCTGTCTATTATGGTTGCAGTTGCTTGCAGATGGTGTGATCCCGAATGAATACGGTATTAATCCCAAGCAAAAACTGAAAATTGGGTCAAAGGTAAACTTGAAGTTCCCATATACTCACTTTCATGACTTTTGATGGTGATGCATCTTTATAAGCATGACGCCTTGACATGCAATTTTCTGTGACCTTAGGATTGCTAATTGTCTCTTCTTCTATAGTAATAGTAGTAGTAATAGTAATAATAAAACACTATTAGTTTGAGTAGCTTTTTGCGTTTATTACCCACATAATGGGTATATCGAAATAATAAAAGACAATTTCTTTACAAGGAAGCATTCTCCTGCATGTTATAGTTAATTAGGACTGTAAACGTCTTTTTTTTTTTTTTTTGACACAAAACAAAGTAAAGGGTGAACAAAGGCCTAATCAAGTCAATCTGTTGGATCCTCAGTTGGAATGTTTTAACACATACTAAATGTGGATCTTCATGCCTTTGTATATTCAAAGTGAATTTCAGAGGTCATTGTACTTCCCATGGTTGCACACGCCACAAGTAGATTGTTAATTTAATCTCAATCAACTTTAGCTATTGAACTTTTAAACTCCTTATACAGTTTCAATATCATAAAAAATTCTGTCAATCTTCTTGCAACATGCTACTGTTATGTGACCATATTGCAAACACTAGCCATTATTAGTTAGTTGACTGTGCATCATATGGAGCAAGCAAGTAGTCGAAGTCAACATGCCATTAAGGTCTTGACATGAAGTTTTAAGTTGTCATTGAAGTTCTATGGCCTAGCTATGCTAAATCAAAAATTGGTTGCTCATAATTTCATTTTAAAACGTTCAGTCCCCTCAAGGGGAATCAACCTCTTTACTTGAAAATACATGTTGGTCCATTTAAGTGATTTGAATTTTTGTTCTCAAAATGTAATATCTTAGTGTTCTAGTTGTTTATTCTAGTCTCTTAGCCATTTTTAGAGAAATAACATTTAAAAGATTAGACACTGAGTCCAACTCACTTAAAAAATGTGGTTCTCTAGTACTGTGGTTTTAGATTCATATATCAATACTGTGTCTTTCTTGCGAGTTGGCACAGTGAATCAATGAAATATTGAATTGAATGACAATGCTAGGATTTCATGTCAAGACCTCCTACTCAACTACAATGAGGATTTCTTACCAAAAGTCTAGAAGTATAAGCTACTAGATATAAGTGTGGTGATCAATATTTCAACAAATATTCATTTTGTTATTGATTTTATTTTAATATCTCAGGCTGTTTATACATTATTTTCTTTTGAATATGTTCCACCTCAAGCAGAAATGCTTTAGTTAATACCAGTAGTTTTTGATATGGATCTACTAGTTCATGCCACAAATGAGAATTAGTGATTTATGAACACAATCCACATAAAATACTGGCTTGAGTTGGAAGACTTAACAGTCAATTAGAATGCACTGTTTAAAGTCTCTTCTATTACCTGAATGAAGTTACAATAATATCTAGTTCTGCACCCTGATTTTTGAATTGCCAAGCATGTGTATGATCTTCAGTAACATTGGACAAATGTACAAATTTATTTTCATATATTGTTTCCTCTAACACCACTGATTCTTACAATGTACTTAGATAGTCTATGTCTAGAGTATTTCTTACTCAAACCTTAGCTGTGGTGCATCTCTTTTACCCTTCTTTTCCATTTAGGAAGTATCATTGGAGATGTAGTGATAGCATCTGAAACTGTCTCTATCTTTCTTCTGGATTGAAGTTTTTTCTTTTTCCGTTTATATATATGCTTCAGATTGCTAGGCGTCTACTGGGAAAAATATTAATCGATCTTAGAAATACCCGTGAAGAGGCAATGTATGTTGCTGGACTGAAGAGCAAACAAGACCAGAATGATATTGAAAAAGAAGAACCAGAAGATCATTTGAAACAACTTTCAAGGAATGGGGAGTCAAGGCACTCTAGCTTCACTAGTGACAAATCAATTGAGCAAGATGATGAAGATGATAAAGAAACCAAGTACCGGTTGGATCCAAAGTAAATATAGAAACTTATGATTTAAGCTTCTTTGCTTATGCCAAGAGGGATATTTGACATTTCTATGCTTTTTCTCTCAAGTTATGCAAATGTCATGACCCCTGAGCGACATGTCCGGACACGCCTGTATTTTACATCGGTGAGCTAAATGACTTTTATCCTGTGAAAAATTTCCAATTTTTGCCCGTGCATCTCATGACACATTAACGGGAAATTCTCTGCAATATCTTTAATCAGCTTTTGTTTCATTGTCATTTATTTTGTTCAAGAAAATCTACCACTTGACCATGTTTTTCCTTTGTCATAGCAGAGTTCATGATGTGTCTGTTTCATTGTTTCATGAGTTCTTCTTCTTAAGTTGGTGATATAAGTATGGTTGACGAAGGATACCTTTCCTTTTGTGTTAAATATGTGTTGCATCTATATAGAGAATACTGGAAATTTTACTGATGTCATCTTTGCCCATATCCTTGTTAACTGATATTTCTAGAGTGCATTGTGTCTTGAGTAGGACAGGCATTGTGTTCCATTGTGTTGTGTATTTTTGAAAATTTTGAGAGCTTTAAGGATGATTCATTTACGGTGGAAAGCTAATTCTATTTGTCATCGTTTATGGGTGACAGGAATCACATATCCATTCTTTGATGAATGTTCTCCGTTACTGTAACTTGGATGAGTCCCTTCATGGAGAAGATAGCCTTGTTAGCCATAGTGGCTTGGAGCGTTTATATAACACTAAGGAGCTTGACTACATGAGCTATATTGTGTTGAGAATGTTCGAGAATACAGAGGTTTCTAACTTCTGCTCATTTGTTTTCCTGTCAGTTGCATGCTGATGATGAGCCTGCTGTATATTTGAGGTCCTTTGACAGTGACAAAAAGAATTAACTATAGCCCTTGAAATGTAAGCCAAAGTAAGAATTTGTGAAAGAAAGATGGATGGTGTAGCCTTACCTCAATAGTGTTACTATTCCACTTGTAATATTCACTGCATAGCTAAGAGCTGCTAAAAATCTCAGCAAGCTGATAACATCTTTTTTCCATCAATCCTTATGCTTAATGGAGATGTTTATGATCAAACATTTGAAGTGAATGAATCATTAGTATGCGCCAAAAAAAAAGAAAAAAGAAAAAATTAAACTGGAAATGGAGCATTATCCTCTGCAAAGCTTGTTAATTACATGTGTAATTATTTATAGAAGTGTAGACAAGCATAACTCTAATCGTGGAAGTAACGTCTACTGCATTAATGGTTTGAGTGGCATAAGTTTTATTCTCTTTCTGATAACTACAGTATTTGTGTTTCATGGGAGTGTGAAGACAGTTATAGCATGAAACTATAAAAGAACAATAAATTGGCGCAATCAACCAAGTCATGTATATCAACCGGAATTTTCTTTTATTTGTATTATTTTTTTTGCCTTTTGTTTCTCTTTTGAACCTCAAAAGCCGTCTGAACTGATTCCATATATTGTGGCAGTGGTGATACTTGGTTGTGGAATATTCGACGTGGACTTGTTGGAGACCTTTTTTTATTTTTTGATATTCTTCTAGGTAAAAGCAAATCAGATTTTAAGATCTGAATAGTGTCATCTTTGGCATCTCCTGCAGGTAGCTTTGGAAGATCCAAAGAGGTTTCGTATAGAGTTGACATTCAGTCGTGGTGCAGATTTATCACCACTAGAGGTAATGCAATGATGCATAATAACGATTTCATCAGACTGATGGTATCGCTCACAAGATTCTTAAAAATTCAATTGGTGCTTTATCCTTGACCTGTTGCATTTCTCGTTTAGTAGGATTCAGGCGTTCCAACAGAAGTTCTAATGACCTGAAATTTGTAATATCTAATTGACTTTGTTCTCCCGCTGTTTTATTTTTTCAGAAGGATGATAGCGAGGCTGCTTCTCTTCGTCAGGAGCACACTATGCCAATAATGGGACCAGAAAGGCTGCAAGAAGTTGGATCATATCTGACATTGGAGAGGATGGAAAAGATGATTCGCCCATTTGCCATGCCAGCTGAAGATTTTCCTCCACCGTCTACACCTCAAGGATTCTCTGGGTATTTTTACAAAAGTGCAGCTGTTATTGAGCGCCTGGTAAATCTTTGGCCCTTCCATAAGCATGGATATGCTAATGGAGGTAAGAAGTAGCTCAACTTACATTTTTTCAAGTTGCGGACTCATTCCCTCCTCTCCTTTCATTTTCTTTGGATATAGTCTCATTTGAAAAGCAGAAATCTGAAGAATGGGCTTCACTGAATGAATATGGTCAACAGTCATAGCAACACAGAACAAAAACACCCTCCAAAATTTTGGGTTTCTTTTGATCAATATTTTCGGTTTGTCTTGATGTTTGACATTTTTGTCATTCTTTTTGACAATAAAATATTTGTAAAATTCATGGTTTAGATTCTTTGGAGCAAAGTCCAGATATTGGTAGTGTCATCTCCTAACATGAAATTCATGCATAATCCTTTTTAATTTACCCCCAAAATATAAAGGAAAATGCTAAAATGTACCTATGGGCGTTATATTATTATGATTTTCTCACTTGTTACATTACTCATCATTCCCTTTTAGCAGAATTCTGGCCCTATCAAATTTCAGGGGCACGTACAAACTAGTGGCAGAGGATATCATTGAGGAAATGATGATACACACGAAATTTTACATGAATGAAGCTTGAAATACTAAAACTATGCTGATATCATGGTCAAAGTGTTACTTGTGTGTGTGGTTCGTATTTGTGTGATTCTCTAGTCCCCCTAACTTTGAAAGTATACAATATTTGTACACAAAGCTCCTTTTTTCTGTTTTTTTTTTCAAATTATCTTGATTAGAATGTAGATTTTGATGGGTTATTGTATCAATAGGTCTTAACGTACTCTACTTGCCTATCGCCTATTTGAGTCAAGCCTTGGGCTTTCTTTTGTCTCTGGTCCCTATGCGTGTTCTTTTATGCCAATTCCGGGGCTACTGCTCCAAGGGTATTCAATCTTGATTTCTTTAGAGCTTCTCATAGAAATACAAAAACGTATTATTCACTTCCTAAAATCCATGTATAACCCTATTTCTGGATTCAATTCTTTCTTTTTCTACATCAGTTACTAGAGCCCTGGAATCATTTTTTGACATTGCGATGTATTAATTTCGTTAAGCTTGCACGAAAACTATTGGAATTTGGATTCCATTGCTTCCTATTTGATATAATCTAGTGGAAAAGGCCTGAGAGCTAGGTGCTAGTGCTATATTTCAACACCGTTGAAAGATACACTGCACCTTGGGGATTTCGTCATCATTCGGAGAGATTCTTGTTGATTTAGCTGGCTTCTGAAGGATTATATGTTTTGAGTTAGAATTAGATGCAGGTTAATTATAATTAGCTTGAAGAAAAGAGGAAAGAGATGTAAAATGTTTATTTTGGCCAAATGCTAGTCCATCTTCAAATAGGCTCTTTTTTTCTTTTTCTTTTTCTTTTAATTATTATAAGTAGATATGATATTATTCCAGTTGACAACAAAGCTTCCACATTCTCCATTCTCATTCCTTTCTTCCGAAGCTCAGCTTGTGAAAGAAGAACAAGAGGGGATTGAGAAGTACAAAAATAGAGAATACGTCGTATTGTTTATGATTATGATTACTTCAAAAGAATCTCAAAGAATATGTTACAGCTAACTTTACGGGAGATCACAAAATGCATGAATGGAGTGGGTAAAAAAAACAGAGAGAGAGAGAGAGAGAATTCATTTCTGTTGGAGTGTTACCAGTAGCCTGTGGAGATTAAGCCAGCCGTTGTTCCAGTACATCCATTTTAGTGGCCAAACAAACTATTGCATAAATTGTGACATTCTGAAGGATTCTGAAGGATGAGTAGGGCTGCAAATAAGTCAAGCTACTCGCAAGCTACTCAAACTTAATTAATAAAAAAGCTGAATTTAAGTTTCAATTTAGGTTCATTTGCTAGCTTATTTAGGCTCAAGCTTAATTAATAAAAAAGCTGAATTTAAGTTTCAATTTAGGTTCATGTGCTAACTTATTTAGGCTCATAATTAGGTTTACAAGTTTTATATATATATATATGATAAATATTATAAATATTATATTATTAAAATCTAAAAGCTAATACGTATATAATATATATAAATAAATATTGTGTTATTATAAACATATGATATATAATTTAATCTTTATTTACTATTTATTGATATATTTGTTCATTTTCTATATTTAGACTCATAAGTAAGCTCAAAATCAGCTTATTTTAGGTTATTATAAATCCCACAAATTTCATGTTTTAGATATCGAATTGAACTTAAGTACCGACATGTATATTTTAAGGCCTACGAAACCGAAGGAATTAAAACTGATAGAAACTTTTAATAAAACCTTAAAATGAACTTGAAAACTTCAATACAAAATTTAAAACAAAATCTTAACCACATACGAAATTCCCTAACTCTAATTTAAACCCTAAACATAAAGAAAAAGCTAGAATAGTAAATTAAATTCGAATTTTGTCAAGTCATGAAAATTCTATATCAAACAATTAGAGTATTCCTAAATAACAACAATCAATTAAATTAAGCCAATTAAGTAATAAAACTAATGAAATTATGAATTTGCTATGAGTGTGTATCGTGCTATACATGTGTAATTTCTTTTTTACATACTATTATTAATAAGATATATCACACAATATCAAATGGCATAAAATTGAACTGATCAATTTTGGATATTTCGAAATCACGCAAATTTGATATCAAACAATAAAAAAATGTCCCTAAATAATAGTAACTAATGAAATTAAGCCATCTAGCGGATAAAGTTTATAAATTAAGAAATTACTCCTACAAATATGTATTTAACTAAACATGTGAATATGCATATGTGAAATTTTCTTTTAAGTATGATATATTGTATAATACCAAATGATTTAAACAAAACCAATTGAAGCATTTTATAGATAAGAATATATCCTTACCCTTACAACATTAATTGCACCATACATATATATACATATGATATAACTTAATTCGTGAACGTTAAAATGTACAAAACACTATATAATGTTAAATTGATTTAAGTAAATCAATTGAAATACTAGATCAATAAAATTATTATTATGCTTCACACATAAATTGCACCATGTATAAATATAAAAGTAATCTTATTTGTATACAATAAAAATTTGAGATTAAAAATCTAAAAAATAATTTGAAAACCTTAAACCTAGACCTTAAATTATAAGACCCTAAAATGTGCAAAAACCCCAAATTGACTTGAAACTTCAAATTTCTCTAGACTATACTAAACTTATTAAAACCCTAAAACAAAGAGTCAAAAACCCTAATACTAAAGCAAACACTTAAAACCCTAGATTGAAAGCCCTCAACCTAATTAGCTCAAAACAAACTCGAAAAACCTATAACCTATCTTAAAACAAGCTTGATAAATAGAAAGATTAAAAGCTAAGTTCAAGTTTTATCACTTAAGTTAATTGATCAAGTCTTAATAATTCAAAATATGGAAGTGGAGCTACCACATGTGATGGTTAGTGGGCAGCCAACATCTTCATTCCCTTTCATTCTCATTTCCTTTTAAAAAAAAAAAATTTAACAAGCCATTAGTAGAAGACCATCTAATTGGGATAACAAATGAAAGACTTTTTTCCATTAAACCAAAGTAGGAAAAAAGAAGGCAAGATAAGTTATCCCCTCCCCATTCAAGACGTTGGTTTGGTACTCCCAATGAGGGCATCACATTACTTGATTTCTTCCATGAAAGCTCACACCAATGACCCCCCAATAAATCTTATTAACTAGCCACTTTCCACTCCTCCTTGCCCTTTTTTCAACACTCAAAGGACTAGCACAAGGAAGCACAAAACAAGCTCTACAACAGCCCTTATCAACTACTAAACCAAGCCCTACCTACACGCCCCATATGTCACCCTCATTCCTACCATTGGATCCCCCCCCCCAAATCCTCTTGCACAAATATTGCATGAGCTTAAGTCTACCCTAAAGAGCACTAAGTTACCTTCACCTAACAAGTTTCATAGCTTAATAAAGATTTAACAGGCCAAGGAAATAGCAAGTGTCAAGGACTAAGATAAGGACAAGAAGATCACTTTAGTTGTGCGCCATACATCTTCACTAAGTAAAGTCCTTTTCACTTCTATGTAACCTTAGGACTTCCATATATAGATTTTTTCCTTTCCTTTCATGTAATGCTTCCTAGCATTTTAAGAGTCCTTTAAGCCAAATAAGTGGTAGTTTTCTTGAAGTTATCTTGTAAAGTTATAGGTCTTAATAGCTATGTTCATGTTATCTAGCAAGGAGTAATTGTATGCTTGAAAACAATATAGGAAAGAATTGTAACTGATAAGAAATATTAAAACAAAACTAAGATTAGCCCCTTTAAGCGCTAGACGTGAGGTGTATGAAGGACTTGAGGAAGTTTTTTCAACTTACCATAAGATATTCATGCATTAAAGTATTCTTAAGTAGTAGTATAACCAAGATAAGTAGCCTTAATGAAGGAAAAACACAACAAACCCTAATTAAGCCCCCCACCACCTTAGACGCCTCACATTCCAGGTTATTTGCATATGTCATGTGAAATAAATCAACTGATATGGAGCAATCAAAAGCCAAACAAGTGTTAAGTTAAGCAATAAGTTAGGTTAAGGCCCTAAGTTAGTAAATAGACTAAGAAAACAAGAAAATGAGCTTAGAAATGGAATTGAGAGCCCCTAAGCTTCGACCACTAGATCTGGAACAGTAGGTAAAACACCCTTAAAAATAGGCAAGTTAAGTAAAAGGCCTAAACAATGTTAATAAGATGGAGATAGAAGGCTTAGGATACTTAATGGAGCTAAAAGACTATAATTGAACCCAAAACCGCCCCAAATCTGAGAAGAATTATTTTGGGCAGCACCAAAAGACGTTTAAAATATTTAAAAAGAGCACATTAAAGAATACCTTAAACCGACCAAGACACTTAGTAAACCCATTTCTAAAGCTAAGCCTATATATTGTATGAGGACCTACTTGAAAGCTTATAGAATAAAAGATAGAACCAAAGTCAAGAATGAACTTAAGACTTTAAGAAAATGACCACGTATGAATAATAAGCCCAAATAATATTCCATGCCCCAAGAATTAGTCAAACCCAAAAAACAAAAACCCAATAACACAAAATGAAACCAAGAAGCAAATGATTGAAAATTTGCCACTATTTTGACCAATAACTAAAAATGCAAGTCCCACCTCTCAAAAGTAACTGCACTACGAGAAAGTATGTCCAAAACCAATGGAAAATAACTATAAGATCATAAAAATCAAACTTAAAACAAAAAAGTTACACGCAATTGAAAAATTAAGCTTAATTAGGAATTATAGTGAATTTAGGTAATTAAATAGGTAGATCATCTAAATACTTATTCATATTCTCCTTTATTAATATTAAGTAGTACTTATCTTGACACGGACTTACTTTTGGATTATTACATTTATATGAAGACCTGATTAAATGAGTACTCTTAATAATTTTATACTTATAGTTAGTATACCTGAATTATATATATTGACAAATTAATGCTTGGGGTTTAGATATGCATGTGGTTGATTATTGGTTATTTGCAGTGCAAATATTGTTAATATAATAAATGAATAATTGGTTATAAGATTGACTACTACATGATTAGATGGTTTGTTGTTATCTATTAATTATCTCATAATTTGACTTAATCATACACGGCTTGCTTGAACTAAATGGTTCGTGCATAAGCATGACATTGCATTATATTTATACCAACTACTACCTCATGCAGAAAGTAGGAAGGGGTTTATAAGAGTAGGAGCTCTTGAAGGGATCGTTTTAGAGCACACCATAGTGCCATATTTATTAAGTCCTTATCTTAGTCTATGGCATTAGGAGATGCTAACCGTATGACTAAAGGCCATATCTTGTAACTTCCATTTAACACTTGTGATGTGGATTACAAAGGCTATCATACCGCTAGACTTGAAAATTTTCAAGTTTTAAAGTGTTCATATTATTTATTAAAGTAGTATATATATACGTGTATGTATGTGTGTGTGTAAGTGAATTTTTGGCACATTAGTGCAATTATAAATAAAAACTTAGGTACTAAAACCTGATTAATGGTTTGTATCAGTTGATAATCTTTAACCTTGACTATAGAGAGTATAATTGTGTGTTACATGCAGTTTTTAGGCCATTGCATATATTTGTTGGCATACTGTTTGATTAATGTATTCATATGATTGCTTAATTAATTGTTTGATAACATGTTTATTAATATAGTATAAGGGATATCTCACTAAGATTGTATAGTATAGCTCACTCCTCAATAGTTCTTCTCTTATAGGTTGATTGATAATTGGGACTGAAATAGGAGCCGAGTATAAAGTGCAATCATTAAGTAGTATAATGAAATCTTAGAATTTAAAAAGGGTTATATAGTTGATTTAGAACATTTTGTGAAACAAATAATCTCTTACTTAAGTTTAGCATCTTCAATAAGTTTTAGAAATTTTAAGAATTGTTTATCCTATTTTATTATTTGATAAAGGATACCGATTCTCTATGGTTTCAATAGACTACGAACTAATTAAGTATCTACAATTATTTATTAAATAAGTTAATTATATATAATATAATTAAATGTGAATAATAAATATTTAGTTAAAGTCTTACAACCTTTGACTTGTAACGTGATTTTTATACTATAGGTATACACATATTATGAAAATTTTAAGGTAATCCTACAATGCCACCTCTTAGGATCATTACAAAAATGGCATCAAAGCTTTAGGTTGTTAGAGATAGGAGAAATCTGCAAAATAGTGAGATGGAGTAGAACTAGAATTCATGAATAAACGACGTAGACTTCTAGAATATATACTATATGCAATATCACCTATGCATATTTATGTTTATTAATATATATGCATATCTCCATTACTCATTATTTCCCCCCTAACCAAGATGTTGTTAATGAAATCACCCTGAAGGCTCGCATGTTATTGGTTTTAAACATTGAATCATAAGATGTAAGAAGCAAGCGTTGAAACCGAATAAAAATAAGAATTCCCAAATTATACATATCAAAGATCGAAAGTACGATAATATTTCAATTGAGAACTGGGAGTTAGATATCTAAATCAAAGGTGTTAATCCTGATGATCATAGTAGAAATTTTAGGTTGGGAATTCAATAACATGAATGAAGATGTGGAAGGTGGTTGTGATAATTGATTGCAAATTGGAATTGCTAACTGAGTAGATTATTAAATATGGATCATGAGTGGTGTTATGTGGATGCGAATTGCCTTCACATTTTGGGGATTTCATTATGGAATATTGTTGACTAATGAATGCTTTGCTAATGAATTTGTTTCGACAGACTTACTATATATATATATATATTGTTTTGCGAAATCTTAACCCTTTAAAATTATACTTAGCAAGATCAGAGGATGCTATGAACTATTGACTAATAAGATATAGGTTTTAATCATAATGCGACATAAAGGAAATTAGGATTGAACATAATGGTTTAATTTTGGAGATGTTAAAGGATATATGACTAGTCAATAAAACAAGCATGTTAAGATAAATAGCTATGGAATTAATAATGAAAAGAAAAATGGAGCCATAGATAATGGGTTGTAATAAAAAGGACGAAATAGTTAAATGTTACTCACAGTTAGGCATGGATCACTATGAAGTACAACAGTTCAAGGACTTTTATGGGTTAAGATATTTGAATCATGTTAGAATAAGAATGAGTTATCATAAAAGAGGGCATTTCGTAGTTGGAATTCAAAAGTTTGATTGATTACAAAATGAGAAATTAAAGAATCGGAGTTACAAATAGAAGAGCTCTTAGTGACATGCTAGGTAAGGATCTACTTGAAATCCTATATTTGTGGAGTTTTATATGTATGTAATAATATTTTGGAGAGCCCATCTTAATACTCTACGATAATGTTCAGTGATCTTGAGGATTTGATCTTGAACTATCAAGAACAAATTAAACAAGGTGGAGAAATAACTATAAGAAAGATAATGGCAACAAGAAAGTATCATACCCAAATGTTATATGAGAAAGGAGAACAATTAATAATTGTATAATCTTATAATGAATATCACAAAAATTAGTACCTAACACGAACGTAAACTCTCTACACGAGATAATTGTGGAATAACAAGAAACCAAGAGAGGCAATTACATAAGACCCTAAAGAATAATTTACCCTTGGTTATGAGGCTTAAGATCGATGTGCAAGGTGTTTGATTGATGAAAGCCTAAAACAATAGACAAATCCTAAAAGCAATAATTGCTCGAAAACATGTGAGTTGTGATGTATAGAGTTAACCACGGAGAAGTGAGCATGAAAACTTATAATGGCGATTTCAAATATTGAGCTTTAATAAACATTAAAACAAATGTAAGAACGTTAAGTGGCCAAAGTGGAGTTGTTAGCTTTGATATTATAAATTTAAGAGAATGTAAGAAAAAGTCATTAATATTTACCTTTTTTTTCTATTTCAATTCTTAACGTTTTGAAAGTTTTATTTCAGTTTGTAATCTAAACTTTTGTCAAATATGTCATTACATTAGGTTTCCTTAAATTTTGGGAAAAGTATAAAAAAATCCTTGACGTTTCACGTTTTTACAGATCAATCATTAACTTTTCATTTAATCCATTTTAATTCTTAAATTTTTCAAGTCGTATCAAATAAATCCTTCTATTAAACTTTATTAAATTTTCCATTACTATGAATATGTATCAACATATAATTGGTCTATATAAGTACAAAAAAATCCCTAACATTTATTTGTATATACGAACAAATCCTTAATGTTTTCATTTAGTCCATTTTAGTTCTCAATGTATTCATACATAACGAAAAAACTTATGGACAGACATTTTTGTAAATTTATTAGAACATTAAGGGCTAAAATAAATTAAATAAAATGTTAACAACTGATTCATATATACAAGTAAACATTAGGGATTTTTTGGCACTTTTTCCTTAGATTTTAAACAAATGTGAACACGTGGCAATATATAATTAGTTCACGTATAATTTTTAAATGAAAATTAATAAAATATATAGAAAAATAGTAGTGGTTTCAAATATTGAGTTTTAAACAAAAATAAAAACATTAAGCGGCCAAAGTGGAGTTGGTAGCTTTCATATTATAAATTTAAGAGAAAAGTATAGAAAAAGTCTTTAGTGTTTGCAGTTTTTTTTTTTTTTTCAATATTTAACGTTTCAAAAGTTTTATTTCATTTCTTAATGTTCTAAACTTTTGTCAAATGAGTCTTTCCATTAGATTTCGTTTGATTTTCCATTAATGTGAACATATGACAATATATGATTAGTCTGCATATAAATTTTAAAAAATAATAATAAAATATTTATGAAAATATATAAACATAGGGAAAATCAAAATAAAAAATTAAACTAAAATATACAAAAACACTAAAATCGAGTCATTAAGGGGCTAAGGGGTTGCTGGATTTCGACTAAAGTAAAGAAGTAGTTTACAACCCACTAGCAAGCATCAAGGGCCCCATCCCCCCTCTTTGGGTGGCTGCCGAAAATTTTAAAATATACATCTATACACATACATCTATATTATCAAAGTCAAAGGACTTTAATAATTACTAATAACTACCAAATGGTGTTTTAGTTTTTTGACTTGTTTGATTATCTCAATTATCAAATATGACCCACCGAAGAAACTTCCAAATATAGTTGGTTATCATTAGCTTTAAAAAATTTTAGTTTATTTTAACTTTTATTAATTTGAATCCTAAAATACACTTTTTTTTCTATAATAAACACCATCATATTCTTATATTATCTATATTTTATTTTTTCAAGTACATGCATAGCAGATGCATGTAATCTTGCGCAATGAGCCAACCCAACCCTGAATTGACTTGGAACTGCCAGTTCACGGCCTTAGCCACGGCTGAACCATAATTGGTCCAGGGGGGTGCAGTTTCAAGCCAATTCAGCCCTTGAATCATTTTTTTTTCCAATATTTAATATTTTATTAATTTCTTTTTTTTTTAATACATTAATCAATTCTAATAACATGACTTTCTTTATCTTTTTTTTTAAGTGTACTAATTTATTAATAATTTCTAATTTTTTTTATTAATTTCCAACTTAATTTGATTCCAACTTATTAATTTAGTTTACTTTTAACTTTTACTAATTTGAATCCATAAAAATACACTTTTTTCTCTATAATAAACGTCATCATATTCTTATGTTATCTATATTTTATTTTTTCAAGTATATGCATAGCAAGTGCATGTAGTCTTGTGCAACAAGCCGACCCAGCCCTGAACTGACCCAAAATTGTCGATTCACAAGCTCGGTCATGGCTAAACCATAACCGGTCCGGGAGGGTGCAGTTCCAAGCCAATTCAGCAGATTCAGCCCTTAAACCATTTTTTTTTTCAATATTTAATATTTTATTAATTTCTTTTTTTTAATACATTAATAAATTCTAATAATGTGACTTTCTTTATCTTTTTTTTTAAGTATACTAATTCATTAATAATTTCTAATTTTATTATTAATTTCCAACTTAATGTGATTCCAACTTTTTTTATTTTTTTCTCCTCAAATTTTATCTTTTCCTCGTATTCAAGTCCTTAACGTTTAATAAGTTTTATAAAAAAGACTTATATTAATTTAAATTGAATTTTCGATATATCCTTAATATATAGTTAATTTATGATTAGTCATCTATTATTGGTTTAATAATATTATTTTTAAAAATTATCATTCACCATTGCAAAGAAAGTAGTTTTGACATGCTTTAATCTAATGGATATCATCCAATTATTTTTTTCAACTTAATAGCTTCCCTTCTCTCTCTCTCTCTCTCTCTCTCCCTCTCTCTTTAAGAGATGAATCAATCGGACTGACTCGCCGGTTCAATAGTAAGTCGGCTTAGTGGTTTATAACCTGCTGGTTTCAAGAGGTAGTTCGAGCACTACCATTTTTGAGCCGAATTGGTTCACAGTTCAGAATCGGCCTTTACACGAGTCTAAGTGTATGGTTTTACCTATACATATATAAAGCGAAATGCAAAGTGGAGATTAGGTTATGTGACTTGATCAGGTTTCATGTACCTTTTTTTTTTTATTTGGGCAGCTTAAGGTGGCTGCATCACCATCTAAGAGTATAAATGCCACCAAAACGAGTTCAAAATAAGTTTTACAAAACCTGAACTCGACCTGGTATTCTATAGGGCTTCTCAAAACCCTATAAGATTTTTAGTCTATTTCTAGAACACACTTTTATTGAGTTTTGTAGAAGCCGTTAAAAACCCAACTCGACTCACTAATGCAAAAAAAAAAAAAAATTTAAAAAATTATTTGCGAGTGTGCACAAAAAATAAAGCAAGTGGCATATGGTTTGTTTTAAATAATAAAGTAAATAGCGTATGGCTATTCAAGACTACACTAACTTCTTTTTACTTTGAATTAATACGTGATTAATAAAAAGGAGATGGGTGAAAATTATGGTTATTAACTAAGGGAAAGAGAGTAAGGGTAAAAGAAGTGAGTCACAAAGAGTGTGAAACAGTGACAAAGAGAAAGAGGTGGGGTAGGGTTTGGGTTTTTTTTTTTAAATATATAAAAGAAATAAGATATCTTTTATTAATTATTATATTTTATTACTTATAGTTAATACTAAATTGTTAATATCATATATGTATATATTATTATTTTTAATCAGATTTAGGTTTTCCATCAAGTTTTTTCTAAGTCCAAAAACCTGATTCGGAACCATATAAGATTTGAGAACCACTTCTAAAACTCGTTATAAAAACTTTATATGATTATTTTTAATAGGTTAGGTGAATCAAAAACCTTACAATACCTTTTGCATCTATACCTAAAAGGGGTCACATAAACAATACTCAATTGAAATCCAAGTGCAACCCCTTATGAGAGGCTGCTAGCTGCCATCTACCCTTAAGTAGTCGAATTTCCTCTTTTTTTCAATTTTTCATATTTTTTGTAATTTTTCTAAGTTTTATTAAATTATTTAAATATAAATATTACTACTTATATATATGTATATTACTAAATATTATTAGTTTTCTAGATTTTTTTTCTCCCAATTTTCTAATAATTCTTCTATCATTTTTATTACTACTTATATATATGTATATCTGATGGAGTATGATACTTGTAGTATTTAGGATGTTAGATGTAATTATTAGGTTAATTATGTAGTAAATGAGTAATAGGGAAAAATAGTAAATTTTAAGTTAATTTTGTAAATTAGGGTAATTAGTAGTAAAATCTGATTTAGGATGAATTTAAACATTTTGAAATGATAATTGATGTTTAGAGATGATAATTAGAATGGTAGAAATATTAGAAGTGTATTATATACATAATAGGTAATAATACATAATATGTAATTATTGGAAATATAATAAATAGAAAATATTAAGATGAAAAATGATATTATATAAATAATAGGGATATATAATAAAACCGATAGAAGAATTGAATTTATGTAATTATATGAAAAATGTAAAAATTTCTCACATTAGGAGTGAATTCGGTATACTAATACGGATTTAAGTGTGCCGGGTGAAATAAAATACTGATTATGAGTAATGATAATATTTAGGAGATCGGGAAGTAATGTGATTAATTTCACATTATGGGTTGAAACGAATTTCTAGGATTCAAGTATAAAACAATACTTAGAAATCGAACTAAAACCTAATTTAGAAATCGATGCGGAAATCAAACCCAAACCTAACTCCAAACCTAGAATAATTGTAAAAGACTTAAGACCTAGATAATTAGGCATATTAAACCCTAAACAAAACATAACAATAAGCGTTATAGGATAAAATGAACCTATAATAGATATATGAAAAACTGAAATCATGTTTGTATTATAAGGATGATCGGCGATGGCCTAAGCAAGTTGGACCTCGAGTGAGTGAGCGGGGAGTCGAGGTAAGTTGGGATTAATACGATGCTGTATTTTGGAGGCTTAAGATTATGCTTGGTTATGCTTGTTAGGTAATTAGATGTGTGCACGTGCTTAATTATGGGTGATGTTATGATTCTGTTTATTATTCTGGCTTATATTGTATGATTTGTATGAAATGAATGATCATCCTAAACTGGACCTAATCAAATATACGGCCTATAATCATAATTGGACCTACACGGTAACCCATTAGGGGAACTTAGGACTCTCCGGCCAAATACCGACCCTTTCGAAAGGGATAGTGTAGGATTGCATAATGGTCCCTTCTTCATCTTCAATCAAACTAAGTGACAGGAGAAGAGGTCGCAGCGAGGGTGAAGTCAATGGTTCGAAGGTAGTTGTGGGAGGAGCAAGATCTCCATTGCACAAGCCTGGGTTTGGTCGTGAGCTATTGCATTAATGGCAACTCCTCAACTCAGATTAGAGCGGGCACAATTTCTCTAATCTCACGACAGTCCGGACAACGTTATGCGGTGGCATTTACTTACACATGCATTGCACCTAATAAGTTGATTGATAACCCTATTGTGTATTTATGGTATAGTTTTAAATCTTCCATCCTAACTTAGTGAGCTGTGGTTGCTCACATCCCTACAGACGTCGTGCAGGTGCTGGCTAAGAAGCGGCAAACAATTACTTTAAAGCTAGCAACTGTTGAATCCTAGGGAGTGAGAAAAAATATTAAAGAATAAAGACATATTTTTAAGGTCTAAGTTTTTATTTTAGAATTATTTTTCATTTATGAATAATGTAATAACTACGAAATATATTACGGAGAAATATTGTAAACTTTAATTGCAATAACTGAATTATAATGTATATATATATATTTCCTCACTTTCTTAGGTAAATAATTTATTTAAATTACAAACTGTTTACTTCAAAACGGGTTAGTCGTAGACGTCTTGTGTAAATCAGGTCTAAGATAGCGGTTGTAAGGCCAACTTCTATCTTAGGATAGTTTACACGGCGGGGCTATTACGACTTTGCCGCTTCGGGGCGTGACAGTAGTCGAATTTTGCTCTTTTTTTCAATTTTTCATATTTTTTGTAATTTTTCTAAGTTTTATTAAATTATTTAAATATAAATATTACTACTTATATATATGTATATTACTTAATATTATTAGTTTTCTAGATTTTTTTTCTCCCGATTTTCTAATAATTCTTCTATCATTTTTAATATTTTTTACAAATTTTACTTAAATAATGTACATTCATTAATTTATTTAGTTAAATTAATTATTTTAAGAAATCATATTGTGTCACGTATCTATATTAACAACAAAATTAATGGAAGCATTAAAATGAAAATTTTTATAAATGTTAGTGATTAAAATGAAAATTTTGAGATGTTAAGGACTAAAATAATAAAAAAGGCAAACATTGAGAACTAAATGCATAGCGTTTTCAAGTGAAACAAGGAAAACATACACAAATCATACAACTATGCTTCATTCGAGAAAACATTTTTGTTTCCTTTTTTTTTTTTTTTTTTTGCCAATACTTGTTACAATTAAAGCGTTAAAATTGCCAATAATAATAAGAAGAAGAAGAGGCGGTTGTTTATAGTAATTTCAAGCTGTAAACGACACTGGAAGGGAAAGTGGTAGACAGTAGACTAGCCTATAGTTAGTGCCTGGTGGCAATTATTTTAAGGCCGATTGCAACAATTTACTTTTCAGTTTTNTTAGGATGTTAGATGTAATTATTAGGTTAATTATGTAGTAAATGAGTAATAGGGAAAAATAGTAAATTTTAAGTTAATTTTGTAAATTAGGGTAATTAGTAGTAAAATCTGATTTAGGATGAATTTAAACATTTTGAAATGATAATTGATGTTTAGAGATGATAATTAGAATGGTAGAAATATTAGAAGTGTATTATATACATAATAGGTAATAATACATAATATGTAATTATTGGAAATATAATAAATAGAAAATATTAAGATGAAAAATGATATTATATAAATAATAGGGATATATAATAAAACCGATAGAAGAATTGAATTTATGTAATTATATGAAAAATGTAAAAATTTCTCACATTAGGAGTGAATTCGGTATACTAATACGGATTTAAGTGTGCCGGGTGAAATAAAATACTGATTATGAGTAATGATAATATTTAGGAGATCGGGAAGTAATGTGATTAATTTCACATTATGGGTTGAAACGAATTTCTAGGATTCAAGTATAAAACAATACTTAGAAATCGAACTAAAACCTAATTTAGAAATCGATGCGGAAATCAAACCCAAACCTAACTCCAAACCTAGAATAATTGTAAAAGACTTAAGACCTAGATAATTAGGCATATTAAACCCTAAACAAAACATAACAATAAGCGTTATAGGATAAAATGAACCTATAATAGATATATGAAAAACTGAAATCATGTTTGTATTATAAGGATGATCGGCGATGGCCTAAGCAAGTTGGACCTCGAGTGAGTGAGCGGGGAGTCGAGGTAAGTTGGGATTAATACGATGCTGTATTTTGGAGGCTTAAGATTATGCTTGGTTATGCTTGTTAGGTAATTAGATGTGTGCACGTGCTTAATTATGGGTGATGTTATGATTCTGTTTATTATTCTGGCTTATATTGTATGATTTGTATGAAATGAATGATCATCCTAAACTGGACCTAATCAAATATACGGCCTATAATCATAATTGGACCTACACGGTAACCCATTAGGGGAACTTAGGACTCTCCGGCCAAATACCGACCCTTTCGAAAGGGATAGTGTAGGATTGCATAATGGTCCCTTCTTCATCTTCAATCAAACTAAGTGACAGGAGAAGAGGTCGCAGCGAGGGTGAAGTCAATGGTTCGAAGGTAGTTGTGGGAGGAGCAAGATCTCCATTGCACAAGCCTGGGTTTGGTCGTGAGCTATTGCATTAATGGCAACTCCTCAACTCAGATTAGAGCGGGCACAATTTCTCTAATCTCACGACAGTCCGGACAACGTTATGCGGTGGCATTTACTTACACATGCATTGCACCTAATAAGTTGATTGATAACCCTATTGTGTATTTATGGTATAGTTTTAAATCTTCCATCCTAACTTAGTGAGCTGTGGTTGCTCACATCCCTACAGACGTCGTGCAGGTGCTGGCTAAGAAGCGGCAAACAATTACTTTAAAGCTAGCAACTGTTGAATCCTAGGGAGTGAGAAAAAATATTAAAGAATAAAGACATATTTTTAAGGTCTAAGTTTTTATTTTAGAATTATTTTTCATTTATGAATAATGTAATAACTACGAAATATATTACGGAGAAATATTGTAAACTTTAATTGCAATAACTGAATTATAATGTATATATATATATTTCCTCACTTTCTTAGGTAAATAATTTATTTAAATTACAAACTGTTTACTTCAAAACGGGTTAGTCGTAGACGTCTTGTGTAAATCAGGTCTAAGATAGCGGTTGTAAGGCCAACTTCTATCTTAGGATAGTTTACACGGCGGGGCTATTACGACTTTGCCGCTTCGGGGCGTGACAGTAGTCGAATTTTGCTCTTTTTTTCAATTTTTCATATTTTTTGTAATTTTTCTAAGTTTTATTAAATTATTTAAATATAAATATTACTACTTATATATATGTATATTACTTAATATTATTAGTTTTCTAGATTTTTTTTCTCCCGATTTTCTAATAATTCTTCTATCATTTTTAATATTTTTTACAAATTTTACTTAAATAATGTACATTCATTAATTTATTTAGTTAAATTAATTATTTTAAGAAATCATATTGTGTCACGTATCTATATTAACAACAAAATTAATGGAAGCATTAAAATGAAAATTTTTATAAATGTTAGTGATTAAAATGAAAATTTTGAGATGTTAAGGACTAAAATAATAAAAAAGGCAAACATTGAGAACTAAATGCATAGCGTTTTCAAGTGAAACAAGGAAAACATACACAAATCATACAACTATGCTTCATTCGAGAAAACATTTTTGTTTCCTTTTTTTTTTTTTTTTGCCAATACTTGTTACAATTAAAGCGTTAAAATTGCCAATAATAATAAGAAGAAGAAGAGGCGGTTGTTTATAGTAATTTCAAGCTGTAAACGACACTGGAAGGGAAAGTGGTAGACAGTAGACTAGCCTATAGTTAGTGCCTGGTGGCAATTATTTTAAGGCCGATTGCAACAATTTACTTTTCAGTTTTCACTGCTTACTATTTAAATCTACTCGAGAGCTTGAACTACAGCAAATGTTGAAAAAACGTTGAAAATGTATTTGGCAACACGCTCACGCATGGCATCAGGCAAATAAACGTAGACGTGTTCATTATGTGGTCACAGGCCAGTTGTTCTATATTCTAACTCTACTATATATGTCTAAGAACCATGTCAACATCATACGAAATCACCACGAGCGCAATGGAAAAAAGAAAAAAAAGAAAAAAAAAGAATCTCCGCCACTAATGTGTTATCTAATGTTAGACGTGTCTTAACACGTATAGATGTTAGAAAGCAATTGGTTCGGTGCATATGTGCCAAGAAGGAAAGGCAACTACGAATTGAACTTTGAATTAAAAGCCGAACCATACGGCCCCTCGAGTTTGGTTTCTACGTGCCGTTCATCCATAGAGCTTGTCCAATTATTTCCAAATTGTTTAGGTTTTGCATGTCGTTCTCAACGGATGCGAATGCGATCTCGACCGTGCACTTGGGATTATTGACAATGACTTTCACTCTGTGGATGGTATCCTATTGTAATCTAGATTACTCGGTTGTGGGAGTAAACATTCAATCACTAGTACACGTCATACATGGGACGTGGTTATTAATCATATTTAGACTTATAATAATATGGGTAAGTAAAAATTTTTAAGTAATTATGCACTACCGCTTCCACGTGTTTAAATCTTATTAGTAATTATAAATCAGGTATATTTATATATAGTGTATACCTAATGAATAATTAAATATATTTATACATAGCATATACTCGATGAATCCTTTCTTTTTTGGTGGTGTGATAGCTAAGATTTTAATAAAAATTTAATAAATGTAGCTTTTTTATTATGACTATTTATTATAATAGTTTTTTTATCCTGATATATGAGGTATCAAGATTTTATTTAATTATTTATCACTATACACTATGCGTGACATCTCACTTCTAACTGTTGGAATTTCAAAATTATCCTTCCATGTGCAATCCTTTCTTTTTTGGTGGTATGATAGGTAAGGTTTCAATAAAAATTTAATAAACATAGCTTTTTTATTATGATTATTTATTATAATAGTTTTCTTCAAGATTTTATTTAATTATTTATTTATTTATCACTATACACTACGCATGACATCTCATTTCTAACGGTTGGAATTTCAAAATTAACCTTCCATGTGCAGGGACGATTATGGCCTGCCAGAGTATCATCTTGAGACCACATTTAAATGATATTGCCATCGCTCTTTCGGTGAATAATGTTTTTATTTATTTATTTATTTATTTTTCAGTAGGTGGTTAAATATGCGTGTGTTCATTCCCCGTGTTGCGTCTTGGAAAGTATCATCTCTCTGTTTTGCAAGTGGGGGCAGTTCGTTCCACCTTTTACCTGCCACTTTGGACACATCGAGAAAATAATCTACTGATGTTTTGTTAATCCATAAAATTACCATAGGTTAGCCTTCCCCAGGACTATAAATATATAAGCGGAACTTAGTAGAATATTATTAAAAGTGAGTTTGAGTTTTGATTTTTGAGTTTGAGCTTACTTTAAAGTGATCTTCATTAATTTTTTATTCATTCTATAAGCTCATTTAAACTTAATTATTAGCTAAAATTATATTTATTATAATTAGGCTTATGTTGAAGCTTGAACACGAATCAAATTCAATATATACTTTTATTCCACATTAATACCTTGTGAAAAATTTATACTAGACTCGAATAGCTTTCATTCACAGTGCAACATGTTCGTTTCTTTAGAAGGAAAAATATGGACTATGGTTTTAGTCAATTCGTTCAAGTAGCCTAAATAATAGAGATGTGTTTGAATTTTTAGAAATGTTTGTTTCTTCTTTCCAAAATTTTTTATAAGGTCTTTTGTCAATCCATGAAAAACTTAGAAGGGAAGACCTTGAAGGATAGCAGCTGACAACTGCACGTTATAATTACAGGTTGTCCATCATCTTGGGGTTGTTTGGTGGTATGAATGTGAAAATGACATTGTTATGCCCAATCGTTGAGGTTTTGTTACATTTGTGTGATTGCTATGTCAAACTACCAGTCATCTTCTATAAATTATTTTTTATTATTTTTTTCACATAGGGTGTGACCACATGGCGCTTGTCCTACCCTTCACAAGAGGAAAACAAAGGATTTGAGGCATCAACTAATGGGATGCCCTTGGCATGGGTAAAATACCCTGTTTTGATACTTTTTGGCCTATATTTACATATTTGCATATTTGATCAAAAGTATACAACAGAATATTGTGAACTTGTGAACAAATATAGTGAAACACAAAAATATATGCTAAAAATACATGAATATATATATATATATATAAAAGAATGGTCATTCATATTTAAGTCATTAATTTATGACATATTTATCAATAGTTACTTAAAAGAGATATTTAGGATACCACATCAACATCCTAAACACATTTTCTTTTTAAGCACCCTAAAGTAAATTTATAAAAGGTGATTCGCACGAATTCCCATATCAAGTACCCTACTTTCACTTATAAAAGACAAGCATTTAAAATTGTTTACAAGCATCTGGATACCTAGTTTGGTACTAATTTGTCTAGCAAATTTTATTTTTTTTTAAACTTTCTTTTGCATCTAATTTGTATCAAACATTCTCCTTCTTGGCAAATTTTGCAATTACAAAGCAATGATAATTCTAAATTTTATTAAAGATAGTAAAAATAAATAAAATATTACTAATATAATATATAGTAATAAAAAAATATTATATTTTTACATATTGTTTTGAAAAGTAATGACAACATAAGACATATAAAAGATTTTAAAAATTTATAAGCAACTTTAATGGAGTGATCTTTTATAAAGTAGAGAGTTGCTTAAGATGCTAATATAATACTTTAAGCACCTCCTTTAAGTACTTACTTATAAACATACCCAAGCATTTCTCTTTTTTAAGCACCCTCATCATTTTATAAAAGGATGTTTAATCAAAATTCCTTATTGATTTTTTAAATCTTTTTATGAATCATATATTATCGTTACTTTTCAAACCAATGTATAAAATATTATATTTTTTATTACTATATATTATATTAGTAATATTTTAAGTGTTTTTACCAAAAAAAGAAAAATAAAAAATAAGACAAATGTTGCTATAAAAGCTATGGCATAATTGGTCATGGCCATCATTATCAAAATCAAAATTCTATTTAGAATCGCCAAAAATTCAATGGAATCATATTATAGAATCGAATTGTAGAATCGTGAGATTCTACAACTTATGTAAATTTGTTTTTTACAAATAGTAAATATATATGCAATAGTTAATAAAAAACTTAGATTGCATGGCAAAAAAAAAAATTATCGTAAATTCTAATCATAATACAAGTTTAATATAAACAACTAAGCATAAATAATAAATCATTATGCAAATCCATAAAACATTAATAAAAGTACAAAATTGACATAAAACATTATCAAAACTACCATCTCTCTCATTACCATCAGCATCATTATCATCCTCATCATTACCAATGTCCTTATTAGTATTGCTACTGGTTATGTCCATATCTTCTAAGTTTTTAGAAGTACCAATTCACACTTTATCATCGATAAAATCAATATCATTAAGTTATGGTTATAATGTTGAAATGAAAGAAAAAGGAAAGCTAAAAGCGTGATTTAGCAAGTTAAAATATAAATAAGGGGATAAAAATGATAGGCTTGTTAATCCGCAAAAATAATATGCTAGTTTAAAAGCCCACCAAGTCAAAATATCAAATTTCTATCTAATTATGTAGAATTGGTAAAATCGAGATTCTATTAATCTTAAAGATCAAATTGGAATTTTACTGAATTTTGCTCAAAAAAAGACTTTATAAGGATTTTAACTAGTAAGCGACTCATAAATTTGTAGAATGTAGAAATCGAATCGGGATTTTAATAATTATGTCCGTAACAACTATCTGACATAATGTTAGATTTCAAAAGGAAAAAAAAAAAAACAAAAAATACTTGGTACTAGTACCTATTTAGATATTTAGGTATCAATAAGCACCCAAGGGTGCTTAAACTTTATAAAGTAGTTTTAGGTATTTGGTATCGGCATTTGTGCCAAATGCCTTTATAAACATACTCTAAAGATGTACTCTTTGACCATAGCCATTTGATGAGCTTTATAAGGGATTTTTCGTATAGATTCCCATGCCAAGCACCCTACTTTTACTTATAAAAAATAAGCACCTAAAGGTGCTTACAAAAATTTGAATACCTAGTTCGATATCAGACCTATCGGTTACCTAACAAATTTTATTCCTTTTCTTTCTCTTGCATCTAACTTGTGTTAAAAATTTTCCTTTTTTGCCAATTTTTTCGTTGCTTTGCAATATTAATATTTATTATATTAAAGAGAAAGCCTTATTTTAAGTATCCATAACTAATAACTTGATATCATATAGTTTTAATTATTAAACATATTCATATGGTATTTACCAAAAGAAATAAAATCTATCCCACAAAATTCATAACCACCACATCCAACCATATAATTACCATTTTCTATGACACATAATTCTACACTTACTATTCCTTTATTTATTTAATTGCCCAACATTGCTAATATTATTTGGAAAATTCACTACACCTTTTAGTCCAAATTTTTTTTTTCTTTTTGGTATTTTTTACACATACAACGCAAATGCATCATCCATTAATAATATATAGTAATAAAAAATATTATATTATATATATTGTTTTAAAAAGTATAATAATATGAGAGATATAAAGATTTAAAAAATTCATAAACAACATATGATACCCTAAATACCTCTTTTAAGTATCTACTCATAAACACACGAGTTTTCTTTTTTTTTTTAATAAAAGTAAATAAAGTAAACATATAGTTTTACTATAAATTAAAAAAAAAAAAGTAAAGCATAAAAATCGATAGTGCCAATTACACTGTTAAACACTGTCTTTAGAGAATTGAGTCGTTGCAAATTGACTTGAATTCTTTATATCATTATTTGATCAAAGACAATCTGGTGATCGTAAAACCAAAACGAATTAAGTTTTGAACAAGCGAATTGTCGGCTGATATTGTGCATGTTAAGAATATAATGTTTGTGAGAGGAGCCACCAGCATTACCACCACGGTTACCGTCACCGCCACCACTGCTACCATCATCACCGTAATTGGAAAACACAAAAAGGAGGATTGTCACCTTCACTTGTTCTAATAAACTAAAACTTAGATGAACTAGGGAAAATACAACAAACGGATACAAACCAATAATTTAGACCAAATACAATGAGTTTTAATTATATTCTAAGTGGACCTATATTGAAATTAGAATTTTCAAGATTAGAAGCCTCTAAATTCCAATAGAAATAAGATTACGGGATTGAGTAGATTAACTAAGGTTATAGAGCCTCTACACTTTATATCGGAATATCTAAGACTGAATTAATTAAAGTGTTACTTAGGATAATGATGAGGAATCGAGACAATTTTTATAAGGCAATGCACAAGGCAAATCCTACCCTAGATCGCATTCATTTTATTCTTTTGAGGCCCAATTTTGTGATTATAACAAGTTGCCCTTGGTGTCTCTCAATCTTCATCGGTGATTTTCCCGATAAAATGAAGTTGCAAAATGATAAGTAAGACATTGTTGGAGAAAAAAAATGATTCAAAGTGATTAATATACTATATGAATCAATGAGTTACGTATAAGTATTTATAAATTTTTTATATGTATCGGTGAAGGAACGTACATTTTGAAAAAGTATCAATTATATTTTTATGTTTAAAAAATTTATAAATATTTATATACTACTCATTAATCTACACAGCATATTAGCATTATTAAATCATTTCTCCTTGAAAAAAGCTAGATGTATATTTTCTTTCCAAATCCGTCATTCCAGACCATACCATATATCTAAGTGTTATGGATTCTGTAGCATTCATGGAGAACAACGGGTGTTATTTTAGAGATTGGCCGGGTTTCTAGATTTTAGTTTTCAAGGAATGTAGACAAGAGGAGATCCCTAATCTAATAGGGGTCATGTATTTTGTTTAAGAGGTGGTACTATCGGTGGGAAGGCCTCTCTTTGCTCTTTTATGTTGGATACATCACATAGGCTGAGTTGATATAAGTTAAAGAAGCGACAAAACATATAATATAGATGAAGTAACTATAAATAATACCATAATCATTTTATCTAAAAGTTCAAATTTTTAAATTATTTGATTGTGGTACAATTGTTAAAATGAAAATGTTTTGAGGTATCAAGTGATTTAAGTTTTGGATATGTAGAAACAACAAAAAATATTTGAAGGACGCGTTTGAATGAGTGGAATTTGAATAAATTTAAGAAATTGTTGACTGAACTATTGACAATCGATCAATATGCCACATTGGTCTACCAATTTGCACGTCAATTTCATCTAATTTTCCTTTATATATATATATATATATAATATGAATATATATGTTATTATCTAGGACTTTACTAAAAGAGAGTCTTATTATGAGGATTGCTTATATGTTTTTTATTCTTGAGGAGTTTATATAGGTATTATTTGTTTCTTATACTTCCTTTTCGATGTAGTGATATTCTTCTTTCGCCACTACTTTTTACTTTTCTTTCCTAATTGAGGTTTTTCCACGTAAATAATTATAGTTCACTCCCTCTTTCCCTTACTCTCAATTATTAGCTTTTGTGTTCTATTGCCATTGTTTCTTTATTATCTTATTGCTTTATTTCACTTTCACGAGACAAGAGAATTTGATAGGATCTTCTACATTGCATTAATCTCGTCTTATGCGTTCTTGAGGGAGACAATGGCTGATTTCATCGGTCCTCAAAGGCTTACTTTTACCCTTACACATATAATGTTTGAATATGATACGCTCTTAAAGGAAAAAGATCGTCATGGCATGGATGCCCTACTTCTTAAAACGGTCGATAAAAGTTATTACAGCATTGCAATATATGAAAAGAGCCAGACAAAAATATGATTCTTAGGAATATAAGATAAATTGCAGCAGTTCTTTAATTATTTGTTTGGCAATAAATCTACCAACCAGTGACCAAACAAAAAAAAAAAATCTAGAGTAAGTGACTATATTTACTTTCTATATAAGAATTTATTAATATTTATATATAATTCATCCATCTATATGATGTATCAATACCATTGAATTATGTTTAACATGTTTTCTCCTTATGAAATCAATATAACAAAGGACAAGTAATAATCGGGTATTTTGGGTTGAAATCCCTTCTTCTCCACTTCCGGTTCCGGATGCCCAGCTTTTATAACTGAGTCATGATTATTTCTTTCTCTAATTGATTGATTCAAAAATTGAAAAATAAATTCCTAAGACCTTTTCATGATATTAGTATTTAAATGGTTTTGTTTATCAAGTCAGTAGTTGACATTGCTTGAAGTTTCTCGCAAACTTTGTTGTGAGATCTTCTTGCGAATTCTTCACGCTTGTCAACCCTTTTATCCGCATATTCCAGGAAATGGAGTGGAAGCAACAATAACTTGATATATAAAAAGGTAAAAAGAAAATGGCAAATTCCAATTTGTAAATAAGCCCCTTTTGTTTTTCATATATGTATTCGGCCCCTTTTATGTTAAAAATTGAGTATTTACACCATCAGATGTTTAAATAATTGCTTTTTAGTCCCTATGCCAATCATTTTGTCCTTTAAAAATTTATTTTAAAAAATGCTTTTAGAAAGATATAATCTTTTATCTAAGAACAACATAAGAATGTTCGATACTGTTGTTTTAATAAATCCTTTTTCAAAAACAAGATAGTGAAACTAAAACATTTTGTAAGAGTGCATTTTCAAATATTAAAGGGTCTAAATATTCAATTTTCAATATAAGATCAAATATAAGCTGTCTTATTTGTAATTTATTCAAAAATTAATTGAATATAGAATTAGTAAATTATATATATAAAAGGATAGTAGTATAAAGAGAAAACTTCACTTTTAGTTCTCGAACTTTACTACTTTTCTTATTTGAGTCATTAAACTTTTATTTTTTTTTTCTATTTCAACCATTAAACTTTCCAAAAGTTTGCAAAAAAAATCCTCCATCAGTGAATCACTAGTTTTTCCATTAACAAATTATTTTTTTACAAACTTTTAAAAGTTTGAGGAATGAATAGAGAAAATAAAATAGAATTTTGAGGACTAAATAGAGAAAATAATAATTTGAGAACCCAATTAGAAAAAATAGCAAAATTCAAGGATTAAAAATGTAATTTTCTATTTTCTTTTTCTTTTTCATTATTTATTAATTTTTCTACCAATAAAAAAGAAGGGAGGGGAATGGGAGGGCGTTACAACTTGATGGATCATAACATTTAATTACATTATTAGATAAAATATTTATCTTATCATAAATATAATCATTATTCATATTTTTCGATTTACAAATGTATAATGATTTCTAATTAACTTTACATAGTATCATTAAATTAAATATGATAATTATTTTTAATTGTTATTGTTTATTTTATTTAATAATTAGAATAAGTATCAAATAAGTTATACAATTACTTTGCCAATAGTAGTCTTCGAAAAAAATTAACTAGATTCGAATACCTTCTCCTTAAATTGTTGTAATATTTTATGTAGTTGGAGGA
Source organism: Lumnitzera littorea (assembly GCA_024138015.1). Lineage (NCBI taxonomy): Eukaryota > Viridiplantae > Streptophyta > Magnoliopsida > Myrtales > Combretaceae > Lumnitzera > Lumnitzera littorea. The sequence continues at coordinate 3,833,996 of JAMXBB010000011.1, forward strand.
AAAATAAACTATTCTTATATGTAAATTTTAAAAAATTATAAAATTAAATGTAATTTAATTCTATTGAGAATATCATATCAGATCCTTAATTGTTTGAAATATTTGTTAACCAAATGAAAAAAGCACATTAAAAGGACAAAAAATATTTTTCTTACCTTTCCATTTTAGAATTTTATATTTTTAATTTTTCTCTATTTCAAAACTTGAATTAAAAGAGCAAAGCTAGCATTTTTGTTTTTCTACATTATAAGTACCATTAAAAATTATTCCTAAAAGAACAAATATGTGTGTATGTATATTATATATATAAGCATAAGTTGTAAATTAAAACACAAATAAATATATAAATCCTAAAAGAAAAAAGGAGAAATTTACATTTTACACTTTTAGTCCTCAAATTTTCCCACTTTTTCTAATCGAGTCCTTGAATTTTTATTTTTCCTAATTTAGTCGTTAAACTTTCCAAAAGTTTACAAAAGAGTCTTTTATTAATGAAAAAACTAATTGTTCACCAATAGAAAACTCTTTTGCAAGCTTTTTGATAGTATAAAGATTGAAATAAAAAAAAAAAAACAAAAGTACAATGACTGAAATTAAAAAAAAAAGTGTAATGACTCGATTAAAAAAAAGTAGTAAAGTTTGAGGATAAAAATGTAGTTTCCCCTAGTATAAAAAAGACTTTTTTTTTTTCACTTTTTTAATATTAATTATATATCTTATAAGAAAATAATCACATAAAATTAATATAAAATTTTAGTTTTAACCTCTTAACAAGTATCCGTCATATAACATTATTATCTTTTATGTATTAACATATATGCATATTGATTAAAATTACACTGTATGAGAAAATCCTGTTTCAAATTTCTAGACTATTGTACTCGTAAGGCCTTCTTCATCGTGCGTGCCTTAGCCTAACGAAAGAACTTTCTCCGGTTCCTTGCTCGTTAAACTTCATCCCTTCGCACAAGGACATGCCTCTAATAAGGCACGTCCCAAGACTTAAATTTTTTTTTAAGCTAATAAAAGACTTATTGATTATTAATATTATTAATATAATATCAATTAATTATTATAATATTAATATTATAACACATTAAAATTCATCCCTTAATTTTTTTTAAGTTGTAAAAATATAATATTAATTGATATTATTATTAATAAATAATATTCATTATATTATACAAAATTACATTTGTGGATATTAAAATTGTATTTATAGAATATTAAAAGTTGTTTTATAGACCCACAAAAATATAAAAAAGTAGTAAGTAACTTCGATAAAGGAATTTAGGGATAAAGTATAGAGTTTTTTTAAGTGTAGAGTTTGTTAATATAGTAGTATAAGGAATATTTGGAGTTCCTATGAGATAAAGATACTCTAAAGTACATTCTTTGAATCAATTGAAAAAGTAGCTGATTTTTTTTGCTTTTTTTGTTTTTTTTTTTAATATTTTGTTATAATATTACGTTTTCTTTTGTGGTAATTGTGTTTTTCTTTTTAATAATTGCAATAAATAATTGCTACCTACCATCTTTTTTGCAAGTTTTTGCTAATAGTGTATTCCCTTTTTTTTTATAATAACTATGATAAAAAAGTGATCAAAGACTAATATCTATCAACTTTTTGTAATTTTTTTGTTATATATAGTGTAATGTCTTATAATTGAGATGTTACAACTCACCACATATCTCTATTATCTATCAACACATTAGGTGTAAACTTTTACTAAAGTCTCCAAAATACTTGTTGCAATGTCCATTAATTTTAATAAAATTTAATCATTAAAAGAATCAATATAATCACTAAATAAAAGTAACAAAATCCTAAATAAGAATTTATTAATTTATACAATAAAACTTTTACTAATCTTACTCAATTATCTTCTTTATTCTAGCCGCCACTTTCCAACCCAATAACTCGACGATTGAATCTATAGCCATCTTATTTTAAAATTTCTACTTAAGTACATGCAACCGAAAAAATTTAGGATTAGATAAGCCAAAATCCAGTACAGAATACATAAACAATACGCATGAATAAATAATAATGATTACATCACACACACGAAATAAGTATAAGTATGCAACAACACCAATTTATTATCTTTTATTTTAGGCCTATAGACACTGTAGTTTAGAGTCATATGCATTTAACTCTAAATTTTGAGTAGCTCATGACTCTAATCAAGCTATATATATAAGTACCATATAGTATTGGTATGGGTTCTCCCCAACACCCTAAGAATGATGTAACCAAGCTACACTTAAATTTACTGGAATTATTTTCAAGTGAGACTTCACTTGAGACAACATCGCACAAGGATTACCAAGGTACTACCCTAAGATCATTGGTCCTCCTAATCCCTTAGGCCCAACTAAGTATATACACCAAAAAAAAAATTAATAACAAGTAATTTATTAAGTTTGATTAATTTTTATAACTTAACAAACATTTAACACAAACAAGTATCTCATAGCTAGTTCCGTTGACTCATTAAAAATTGATTCATCAACCTCTCTAGAACCTGTCATAAAATAAATACCAAGTCTCATTTCATGACTTATACTTATACTAGAACGATACTAACTCAGTCCCTATCTTCCCATTTCTTATACCATATCCCGACTCACTCATAACACCCTTAAGCTCCCCTTTTTAAGTTAGGCCCCTCAAGGAAAGGAAATAAAAAAGATCTGTTCTTATTTTTAAAAAAATGTTAAAAATTGTTTTTGATGGGTGAAATCAATTTAAAAACATGTAATAATAAATTGACTATCGAAAAAAAGTTTTAAAAAACCAATTCCCGATGGACCGCTGCAACATGATGTCTTGATGCTAATAGGCTTGGTGTCCAAATGCCATGAAGGTCTCACAAAACGTGAGTCCTCAAAACCTAGCATCTAAGTGCCACCTTACTATTTGTAGATTGCATCTTATGACTTTGCACTCCTTTAACCCGCACTTCGAACTCAATCGAAAACCACCACTTCCGATGTTTTTCATAGATCAAAAACTCAATCTTCAACCCTTTTACACACCCATCAATCATTAAAACAAAACATCTACACTTCATTAGTCCATCTAACTATACTACATGTTTGCAAATCTAAGGTAATACCGTAATCAATAAAGATTTATGACTAAGCTTACGTTTAGGATGAAAAATTATGCACCACACTTAGATTCCTGATGTGTCGAACCACCAAAACACAATTTATAACCTATTTTCCACCAAACCCTAGGCAAAAACGAATTTCTTAGATTTATATAAGGAAAATTTATCGAAAATTAGATTTTGCATGACTTAGCTTGATTCCTTAGCCTCAAATATTGTTGCAAAGATCAATACTCTTGATCATTACAGTAATCTCATAGGAATCCTATTCAAATGTGTTGATACAAGAGGAGCAAGGGGAAAAAGAAGAAAAAAGATTGCTAGTTATAAGTTTTGTTTATATAGTAAGGTTATGGCAAAGTGAAAATGATGCAAATTCGTGGATGAACACGCGAGCTTAATATCACGCATATTCAAAGGAGATGCATCTAAGCCACAAGATGGCTTGAAAAGTAAGTGATAGTTAAGTGATGAGTGGGGATTCCTGTGCATCAACCATAGATATGACGTACCGACTCTTCACACGAGCTCAAGTCATACTTGATATGACGCACAAGTATAGTCGGAGATCACTCACCACTAGTCCACACTCGAATAGGCTAGATAAGAATAACTCAAAAGTAAGCAAAAAGAACACTTAACTTAAGAAAGAGTAAAAAGTTCAGTGTATTCTTCTGTTTATTGATTATGCGACTATTACATTTTTCGAGTATTTATAGTACCATGTTAAGGTAAGTCCTTAGTTATAGAAATTACAAAAAAAAAAGGATCCTTATTTACTAAACAAAAGGAGAATAATTTATAGGAAAATGAAATCATGTAAAAGAACATCTTCTAGCAGAAAGGATAGCATAGGTGTCAGAAAGGACAGCTCATGCGCGTTTTACCCAATCTGCGATTCTGTCAATATTATGAGCTAAGTAGCGGTAGCCTTTTGATTAGGTTCGTTCAGCATCGATAGTTTGGCACCTTAATGGCTAGGGCTAGACGGGGGCTGGATTAGAAGCGACTCACATTCAAGTTAGCTTCACCTAGTCGGCCTTTCACAATTGTCAATTCGATCTCAATACTCTAGAGATGGTTGTTTTTTTTATTTGGTGCTTAAATTAAGGTGCAGGGAGAGGCCGGCTCAAAATGGGTTAATCACATCGACAGCTTTTTGAATAGTATAGAGAGCAACGTAACTCGATAGATCGGATTGGGGGAAACATTACTCCTCGACGCTTAACTCTCCTCGAAAAGCTTAGCAAACCATGTACGAAAGCCCTCGAGCTCAGGAGTGAGTGATCGATCCTTGATTCCTATCAGAAAAAGCATTAGCAATAGTAAGAGATATAATACATATCTACCAACTTTAAAAAATAAATTACATAATTATAAATTATATAAAAAAATTTACGTTATGTCGCATTTTAAAAATACGACATTAATATTATACTAGTGCCCTATCTTCAAAATACGACATAGTCATGATACAAAAAAGTTAATATCAAATTTTGAAGGTAAAACATAATTATTTATATTAATGTTGTATATGCGACATATGTATTATATTAGTATTGTATTTTAAAAATATAGTATTAATATAAATAGCTATATAGACTTGATATTTTAGTAATTTTTTTTTTAATTTTGATTATAAATAAGTAATTTTCTCCGATAGTAGGACATTAAATCTTTTAAAAGTCTATTATACCCTTACTAATCTTGTCAATTGCAGGTAATACTGGCCTTCAAAGTCTACTGATATTCCTATATCCACCTTTTTTATATTCTTTTATGTTTTTTCTATTTATTTTTTTCCGAGGATTTTTCATGTGCATTTTTTCATAATATGACCCAAAAAAAAAAAAAAACACGTGTGAACGAGCGCCTGAAAAATCAATCACGTATCCGCGATTGGTCGTGAGCATATGGCCCCACCGGTGAAGTAGCCAGCTTTTCTATTTGCAGTTCTACTACCACATAGAAGAGAAGTTTCGCGAAATTTGGCAACAAAATCTGGCACCAAAATCAACTCAATGTGATTGGCGATTCAACAGTCCTGTTTATCATTTTAATAAAATTGATTTCTTCTTTCGTTCGATCATTTATTTTTATATCTTAAAATCGAGATAATTGAATTCATAATTTATTTAATTATTTAAATTTAAAAAACTACAAATCAATAATAAAGTAAATAATGGTATCAATTACATAAAAAATAAGAATAAGATAAGAGAAAAATCCCATATTATTGACTTTTGAAATGAAAAATCCACAATAAATATAGTTATTTTCCTTTCGTTTTAAATAAATGGTCAATTTTCTCGTCTTTTTCCCGTTTTACATAATAAGTTTGTAGTAATAGTATTCCTCTTTTGCCTTTTTCCTTTGGGTAAAGACTAACTGGTAAATCGAATTATTATATAGATCATACTAGAATATTTTTTTATATATATTTTTACCAATTATCATATAATTTTAGAAAGAAAGAAGTCAAATAGAGTCCATTTTATCAAAAAATTAGTATTTATATCTCTAGATTATAATGATTTAAAAAAAAAAACGATTTAGTTTTATACCAAAACTTAATAGATTTAAAACAATCAATTTGAATTGAGAGATATAAATGACTATTTTCTTTGCTTGAATTTTCCGATACTAATAGAGACATTTGCTAATTCAACTATTGGCTTACTTAGGTTTTCTTACATTAACTAAGTTATTTAAGTTTTCTAGTTTCATATTATTACACTATGTGAATTATTTATAGAAAAGACTTAAATGACTGACTTGATTAAAATATACAAAGAACTCCGCAGACAGAGAGAGAGAGAGAGAGAGAGAGAGAGAGATCAATTGCATTCAACAGTTAAAGTAGATTTTGTTCTTATAGGAGAATCAACGGTATTCATTATCTCATATATTTTGACTTTTAAAGAGATATATTCATTTATTTGGTGTTGTGTTGCTTGTACTCCAATTTTTCGTTCTTCATTTCTCGTGCATCAATTTGATTTGATTGGTGTAACTCTTTTTTCAAGAAATAAAATTTTACCTTTACTTATAAACAAAAATTGAGAAAACGATTTGATTGACTTTTTTGATGGAAACATAAAGGATTTCTAGAATATTTCTCCATAAGATTATGATATTGTAGATGCTGAACATATCAATTGAACCACGTGCCTGAGGCTTAAATCAAGGCCAGTACCTATAAGAAGATGCCTTTGGCTTGTATAATATTAATATATTCAGAAGATTTTAGCATCGCCCTTGGCTTTATTTTGTGATTTGAATGTGAATAACAACGACATTAGCACTTAGCTCCGGGTCAAATAACATAATCATAAAATGAAATAAAAATTGAACTAAAATCCAAAGGTCAAGGAAACATTATGTCCCGCAAACTCTTGGACCGTCCTCCTTGGAGGTTGGCTCATTTATTTCGCGTATCATAATGTAAATGAAATATATATATATATATATATATATTATTGTACACTCTATGTCTCATTTTCACCATTTATGATTGTGTTCATTCATAAAGTATTTACAGTTTTATTTTTGTAAATCGTGTTTCAAATTATATCATAATGTCTGTTTCAGTTATTGTATCGTGTTGAAATGTCTTTCATCTCATCAGCACTAAATATATGCTATCCAATAATTAATCAATACCCAGAAAGCATAGATTCATCAACTTCAAGAGGCAAAAAAATTCATTATAACACGTAAACCCATCTAGTGGGGAAAATAATGAAAAAAAAGTCAAAGTTAGGATGTGAAAAAGATGTAAAATCGTAAAAGACGTATTTGAGAAAGCAAATTATTAATATAATGGAGGAAAAAATAAAATAGAAAAAGGACAAAAAAAAGGATTTTATGATTAATCATATCTATATCTATATTATTTAAATCACAACAGGTTTTTGCTCTTTTTTACATTTCCAGCAAATACTCCTAAAATATATTGAGAAAAGCTATTGAAATATACACTACAATAATCTAATTTAAGAATATCAAGAGCAACTATGTAATTTTATAAAATCATTCTCGTTTTCTCTTCCATTTATACTATATTTATTACCTCAAATCTTTTTATTTGTTAATAGACATGATCTACTAAAAGTGACTGAATGCATTGAAAGATATAATTAGTATTTTAATTATAGTATGTTTTTTATTGTGAAATTAGTGATTGGATGAATTATCACTATTTGATTATATATTTTATATATTTCATATTTTTATATATACACACATAGCGTGATTGTATCATCCACTAATATATGTAATTTATAAGTAGCATGGATTAGCTATTTCATATGATCAATGGGCAGAGCTATCTCTTACATCCAAGTTATGCTCACAATTGAAAATATGATATGAGAGAGAGAGAATCGACATTCATAACAAGTATATTTATATGACAGCTATGAATATGCATAGCAAACAATTATGTAAATGTTTATATAATTATATAACTAGAGCACAATAATAAAAGAGCAAGAAAATGGAGCACCTTACTTCATTCGAAATCCCATAAATGAGATTTGAATCTAACTCTATATTTTTTTTCTATCTCACAAAATAAGTTCAAATGATCTTTTATTAGATGCATGTCTCAATTTCTTAACTCAGTATTTAATTTAAGCACCATTTTTGTTTTTTTGTCAAGTACTGATTTCTTAATACTTTCAAAATTCATTTGAACACCTAGTTAAAAGTTTATGTCAAAATTCATTTGAACACCTAGTTAAAAGTTTATAAACATATGGCGTAAGAAGTGGCAAACACACATTATATGAGGGAAACAAAGGTTGTATGCATTTGTAATCTTCCATACAACTGTTTCATATGACTATTTATAATCATAAAACCCTAAAATTATTAAAAAATAGAACAAAATTAAAATAAAAGAAAAGATGAAACCAAATCAATTGAATGTAAACATTACCAAATAAGCAACAAATCTTTAACAGCTCAATATACCTTGAAAGCATGCAAATCTAACATAAAAAATGATACCAAATAGCAAAGCGATTCGCATCAACTTATGGTAGACTCATATTGGTCTTCATTGATTTATTATAGGATTCCTAACTCCTTATAAACAAAAAGCTATAACCTTTCAAAATTGAACCATCCATAACTTAAAATCAATTATGCTCTTTATAGCTTTCAATTCTCTTTTGATTCTAGCCAACATTGTTCAAACTAGCAACCTTTGAATGCTTCTTCCTCAACTTCTAATGATCCGAATGCTCCATAAATTGTAAACTTACCTCATCAATGTCACATAATTGGTAACTTTTCCAATATCCCCTACTAAATTATTAGTTATCTACTCATAAACTTTGAATTCCATAATTATACTTAAGAGTATCATTATATTTGTACTATTCGCAAGCATAAAATTCTAAAGTTGCAATAGGGTGATAAATGGCTTATTGCTTCACTTTCACACTTGAACAATTAGAGAAATAAAACATATAATCAATTTTACATTAAGAGATACTTATTACATCTTGTCATCGTGTAACTATTAGTAATGATATGTATTTAGTTAATTATGACATTTTTTTATCCCTCGAACCTTCAAACCAACAATATACTAAAATATGGTTGGGTTTCCATCATTGTTAACCAAAAGGATTTGTGAACCATTTTAGTAACAATGCTTTCCTCTAAGTCTCTTAACAACTCTTTACGCAAAGGATCCACTAATTGATATTAATCTTAACATGGTGGTTATTACTCTATTCCTTATCAATTGTTTCATATATTCAAGTCTTATCTTGACAAGTCTAAACTTTCCAATGTAAATTTCACTATACAAACAAAACATTGTTGATTTGCTATCATAAAATATTGAAGTAGCTTATGACATCAATTATAGCCAAAACTTTGTTTCCATAAATAAATTTTTTTACCATTCTACTTCCTTACTAGCTTACTAGTAGGAAGTACCGTAATCTCATCTTCCATTACTTAATACTATATGCATGTTCTTTATTTAGATGCTCAACTAATGTTTTCACCATTTGAGGTAAATTTTTATTTACAAGTTGAACTTCTATCGCTAGTACTTTTTATCTAACTTGCATCATTTAACCTTCTAATAAAGATAGAAAGCATTTGTAAAATTCAAATTCAGAAATAAATAAATATAAAGGATTAAAAGAATACACAAAGGATTTATAAATTATAAGCTTAGTATGGCATGTAATATGGTGTAAGTAATAAGGGTAAAGTCATATAGAGGAAAAAATTCAAACCCCCTTCCCTCCCCGCTACATTTTATTTTTGTTCCCGTTACCCCCTCATCCCTCATGTATAGTTCTCCATTCTGTACCAATAAATAACTTATAAGAAACATCTCAAGAATTACCTAAACATAGATTTGGCAGAATCTAAGTATATCAAGTGAAGCAAACACCAATTTGGGCGCAAAGCGTACTCAGGTAAGTTTTATACCTCTATCAAAGGAATCTCATTTTTCTTTAGGGTTGGTGAAAGAAACTTAAAGGAAATTTGTTTCTATAGAACTAGAGAGTGGGAATTGTAGATTTAAGGGTCTTAGAATCAAGAAACAACAGGTAAGTCGCTTTTAAACCACTAATTCATTCAAAGTTTCATTCTTGTTGTAGCTTATTGAAGTTGGAGCATTAGCTGCAATTTAAGGTTGAGATTTCTATTTTAGTGATTGAAAGGTATTGTGGAGTGTTTGGAAGTGAATTTAGGAGTGGGGAAAGATTAGAAAAGTAAAGTTTGATGTTTGGGTTCGAAGTTGGGCATGAGTTTAGGAGTATTTATATTAAAGGGGAAAGTAAGTCTGCAAAAAATTGCAAATTGCAAATGGCGTTCGAACGCTAAGGGTCCCAAAAACTCACAAATGTGAGTTTTTGTCTGCCATCTGGACGCTCGATCCATGTTTGTAGTAGAGTACAGAAAGTTTCAAACTTATTTCTCATGACCTTTCCAACCTTCTTTTTCATTCTAAAACCTTTCCAACATGTTTTTAAACAAGTTTTCTAAATCAAAACAACAACCAAAGTTTGTTTTTCCAAGAAACAAATTGAGGATTCATGTGGAGACTTGTGGTCTAGTTGAGGGGTTAGGATGTAAGGAGTGAGTAATAGCTATTATGTTTGAGTTTAGGGGCCGAGGTGTTATTTTTGTGTTGTATCAAGTTATATGACATCGAGACAATTGTTGAATACTACTGAGGAGTCAAGTACAGGATATATGGTCGTTGTTTGTGTATGCTAGGATAGAATTTTAACTAGACTTAACTAAACTCAGACTTTAATAATGTATGTTACTTGTATTTGGCTTCAACCATCCATTAGTAGGGTCCAATGGTGTTAGCTAGGCACCTGGCAATCTTTGCACAATATTATCCCTAGTGGAGTCCCACCTAAAAGGACTCAAGTAGATTTAGGTTGGCGATCGGTTACTTAGGTGTTAGAGAGGATCTAACACTAATATTTATATGATATTTATACTATTTTTTTTGTAAAGATAATGGGTAACCCCAAGTCTTAAGACGTTGAGACTATGTTACTTATGGACTAATTAATAAGGACTAAAAATAGTTGTTGTCGCATATATTAAGATTACTTGTGTGTATATGTGCCCATTACTTGTATGTTTACACACATATGTGGGTGTTAGCTTACTCTTTGAAGAATTGTTGTTGTTTTTTTTTCAACTATAGGTTTAAGGTATGAGAATTATGGTGATTACTATGTTGAGGATGCAAGCTATGATTATTTGTATTATGATGAGAAAGGTGATTATTACTATTTTGATGATGAGCTGGGACATCATAGTTTAGCTATTAAGAGTGAATTTCTAAAAACCTTATGTTTATTTTCTCGTTGTACATATTTTGATATTTTTATATACTTTTGGAGTTGCTTATGGCTCATGTTGTTGATATTTAGTAGGTTGCGACTTGTTGGAGCTTTGAGACTCCTAATTGTTATTTTTAGTGATTTCCTTTAAATAAGTGCTTTAACTTATGTTAACCAAATTTTATGTGATGTATGTGGAAATTAAGTGGTTGATATTCCACTCTTGTTGTAGTTTTGAGGTCATTAGTTTGTGAATTAGCAGGTTATATGAAATTTTATGGAATATAGGCAAGTATAGAGATCCATGTTAGCCTTTATGTCTTTACCTCTAGAGCTAACACATGGTAAACTTATGGCTATTCGAGTTCCTGGATTTTACAACATCACTTAGGTTTATGGTTCTTTTCAAGTAATCAAAGATCCTAGAAATGGCTTTCTAGTGCTCTATACTAGACTTACTCGTGAAGTATGACATTTTGTAGATAGTTTGTGTTATATGATGTTTTTTACATTATGAAATATGTCATAGCCCAAAATGGTAGAGTCGTAATAGTCCTATTATGCAAATCATTATAGAATAGAAGCTAATATTACAGTTGCTATTTTAAACTTGATTTATACAAGGCATCCACAACTAACTTACTTTGAAGTAAACTGTTCATAATTCAACTTGTTATTTTTTTACAAAAATATGAAAAATACATATTTACACTAAAATAACTCAAGTATGTTTACAAGATTTAGTAGTTTAATCATAATCTACTTAAATAATACATAAATTGATATTAAAAGCATTAAAGATAAAATCTAAACTTGAAAGTGTAATTGATCCTCAATTTTATATCCACATTCTCTAAGATTTAACAATTGCTAACTTCCAAGTAATTATATAATCACTTTTTAGCTAGCACTTGCAACAACATCTATAGAGATATGAGCAACCAACCACTCAATAAGTTGAGATTGAGACATAAAACTATATATTAAATACAAACAGGAATATCAACCAAATTAGTTAGATGTAATGTATGTACAAACAAATGCTATCGCACGACGTTTTCCGACCTGTCGTGAGATTAGAGAAATTTTACTCGCTTTAATCCTGGTTAAAGAGTTTAGCACACGTTTCAATAACTTAAGACCAAACCCAAACTTATGCAATAGAAACATCACTCTTCCAGTGACTACTTTCGAATAATTGACTTCATTCTTTTTCATGACCTCCTCTTCTATCACTTAGTTCAATTAAAGATGAAAAAAAATACTCATTATGCTATCTAATGCTGTCTCTTTCGAATGGGTCGATATTTGGCCGGAAAACCCTAAACATTTCTCCTAATAAGTTGCTATGCAAGTCCGTTTTAGACTTACAAGTCATATATTTAGTTAAGTCCAATTTAAGGTGTCTAATCATTTCACATAGATCACACAAGTTACAATACAAAATATCAAACTATAATCATACCATCAAACTCAGAAACATGCTCATACAGGTATGCATACAATCAACTATCTAAAAAACATAATCAAGTATAATCTCAAGCCTCCGATTATTATAAAATAGTACTCTGAAATACAATAATGTAATGATCCTAACTTACTTAGATTCCTCGCTTGCTTACTTAAGGTATGACTCGCATAGGCTATTGCTAATAATCCCCATAATACAAATATTATTTTAGTACTTATATAACTATCTTGTATAAACTTTATTTTCTAATTCTTTATGTTATCTTTAGTTTAGGATTTTATTATACCTAATTATTCATATTTTTAAATCTTTTACAATTATTCTTAATTTAGACTAAGTTTTGATTCAGTTTCTAATTCGGCTTCTAAATTATGTTCTAATTCGACTTCTGTAAGCTCCCAAAATTGAGTTTAGGACAACCGAGCTCAGATTTAGGGCTTTTAGGGTAACTTATCCAATTAAGCCCAAACTTTGCAATTAGAATGAAAAAGTTAGTTGAGATATTACAGTGAAGTTAGATTTTAGTAATAATGACCCGAAATCCCAATTTTGCCCTTAAAAATTGAAATATTTACTAAAGCCCTAAAATGTTCAGAACTCCTAAAATTGAACTTAGATTGCAACGAGAACTTAGAGATAAGTTAATTGAGCTATAAAATGAGATAATGTAGTATAATTTACTATAAAAAAATACACGTAATTTTTTAGTATACCCGGTACAAATAATAATTATACTCGTAAACTAACTTAAAATTGAGTAATTATATATATAATGTGTTGAATTCATGAAATTAACCTTAGAATGTATCCTAAAAATAAAAGATATGCTAGAAACTTAATTATATGAGTAAAGTTATATATTTCACATGTTATTTACATAGGATATAACCTTGTATATTAATTAAATAATTAATTCTAACATATAATATCTATATTTAAGTAATTATTTAATAAAAGAAAAAGAAAAATTAAGTAAATAACATTGGAAGGAGGCGTGGCAGGAGGATGGAATTGCATTGCTGATTCAAAAGGTGAAGTTATAATATTTGGACACCTCATGCATAAAAAAAAAAAAGAAATTGGAAAAGAAAATATGAATTAATTAAAGAAAAATCCTTGAACCGACTTTGAGACACTATAAAAAGCCAAGATCATCAGATATGATAATCAGAAAGAAAAATTAGAAAAAATCGTAGAAAAAGAAAACAAATTTAGAAAAAAACAGAAAAATTAGTAAAAGTGTGGAATCCTAACCTAGAATAGATCTGCTGTGAAACCCAGCCAACCCCACACGGTCCACCCACCGCGCCAGCTGTCCGACAACCACCCAGCCGCCACTGGCCACCAGAGTACCCAAGAACATCAAGGTCAAATTTCTGCCATGTTTTTCAATAATTTTTAAAAAATAGTAAATCCACCCAGAAAATTATGAAAAAAAATTACACTTAGGTTATTTTAGACATGCTTTCATGTGATATTTTTATTTTTGAAAAATTCGTAATATTTAATATACTTTATTAAGAAATCTGTAATTCATCCGAATATATATTTATGAAATAAATGTACTATATGATGTTGTTTCTAGCTGAAAATTTTTGTGTAGGATGTGTATGATATATAGGTAATTACTACGTAACCCAAATTTTTATTTGAATAATTTTAATATTTATTGAATTTTTAGGCCTGAAATTGGTTCGAAAATAGGCTGAAAATATGAATTTAATAGAAAATTATAAAATTAATTGATGAAATGGGCATGTACTGATCTATAATAAATAATAATGGTATTGAGTCAGATTGAAATTAATTGGATGCTAAAAGAATTATAATTGGATAATTTATCAAATTTAGGGGTAAAATCGTCAATACGAAAATATAGGCAATAGGTCGAAAACTTGAAACCAAGTGATAATTGAATTCCCTATATTTTTAGAAGTCCATAGAAATTTTCGGGGAATTATTGGGTAATCCGAACTATTTATTACGAATTTATTAAGTAAAATAGTTTAAATTACAAGTCGGGGTGTATTTGTAATATTAATAGACTAAAATAAGTTAAATAGTTAAATAAAACCTATATATAGGATTGCTGATTGAATTGGGTTAAATAGAGATTTTTATTATAATTATTAATATTTTCTGATCGGGATGTACTTTAGGTGTATTAGAATTGAATAATACTTATATTGTTACAATATAAGGACAAATTGGATAAAATATAATTTAAAACTGTAAATTTCACATAATACGATCGTTTTTATATAATTATGTATAATTGTATTAAAAATTCAAACTACCCGTTAAAATCCATCTCTAGGAACAGGACTCATAAGATGTGTCATTAAGTTTATACGAACTCAATGACACTAGTTTTGTTGAAATCGGATAACCTTAAGCAATCTAGCCTATAACTATAACATATTCAAGAATATACACATTTCGGTAACCTTACCGGAATCAAAACGTGAATTAATAAATAAAAAGTACGTTTCGATACGATCAAAACGATATATAATACGTAATAGTATATATGATGTACAATATCAATAATTAATAATTTATTTCGATATATAGTAATAACATGACTGCATATTATGGAAATAATATATATAACCATTTTAGATTAAACCCTAATGTTTTCGTAATTATTACGAAAACTAAATTTGGACCTTTTGTGTAATTAGGACCTTCCAAAGACGGTTGACAATTCAAGTCGGAAATAGCAAACATCTAAACAGGTAAGTTGGGATGATAGCTTCATCGCTGTTTGGGTACTATTTAAAAGTATCCAGAGACCCAAGAGTACTTCTAGTTGTGTTTGTAGTTAGATGATTATGCGCATGTAATGTGTGTGAATGATACTCTGTTGTGACAGGAGTTCGACTCCTTGGTGTGTTGTTCTACATATTTGCATGGATTCTGTATTGTATGAACTTATTGGTCACCCCTGATTATCACTAATGATTATTCGACTAAAGTGTAATTGGTCATGCATAATCACCCGTTAGGGGAGACGATTAAGAGTGTTAGGCCAAACACCGACTTCCTTCGATGAGGATAGCTGAAATAGTCCTTTCCCCATCCTTAGTCGAACTAAGTGATAGGCAAGGAGGTCGCGGCAAGGTTGGGAGCCGTGCTTCGAGGGCGGTTTTGGGAGGAGGGTGTTCTCCATTGCACAAGCCCGGGTTTGGTTTGACTTGAGTTGCGATGAAACTCCTCAATCCGGGTTGGAGCGGATAAAATTTCTCTAACCTCACAGTGGACCGGTTAACACTGTGTGATGTTTTCATTTGAGTGATTGTAAACTCTAAAGCCAAGCCAAGTAACCATAGGTTTGAGCTTAAAACCCAAGGTTTAGGGCGATCGGCTAAAGGATCCGATCAAACCCAAATTATAAACTATTTAACAAAATACCAGTAAAAACGACCCTGTAAACTTAAATTTAAGAAAGTGAGTAGTAAAATAGGAGACTATAAAATTTTCAAATTTTAAGCATAATAACTGCTAATTACCGAAAAGGCAAAAAGTGTAATATAATAACTAATAAATTAGTAGAGATAGATTATATGTATACTAAAAATTTTAGAATGACCAAAATAATATTTAGGAATGTTCACGTGTACCCTACATGTATTTACGTGTAGATAAAAATACGCGTAATTGCTAAAATAGGCCGAAAATTAAGTAAATAATTAAAGAAAAATACAAAATAATTATAAAAAAATAAAAAAAAAATCAGAAGAAGATAACTGCAACAAGATCAGGTCGTGACTGAAAAGAAAAAAAATTAACCAATAAGAATTTGCCAAACTAAAAGCCTAAAATCAAGGAAATGAGCAAAATCCCATCAAATTAATGCACATTAATTACTATATTTGTCTATAAATAAGGAAAAAACTCTCAGAAGACATTTGGACAGTTTGTGATCTAAGAAAAATCGAAACACAAGAAAAATCGAGAGAAATTCCAGAAAAAAAAAAAAAAAACTGTGCAGATTAGCAAGGTGAACTAAAACCACCAACCACCACCACCTGGGACCGAACCACCACCACCACCCTACACTAGGACCAGCGTCTGGACCGGCCAACAGCCTTGGACCGGGTTTGGACGGTCAGAAAGCTTTGAACCGGTTAGTCATTTATTCACCCCGATTTTTGTATAATTTTGTAAAATTAGTTATTCTGCCCAGAAAATTATGAAACTTGTTATTCTGAGGTTTTATTGTATGTAGATTTAGGGAAAAATATTGATTTAGTTTAATTATATCTGGAAATATAGGGTTCTTAAGAAATTGTTCAAAACCGAGCATGATTAAACCGGAAATTAAATAGGCTTAGGGATGTAGTTTGGGGCTCAAAATTTTTCTGTAGGATTCTCATATGATGTAGAACAATGCTATGAAGCCCTTTTTTTTTAAATTAATTTTCGAAAATTTAAAGTTAATTTTTAGCCCTAAAATGATGGTAAAATTGGGTGATTTGGGATTAATTAGGTAATTAGGATGTTAATTACTGATTTGGATCTTGATTAGATGATTAAGGAAGTTAATCTCTGCAGTGGAACCCTAATCCTAGCTTTTAGGTATTAAGTATGATTAATTAGGGAATTTAGGAAAAGAATATGAGAAATTAGGAATATGTGAAAATATAAATTACTAAATTTAAAAAAATAAAGTTATTTAGATAATATTATAATTGAAATCAGAAAAATAATAAATCTGAATTAATATTTAATTTTAAGTAAATATCTTAAAATGTAAGATTTTTACACATCGGGAATAAATCCGATATCCCAATTAGGATTAGTGTGTACCGAATAGTTAGAATACCAAAATTACGACCCAATAGGATATTTGAATACCCGAGCATAAGGTGATTAATGTCACATTGGGATTCGAGCCTAATTACGACTTAGGAATTAAAACTAGAATCTAGTTTAGGAGCCGAACCCTAAAATAAAATACAACGAATTATTAATACGTGTAGGTATACATGAGGAAAATGAGTATAAATTAAAATAAGAATCCATAAAAATGAGTACTAAAAGGACCTCTTTGCATTATAGGACACCTAGAAACAAATCAACTCGCAATTTGAGGATCGAGCAATCGAGCAAATTCAAGTAAGTTGGGTTATTGCTTATTGTAATAGAGTACTAGTTTTGTAGTGCTCAGAGACTTAGGCTTGTATATGCTTGTGATTGTAAGTAGTTTGCGCATGTGTTTGATGTATCTGAATTCGTGCTGGAATTTGTGCTGTGAGTGATATTGTGACTGATTTAATTGGTGTGAACTTGTTTGAAAACCTTAACCGGAATTTAATCTTAGTCGATCGTAATAACCGAAAATGTCATGCATTGCAACCCGTTAGGGAATCATAGGACTCTCCAACCAAATACCGACCCCTTCGAAAGGGATAGCGCAGGATTACAAAATGGTCCCTTCTTCATCCTCAATCGAACTAAGTGACAGGAGAGGAGGTCGCGGCGGGGGTGAAGTCAATGGTTCGAAGGTAGTCGCAGAAGGAGCGAGGTCTCCATTACACAAGCCTGGGTTTGGTTGTGAGCTGCTGCATAACATGGAACTCCTCAACCCGGATTGGAGCAGGTGAAATTTCTCTAATTTCACAACGGACCGGACTACGTTGTGCGATGACACTTGATTGTTGCATTGCATGAAAATAATTGTTTAATAACCCTGTTTGTGCTTGTATGCATTCATGAGTCTCCAATTCAACTTACTGAGCTGTAGTTGCTCATACCCTTATAGATCCTTTTGCAGGTTCTGATTTGTAATCTCTTCCAGTACTATGCCGCCCTACAATTATCCAGAGGTTAGTCTTTTTGAAGCCAGGGGTGTGAAGATCAAGTTATTTAGCATAATGTGTAACTAGACTGACCTTGTAGTTAAAGGTTGAAGACTGTTAGTTATTCTGTAAATTAGTAAACTGTAGTTATTATGTAAATCTTCCTGGGAAGCTCAGTGGACTTATTTATATGATTATCTATGTTTAATAGTAATTTGAGTTACTTATCATATTTGTAGTATAATCATTAATCGAACTGTTTACTTCAAAGCGAGTGGTCGTCGACGCCTTGTGTAGATTATCTCTATGGTAGGAACTGTGAGGCCAGTTTCTATCATAGAATGGTTTACATAGCGGGACTGTTGCGACTTCGCGACTTCGGGGCGTAATAGTGATTGCATTACGTTTCATCATAATTATTAATTTTATTTGTGATTGTATAGTATTCTTCTGACTCCGCCCCACTTACTGAGCTAGTTGTGCTCACACTCCTACAGACTCTTTTGCAGGTGCTAAGTAAAGGCAAAGATGTTCAGGTACTACCGATCTTAGGTTAGTGTGCTACTATGTGGGAAAGTGAGGATCGAGGAATTTAACTGAACCTGAGCTTTTGTCTTATCTTTAAGTTTTGGGGAAAACTAAATGGGAATTTCCTAGGAGCCCACTAGTTTTCTAACTTATTGTATATAAATCGTAAAACCTGTGGTTTTTAATAAACTCTGATGGTAATCTTTACCTTTAGACGTGAAATGTTTGTATAATTACTGTTGTAATACTAAACAACAGATTGTATAGAACAAGTATTTTGTAAAAGCTCTACCGCAGGTTTGGATATTAATAGATGTCAGAACAGACGTTTCAAGTTGGTTGAGTTGTGCGCCTTGTGTAAACTGCGTCTACGATAGCAGCTGTGAGGTCAGCTTCTATCTTAGATTAGTTTACACGGCGGGACTGTTATAACTCTTCTTGTTCGGGGCGTGACAGCTTTCGATTACGGGTTTTATAAATAAACCCTATGAACTCATTCCAAACCATTATGTGAAATTAATCACATTATACTTAGGATCGTAAATCTTGTATTTAGCTCCTAATTAGTATTTTGATCCGTACGGTAGACTATATTCTTAATTTAACTACTGAATTAGCTCTCGATATGAGAATAACTTATAGTTTTCATGTAATTCCATAAATTCACCTTCCAAATCAGATTTATATTATATTACTAATATTACAATACCTTTAATTTTTACCTTTTTTTTTACCCATTTAATTTCTATATACACATATTATGTATTATTACATATTATATACTTATATCACTTATCTAATACTGCATATATCATTCTTCATCATCCAATAACATATCAAAATGTCTAATTATATCATAAATCAGAATTTATACTTAATTAATCTCTAAATCACAAAATCAACTTAATTATAGACTTTTACCCATTATTCATTTATTATTATTGCCTAATATGCATAATATACACAATTAACATTCCAAACTCTATAAATACCATCATACATCAATAAATTACACCTCAAGATTCCTAATTACATGCAAAATTAATGTTTATATCAACTTATCATTAATTTTACAAAATAAGCCTAAAATCACTTTTTTTATGTGTCATTTTAAGGCTTAAAAATTATCTAAAATTTTTGAAAATTAATTTTTAAAAAAACTCTTCATAGTACTATTACAAACACTTTAAATAGTCAATACAAAAATTTTGAACTCAAAATTATACTATTAAAGTAATTTATTTCTAAATTGAAAATAATCTTGGGTTTAAGGATTTCTTAAACACTATATATCACAAGACCTAATTTTATCAAAATAATATTTTTCTTAAAAAATACATACAAAACTGTCTAAGAATACTAAATTTCATAATTTTCCATAATTATTTAATATTTTTAATAAATAAAGCAAATTCAAAAGGAAAATCAGATCTACTGGTGTTGCTTGCTTTGACTACTGCCGGCCATTGTGGCCTTGTCAGCTAGCCTAGCCACCACCCCTATTGTTTAGAGGTGGTTGTGGTCGGACATGTGTTTCTTTTATAAGCTCTAATTGCACATTTTTTGGTGATTTTTTGTAAAAATTCTACTTCTTTCTTTCTAGTCTCTCTCTAATTATCCTAAACTCCTAACATGTTCAAATGAATTCCAGAAGAGGCTATCCTAATTTATAGGACTGGTTTAGGGTTTTCTTTAATTTTCTTTATGCTAAGCATCCTTATTTTTTCTTTATTTTACTTTCTATTTGTCTCAATTTTATTAGATAATTTTCTTGTTTAATTTTCAACTTGCTACACCTATTTCCAAATCATTCTACACTTTTCAAGAATTTTTCTTGATTTTTCTTTAATTTTTGTGTATTTCCTTTAATTAATTAGCATTATTTTAGCATATTTTAGGTATTTTAAGTAATTTTACATATTTTTACCTACACGTAAATACATATATGATGTGAGTAAATACTCTCAAATATTATTTAAATTATTTTATGATTTTTAGTATGTATATAATTTATCTCTATCGATTCGTTAATTATCAAAATTCGTTTTACATATTTCTGATAAATAATAAGTAATATACATATAATTCAATATTATAATAATTAATTATTTTATTATTCATTTTCCTAAATTTAAACTCACAAAATCATTTTTATTAATATTCCTAATTCTATCATAAAATTTAAGTTCGATCAAATAATTTACCCAACTATCTTAAATTTTACGAACTAAACCCCAAACACCTAGTTGCGAGGCTTACAAAATATATATTAGATTCTTTATGGCACTAACATACTCTAATCGTAATATTGCTCAACTTGATATCTCTTTCAAATTTAACACGTAGATCATAACGAGCAATAAATTTTGTATTTACTAAGTGTTCAAACTTTCTAAAAATTTTCTCAATATAATAAGATAAACTTAATAGCACACTCTTACTATACTTGGACACACTTATCCTTAATATCATATTTCAAAGCATAAGCTTGACCTTTAGTCATTTGTCTAAGAGAAAAAGGAAAGAAAAGTATCAGATAGATATAGCAAAGAGATTATATTTAAATATTCTCCTTACTCAAATCTCAAATATGGCTTTGAGTAATATTACAATTAAAATATTTAACTCAAGTCGAGTTTAGCTTGATTATCTAATAAAAATTATATTTTGGGGGAAAAAATGGAAGTATTTCTATTAAGTTTCATCAATTTTTATCCATTTTTACTCTTCACTTAATTTACTAAATATATCATTTTTTTTTTAATTTATGCTATTTCCTATCGATCCAAGCACACTTTTTAAGCAAAGCACTCGATATTAGGATTTTAACTAATGGTTCTATTTTCAAATTATAGGTTCCGATTTATTGTTAATATAGCTTTTGAAATCACGAGTAACCTAGTGATATAGATGTTAGTGTTTTAATGGAATGGGTTAAGTTAGAATCTATATTTCTTATCTAATTATTTATTTGTTTGATAATAATGATAATAATTATTATTGGTAAGATTTGTTTCGAGAAAAAGAAAAAGAAAAATATAGCTTTCGGAAGGTATCCCCATTTCTTTTGAGGAGTTGTACTTGCACTTTTAGAGTCGTACACTTGTAACTCTCTGGATTATTTGCTTATTAGATTGAATTTACAATTATAGAAAAGGATAATCAAGAGAGAGAGAGAGAGAGAATCACAGTCACGCGCGCGCGCGCACACACAAACACGAACACGCACAAACAGACAGAGATGAAAGGAGTGCAAAGTAATATAAAGAAGAAGCAGAAGTGTACCCGACAAGTACATGCACAATCTTATTCGAGCTGCTTCTCGTCTCTGCAACTTGCTATATAAAAAAGAAAGGATACATATTTACAAGTCGCCGACTTTAAGATTCTAGAGAGATAAGCGAACAATCCCAAGAAGGGAAAAAGAAGGAGAAGAACAAAGTAGCTACTCTACTCTTACTACCCAGAAACTTTCAACTAATTTGTTCTTTATTCTATGAAGTGCTGATCATGCTTCTGTGTTGTTTATTTATCATGCGTTTATGTATTTTTTTTTTTCCTTGAATTTTGCAGACTTTTGATTGTTGCTTACTGTTGAGATGGATGCTAAAGATGATGGCATGGAAGCTGTACTGAAAGAAGCTGTTGATTTGGTAATGAAAACCAAAACCAAACCCCTAATCCACTTGTTCTTGCATGTTCTGCTTCCCTATGTGTAGTTGCATTCTGTTTTTTTTTTCTTGTTTATGAGTTTCTTGGTTCTTTCTTGTCCTCTTTTGTTCTTCTTGTTATGAGTTTGC
Source organism: Lumnitzera littorea (assembly GCA_024138015.1). Taxonomy (NCBI): domain Eukaryota; kingdom Viridiplantae; phylum Streptophyta; class Magnoliopsida; order Myrtales; family Combretaceae; genus Lumnitzera; species Lumnitzera littorea. Next base: position 3,856,562 of record JAMXBB010000011.1, read on the forward strand.
ATGGGTTAAAGCCTTTTTTCTCTTTAAATTAATTTATTTGCTTATGTTGTGTGGGGATTTTTTTTTTTTTAATTACTTAGGAAAACGTACCGATTGAAGAGGTTTTTCAGACCTTGAGGTGTGATTCAAATGGCCTCACAACGGAGGGTGCTCAACAAAGGTTGGCCATTTTCGGCTACAACAAGCTTGAAGAAAAACAGGTTGTATTCCACTTTATCATACTTTGTTTTATCATTCCTATGTCACTAGTTTCTATTTGTTGTGCACTAATTTCAAAAGGAAAAAGGAAATTTCATGGAAGATATGTCAGTTCTCAAATGATTCATCGCCTTTTGCTCTATTATATTCATCAAGATGGAATCTTACCATTTTTGTAAATTTAAGTAAATTTGACGGTGGTGTATAAATACTTAGTCATAACATTCAATGATAAGAGCTTCATGTTGTCAACTGCAAACTAACATAGGATCTTTTGTCATTTCAGCTTTTTCGAACAAAGCATACATTTTGAAATTGGCTAATATGAAGATTGCATAAAATATACATATACGTGTCCTGTTTTCTTCTTTTCCATTTTTACTTCATCTTGCGAGTTAGCTTATGATCGATTCTGATTGGTTCTCTCCATTGTCTGGGTCTTGCAGGAAAGCAAAATATTGAAATTCTTGGGTTTTATGTGGAACCCTCTCTCCTGGGTGATGGAAGCGGCTGCCATAATGGCAATTGCATTGGCTAATGGTGGAGTAAGTACCAGTTCTTTATCTTCATCAGTTGCAACCGTTTCCTTTTGAACCTTTTTCTGAATTTTTTGCATTTCTTTCCATAACTTTCATTGATCAATATTGAATTGTAACACAGGGGAAACCTCCTGATTGGCAAGATTTTGTGGGAATCATTTCCCTTCTTTTTATCAACTCAACCATTAGTTTCATAGAAGAGAACAATGCTGGCAATGCTGCCGCAGCACTTATGGCCCATTTAGCACCCAAAGCTAAGGTACATATTTTGAGAACATAAGAGGCTATTTTACTTAATCTGACCTTTTTTCTATTTTTGGCTTTCTATATTCTTTTGATTGTTATATTATGTAAACTGCAATAGGAATTTTTTCTAAATATATAGTTCAATCATTCCATATATGGTCTTATAGAATTTGTCTGACATTTTCAGTGAAATTTTTATAGATACTCCGAGATGGGAAGTGGATAGAAGAGGATGCTGCAGTTTTGGTTCCAGGTGATATAATCAGTATAAAGCTAGGGGATATCATTCCTGCTGATGGTCGTCTCCTGGAGGGTGATCCATTAAAGATTGACCAGGTGCTATTTCAATTTCCATTTTCATTCACTGAATTAACTTATCAGATACCAAATTCTTTGGCTTGAGTTTTGGTTTTTCCTCTGCAGTCTGCCCTTACAGGTGAGTCACTTCCTGTGACGAAGGGTCCTGGAGATGGTGTTTATTCAGGGTCTACTTGCAAGCAGGGAGAGATAGAAGCTGTTGTCATTGCAACTGGTGTTCATACCTTCTTTGGCAAGGCTGCTCACCTTGTTGATAGTACGAATCAAGTAGGGCATTTTCAAAAGGTGAGAAGAGAATAGTTTATTGTTCTCAATGTAAAAGAAGAAACTATAAAGCTGTAGAACGTGGACAGCAATAACATCACCATTTGAAGAGTGGAAAAGTAATCATGAAAGATTTCAATGGTAGATGCCACTAAGATCTGGTTTGCTACTAATATAATAAATCATTTTCATTTTAGTTCAAACTGGAAGATGCTAGAATGAGGATATTTTTTAGAGTTTTATTTTTTCTCTCTTGAGTCAAAGGTCTTCCATTTAATCACATAAATGATGCCACCTATTATAATGTTGAAAAAGCAGCACATAGGAATGTTGAGATGAGCTTCTTGAATAGTCGTGATAAATGGGAAACTATATCACCATAATGCTGGATTTCCATTCTGTATATCCCCTTTGCTAAAGGAAGTTTATTGGTTCTGGTTTAGAAGCTTTCACTGATCTGGAAATTACCTACAGGTGCTGACTGCCATTGGTAACTTCTGTATATGTTCCATTGCTGTGGGAATGATAATAGAGATCATTGTCATGTATCCGATCCAACACCGGGAATATCGTCCTGGAATTGATAACCTTCTGGTGCTTCTTATTGGAGGAATTCCAATTGCCATGCCAACAGTTCTATCTGTAACAATGGCAATTGGGTCTCACCGCCTCTCACAGCAGGTATGTTTGCCTTAAAAATAAGTGACACGTACGGTGTCCTTTTTGTTTAGTGTCTGCATTGCTTTCTTCTAATAACTGAACTATATTCACTGATTCAGGGAGCTATCACGAAACGAATGACAGCAATTGAAGAGATGGCAGGCATGGATGTGCTTTGCAGTGACAAGACTGGGACTTTAACACTGAACAGACTAAGTGTAGACAAAAATCTCATTGAGGTTGGGTCAAATTTCTGTGATAGTAGTAACTTCTGCTTTAAGATTGGAAATTTCTTAAAATTTTTTTGAGCTTCTTAATTTTTTTTAAGGTATTTGCAAAAGGAGTGGATGTGGACACAGTTGTACTCATGGCAGCCAGGGCATCTCGAACTGAAAACCAAGATGCAATTGATGCTGCCATAGTGGGAATGTTGGCTGATCCAAAGGAGGTACGTTCACTAATAGTTGGTCATTGCTCATCTATGTATAACATATCTTATATACCGATGCTTTTTGTTTCTTTGAACTGAAAGGCACGTAATGGTATTCATGAGGTTCACTTCCTACCATTTAACCCAACCGATAAACGAACAGCTTTGACATATATTGACAGTGAGGGGAAAATGCATCGTGTTAGCAAAGGTGCACCAGAACAGGTAAATCAACATCTCCAAAAGCATTTGATATCATAAATTATGAAGTCCGGTTACTGATCTATCCTTTTGACGATTAATTACTTTTACAGATATTGAATCTTGCACATAACAGTTCTATGATCTATCCTTTTGACGATTAATTACTTTTACAGATATTGAATCTTGCACATAACAGATCAGAGATAGAACGCAGAGTTCATGCTGTGATCGATAAGTTTGCTGAACGGGGTTTACGATCCCTTGCAGTAGCTTACCAGGTAATATGTCCATCTTGTCTATCAAATGAAATATCTTTGTTTTCTTAATATTGACACATCATTTCCTCTTTCAGGAAGTTCCAGAAGGAACCAAAGAGAGTCCAGGGGGTCCATGGCAATTCATTGGTCTCATGCCACTCTTTGACCCTCCAAGGCATGATAGTGCAGAAACAATAAGAAGAGCACTGAATCTGGGGGTGAATGTGAAGATGATTACTGGTACATTTAGCTTCTCAGTAGCTTTACTTCTTGTTCAAGCCAAAAGTCATGAGAAGTCAACAAGCAGTGATCCATCCACTATATTTTTCAATCCTTCTACCTTTAAGAGGAGTAGGTAAAATTTATAGGAGATAGTTCCAATTTCCCAGCAATTGGTTAATATCTAACTTAAAAGAAAAATGCTTCCTTCATTATATTTCATTAACCAAATTGCATGTAAATGTATTTGGACAATATTGTTCACCTTGCTCCATGAATGTGTAGGCCAATTTCCTGCTGCTGTTTTTCTTTAGCATTTAGACATTTTTTACCAAATTTTATCAAATTTCTAGCTCCTCCATTCTGAAAAATTTTTCCCATTCATCCACTTCACATCTTTGTCCTGTTATCAGTACCTTCTACATCCTATTGATTGGTTTTTATTTTTTCTTTGAATTCTCTCGATCACAAGGTGACCAGCTGGCAATAGCTAAGGAAACTGGACGGCGACTGGGTATGGGAACCAACATGTATCCTTCCTCTGCTTTATTAGGACAGGACAAGGATGAATCAATCATTGCACTGCCGGTAGATGAACTGATTGAAAAAGCTGATGGATTTGCTGGTGTATTTCCTGGTAGTTCATTGCTCCTTTTAACTTCTACTCTGTAGTTTCATATCATGTGAATCTTTAACCCTCCATACAAAATTTCGATAACATGCATATCCATTGAAATCCTGCTACATAGGTCGATTGTGCAACTTAAATGCAGTCATGATCAAGAGCATAACTTATTTGCTGCTAGTAGCAAATATCATAGACGATCTTCTGTATTCTTTGCTGATATTAATGTGTTGATGCAGAGCATAAATATGAGATTGTGAAAAGATTGCAAGCTAGGAAACACATTTGTGGAATGACTGGTGATGGAGTTAATGACGCTCCTGCACTTAAAAAGGCTGATATTGGTATTGCTGTTGCTGATGCAACTGATGCAGCTCGTAGTGCCTCTGACATTGTTCTCACTGAACCTGGCCTCAGTGTTATTATCAGTGCAGTACTAACTAGTCGAGCCATTTTTCAAAGAATGAAGAATTACACAGTAAGCTTAGGCTAGGTGTCTTGAATGCTAAATTTTGATGGGAAATGCTCAAAATACATGAGGAATACACAAAGATAGGGCATAAGGATTTTTTGTTAGGGCATAGCCAGCAGAATGCAGTATTTATCGAGTAAATAAAAACTTTAAACTACCTAGAGCTGTGAACTAACAATTGTGAGGGAAGCAAAGCGGATAAAATAAACTTGATAATATTACAGTTTCCCTGTGAGAGAAAATTTTCATTCAAAGTTACTAAGATTACTTCTTGTTGCAGATCTATGCTGTTTCCATTACGATTCGTATAGTGGTGAGTGTTCCATCATGAAATATTTCTCTAGATCTATCACATAAAAAACGCTTTATAACTTTTAAGGGTTTTTTTGGTCCATTTGTTTCTTCTAAGGTCATGTATTTTTTTTCCATTAAAGTTTGTGTATTTACTTTGCTGGCTTCTGGGTTCTCTTGCAACAGCTTGGTTTCATGTTACTGGCCCTCATCTGGCAGTTTGACTTCCCACCATTCATGGTTTTGATTATTGCAATCCTTAATGATGGTTTGTTCTCTCCCTTCTTCATTCAATATTCTTATTATAACTAGTAGATGTGTCGATGTATTCTCCAATATATTCATAAAAACCTTCTGATTGCAGACAAAGGACGGTCTTTCTTTTTTCTCTTTCTTATTTGTTCTAACAATCAATTAGATGTTTTCACAGTTTTACCCTGTGGTTTGATTTTGTATTATATAAGGTTATGCATGTGAAGATCAACAATGTACTTTGATAACATGGTCTGCTTTGTATTTTTTTTAGTTTTCACTTTAAGCCGCCCATGGAAAAATGTTAGAATGTTGTTTGATACTTGTTACATCTAATATTTATGAGTGTGCCAGATATCATTTTATTAATTGAAGGCAGTTATTACAAATGATAGTGCTTCATGCTAGGAGGAGGTGGAAGATAAGGTAGTGGTCAATGGTGGTTATTCATTAAAAGCATCATGTCTATTGATGTGAGGAAAATGATTTTCACTTTTCAAAGCAGGCAACCATTTCCGTTAATTCCAATAGACGTTTTTTACCTTAGTTGGTCAAAATCATCCACTGACCTCTCATTAGCTCTTGCCAGCACTCAACCATATAACTAGATTGCATAATTCATTACCTTATGTAATATGTGTTATGACCAATACCTACAACTATCTAATTTAAAAGCTTAAACATGTAGATACAGTGTAAACTGTTATGTTTTATTATATAACATACTTTCTCACTTGTGAGCCGAACTTTGATTAAGCTCCAACAAGTGAACAACTTAATTAGATGACGGGTAACTGATGATTTAGGGGTTTGAACCCAAGACTTCTGCTCTGATATCATGTTATGGTTAATATCACAACCGTCTAATTTAAAAGCTTAAGTTTGTAAATACAATGTGAATTATTATATTTATTATATAACAATATGTCATATTGTGGATTTAGCATCTTAATAGTTTGAATCGCAATTTTTATCAGCAGAGACATTATATACAGATGGTACTTTTAGGTCGATTTTATCCCAGCTTTTGCTTGTCTGATCATATTTTTAATCTGCAACATGTGTGCGCATTGTGTGTGAATACATAGTTTTGAGACAGCAGCGTACAATAGAATGGTGGTCCCCATATTAAGAGTGTATGGCTTGGTAGGTACTATTATGACAATATCAAAGGATAGAGTTAAGCCATCTCCTCAACCGGATAGTTGGAAGTTGGCAGAGATCTTCACAACCGGGATAATTCTGGGTGGTTACTTGGCTATGATGACTGTAATTTTCTTCTGGGCAGCATACAAGACGAACTTCTTCCCAGTAAGTAGTGTTTGTTCTACCTTGCATTGTTATTAACTGATCTACAATATGCTAGACTCAAGAAACACATTTTCTTTTTTTGGCGTTGTTCCTCACTGCTAGGAGTACAGTTACAGAGGCTGGCTTAGCTGTCAAAGAAAATTCCTGCTTATGTTGTTTGGTGTTTGAAATCTTGTGGGCACTAATTCTACTGCAAGAAAATATTGTGGTTGAAGTTGTGCATGTTTTCATGGTGTCATCGTCACATTTCAGTTATTGTCGGTACTTCAAGTTTGTTTAAAGATGACGGTGCACTTGTTTCTGTTTAGCCAAAAACAAGGGATTGGGTTCGTTTCTTCAAACTCCTACTTGCCAACTTGAAATTTATTAGCTTGATCTTGGTTTGTACTCTTTGACCATGCCAGTAATTATTTTTAACCCTTTCTCTATCCAAAAGTACAGGCGTTTTGCTTTTGTGTCTCTGTAGATAGTAAAACTTCTCTTGTATGCTAGAGCTTTGTGATTCTACCAAAATTCCTTGACAAATTCATGCTTTTTCTCATAATACATCTACTTTCCTTCCTTCTTGTTTTGTGGACATTTTTTATTTTTTTTTCAGTTTTTCGATATCAAAGATTATTGGTATTCGCTTTAAACTCACGTCTTGCTTATGAATCTTTTTCTGTAGCGTACATTTGGGGTTTCAAGCCTTCAGCAGAAGGATGAAGATGATTTCAGAAAGCTCGCCTCTGCCATATACCTACAAGTGAGCACTATCAGCCAGGCCCTAATATTTGTGACTCGTGCTCGGAGTTGGTCTTATGTTGAGCGTCCAGGCTTGTTTCTTGCCGTTGCTTTTGTAATTGCCCAACTGGTATGGAACCTACCTAATGCATTAATGATTTTGAGCTACAGTTTAAAGTCACATGCTCAGTGTCTTTGCTTCTTTTATATTTTTATTCAGATTGCCACCTTGATTGCGGTCTATGCAAATTGGAGCTTTTGTGCAATAGAAGGGATCGGATGGGGTTGGGCCGGAGTAGTGTGGCTTTATAACCTTATCTTTTATATCCCACTTGACTTCATAAAGTTCTTTATCCGATATGCATTAAGCGGAAAGGCTTGGGATCTTGTGATTGAACAGAGGGTATGAAATCCCCCGACTCTATATTAACAATGCATACAGTAATTGGCTTAAGTACTTAAATTGTTTTTCTTCCTCAATTTCTGCAGACTGCCTTCACAAGGAAAAAGGATTTCGGGAAAGAAGAACGAGAGCTCAAATGGGCACATGCACAGAGGACACTTCACGGACTTCAACCCCCTGAGACCAAGATGTTCACTGAGCGCACTAACTACTCAGAACAAAACCAAATGGCTGAAGAAGCAAAAAGGCGAGCTGAGATTGCTAGGTACAATCCGTCTGTAACGATCTAAACCCATGTTTGATTCATAGTGGTGGTTTATTCTGCCATCATCATTCTTATCTTGTCTTTAGTCTATTTAGTCTTTTGATGACTGGGTTGAATATTGAGTGCCTCACAGCATGTATTTACTTATGGAGTTGCATTAGGAAACTTACACTACCTGACCATTCATGCATTTTTCACTACTGCTCCCCTCTCCTTTTCCCATTAGCAAGGTAGATGGAGTTGCGATAGGGAAGTTTTGTGTGTTTTAAATGGAAACGAGTCTGATAGGAGACTTCATATTTTGCAGGTTAAGGGAACTCCATACACTCAAGGGACACGTCGAGTCAGTCGTGAGGCTGAAGGGACTTGACATTGACACTATTCAACAAGCATACACTGTCTGAGAAGATTCACAATTCTTCATCTATGTGCAAAATATGAGCCAAACTTTCTGCTTGTGCAGAAAGGGAAATTTGTAACACTTAAAAAAGTCATAAGATATGTAATGTCTTTGGAGCGTCATGCATCAGCTACGTAAGCATCTGTATATATGAGGTAGCCGAGGTCTTTACTACTGAAATTCGCCTGCTGATGACGTTTGCGAGTATCAGTTTTGAGTTTTAGTATAAGCTGTTACGGAAAGGACTGATATTTTTATCAAATAAGTGTTAGCTTCAGCTGGAGCACCAGTTAGTAACAGTGAGTCGAGAGTCTGAGCGTTTCCGAGTTTAGCTTTGCACTTCAATTCGATCGAGGAATGGAGATACTAGCGCGTGAATTGTTAAAAGAGTATTTAAATCACCAAGGAAACTTTTTACTAACGAAACTTAAAGGCTATAGTTCCAGATTTGTTCAACGTGGTGATTCATTTTGACATCAGCATTACCTGAATTGCCCTTGTACTAGATAAAAATGAAAAAATATATATATATATATATATATGTATAGATAGATAAATAAACAATTAAAAAAATTTGGGAAGCAGGTTGGGAAATTACAAATAAATAGTGTAGAAGGAGTGTATATTGTGGTTAATGGATATTTTTCTTTTAATAGAAAGGTAATAGTGCAATTAATAATCGACAAATATAAATACTACTGTACTCTGTAAGAGCAATTTTGACAAGGGTCTACGGTACAAAATCCAACGCCAAGGAATTCGTTGATGAAGTGAACCGGAATGAGTTCCTATTTAGAATCTAGGAGGAAGGGTTTTGCTGCTTAAGAAGATAACATGGTACTCACTCGTGAAAGGTCTGTTACACAGCACTCTGTTTGCTATGGATGAAATCGTTAGAAATGTATGGAAACGGAATGAAATCAGTGGAAATGTTGTGTTTGGATATTAAAAACGAAGATAGAAATGGATAGAAATGAGAAGAAATCAATGGAAATCTTTTCATTATAAATGTTACTTATTTTCTCTTCACTTTTGGAGACAAAATAAGTAAAAATAGATGGAAATCCATTAGAATTACAAAAATATCCCTAAAAGAAAAATTAAACAAATAAAAGTTAGGAATATTTTAGTCTCTTAATAATGTTATTTCCTTCAATGTCGTCTTTATAGAACCAAACAAAAAATTAATATTACATTTCCTTCCCTTTCCTTTCCTTTAATTTTTTTTTATTTCCTTTCCACACATTTCAATTTATTTTTGCTCTTGTTAAGATTATCGAATACAATGTTAATAAAGATTGCTCTAATGGATAAGTGTACATAAGGTTGTAAACGAGTCGAATCAAGATGATACAGTATTAAGTTCGAACTCAACTTGAATGAAAAAACTCAAAGCTCAAATTTGATTGAGCTTTAATTTATAAAACTCGCGCGCGGCTTGAAATGAAACTTAATAAACTCAACTCAATTAAACTTATTTAGACTCAATAATCTTAATAGATATTATAAATTTGATTAAAATAATAATAATATTTAAATTTGATTATGCTTGCAAGCTTATTGAGCCGGATATCATAAAACTTGAGCTCGACTCAATAAATTAGTTGAGTAGCTCGAGTTTAAACTCGACTCAATTGTAAATGAATCGAATTCGAGTAAATGCTGAACCGAACTCGAGTAATTTATGAATAGACTTGTCTCGTTTACAACCCTAAGTGTGCAACCATAAATGCTAAGCGGAGGCATGGAAGTTTGATGGACACGGAGAAGAAGAATTTGAGAGGGGCTGGTTACATCGAAAAAATAAAAAAAATTTGTAAGTGAAAGTGAAAGTTCAATATAACTAGACGATAAATGTATGCAAGTTAATATAGAAAATGTAATATGTTTTTAATAATACAAATACAAACTGAAAGCTCCGTAAAGGGAACCATGCCAAGGGATTGATTTGTTTTTTTTGTTTTTTTTTACCCCAAATACAACCATTAGAGAAGGGAGAAGACCCTAATATAGGGATATCAGATTTTATACTAGTCTAGGCAAGGAATTGCATATCAAAAGATATTCATGACATTACACCGAAAAATCACTTCCTTCTAACATATTATTTCCATCAATAAACAATACATCCCCATTTTTTGCACCCTTTCATAACATCCATCATTATCTATTTGGATTTAAACACAGACATACATTGTACCAAGTATAAATGTCCCACTTGTAATGCAGACAGTATTCATGATTTAGAAATTAACTTCTTACTTATTAAAGACGGATTACCAATTTTTAGTATACAGATGGCACAGCATAGAGGACAAGCTTTTTGAACCTTATATGACTCGGGTTGCTGTAAATAATAATTCTGTTTCTAAAATTCAAACTTTGGTAACGTAACTTTTGAGTGAATACAGAAACGAGGGAAAATAGAGTCGCTCCAACAAAAGCACAGAATATATCAGCATAAAGTCACAGAAACACCTTTAATACAATGATTAATTTAAATATACCACACGTTTATCAGAGTTTCGCAATTATGGATGGAGGAAGAAAGAAAGAAAGAAAGCATTATGCACTGAATGTTACAGTTGCAATTGCAAAAGCTCCTCTTTCACAAAGGAAAGGATAAACCATTGAAAAAACAGCAGCCTAGGTTGCTCTGTACTTCTCGATCTTCCTCTCGAGCTCATCCTTCTTAGCTCCAACAAGCCTGTCCACTTCCTTTCCTTTCTTTACCAACACAAATGTTGGCATTGCCTCTACACCAAACTGCTGCGCCACGTCCTAAAATTCCACATAAGGATGATCAAACCAACAAATGTGAGAGAGATGGAGAGATAGAAAGAAGCCTACAGGCGAAACAAGCACTGCAGGTCGCCAAATGTTACTAGAAGATGTAACGACCACATTGCATTTGTTCATTCTCTTGTTTGGAAGAATGTTCACAAACTGAATCCTTGAACAACTTAAAACAAATTCGAATTACTAACAAATACATCAACCTTTGTGGTTTTCCATCTCATGATACCGTCTGAATCTTCAGTTTGAGCTTAGAGATGAGAAGTTTTATTCTATGAAACTCTGAGTAGAAGAAGAACAAGCTCATCAAAAGGTTTAAGTTTAGAGACAAATATTCCCCTCATATATGATTTCCATGCATGCGGATCGAGACATTAAGAAAAACCAATCACACAGAATGTAAGCAAGCAGGAAGTTCAATGACTATGCAGGACTTCAACATCTGTATTACCTGTTTCAAAACGGTGTTTCGGTTTTCAGACCGGTCAGATCAAATTTCACACACGAATCCGACCGATCAATTTAAACATCAGAGAAGTTCATGCTGGACAGCCTTGACTTCGAATCACACAAATCCTATAATGTGCCTCTAAAGAACGAGTGGCTTTCCCTTCCCTTCCCTCCCACGACACCCCTCCATAAACTTGTACACTTTAGTTCAGATCACAAACTAATCATTAAAAGCTTTGAACGAGACTCTGTACACGAAAGGCAGGAACAATCTGACTACAAAGTTAACATTGTTAATTCGAGTGGCGAATCTCGTATCTACCGAATTAAACGAATGCTTTCTCATAGGTAGCATCATCATCATCAGCATTGGTTGTCAATCGAGTCTGAATATACAGGTCGGTTTTTCTCAATCCAGTATATGAAAAAATGAGTAATTGAATCGAATTGAAGGTGAAGTACGTACAGATAACTCATCGACGTCGATCTTGGCAAATTGAACCTCGGAGAATTTTTCAGCCAAGGCATGGACAGCCGGCTCAATCATCCTGCACGGCCCACACCATGATGCCGAGAAATCAATCACCATCTACAAGATAAAGCCCTAATTCATATTTCCGATATCAAATTGAAAGAGAATAAACCCAGGTAAAGGAGAGAAGATAGAGAGGAACAGTACAAGTTGAGAGGAGTCCTTGATGGAGTTGAAGTGGAGCTGCCACCTGGCAGATGAATGGAACGTTTGAACACTCGATGACGATGATCCATCGTGTTCCCTCTCTTGTACGCTGCCACCGGTCCCAAACATAGCTGATAGGAAGGATCCCATTCTCTCTCTCTCTCTCTCTCTCTCTCTCTCTCTCTCTCTCTTCGTTGAGCCGAGTGAAGTCCAAACGATGTAAATGAAGGTCGATTCGATTCCTCAGTTAAAAGGGGAAAAAAAAAAAAAGGAAACTAAAAAGACAACAAAGCTGGGTTGGTGGGAGTCTTCCTACTCTCGTATCATTATCATTTTTGATATAGTATGGAAAACATAAAAGATGTGTATGTATACACTAGATTTTAAAGCTTTCCCAATTTTTTTTAATTTAAACCCATTTGTATTACATTATTGATTAAAGTTCAGAGCACGAGCATTTATAAGTATGTGATATTGGCTTAAAATAAAATTGAAACATAACAAGCCTACAAAATATATATATATATATATATTTCACCAAACGAGTGGGGGAAAGACTATAGGATAGATAACTTCCACATGAGGGAATAAATAAATCAAATGGAGACCACATTCTATATAAAGCTTCAAAGCTAGAGTTTGTTGGTGCCTAGATATACGGTGGTGCCTAGATATACGGTGATCACACATTGCTTGCTTAAGAGCACTTGTAGCAAAGAGTAAGGGTATACTTGAATTAAATCGAATCAATATAGTATTAGGTTTGAACTAGAGCTCGAACGCGACTTAAAAACTCAAAACTCAAGCTTATCTTGAGTTCAATGGAGTTTTAAATTTTAAGCTTGATCTCGACTTAAAAATATATGCGGCAAGTTTAAATTCAACTCGATTAACTTGAATTTTTGGTAAATTTTTTCTAATTAATATCAGATTCTTTTATATATATGAATAAATTAAAAATTATACTAAATTCAATTAGACTCGCGAGCCTGGCAAGTCTAGTAGTGCAAAATTCGAGCTCTGCTTGATTTACTACTCGATACTCGACTAGTAGCTCTTGAGCTCTACTCAACTAGTAGCAAATCGAATTTCAATAAACCTAGAGCTGAGCTTGAATAGTTTGTGAATTGACTTGATTCATTTATATCCCTAGTAAAGACATTTACTTAAGAGAAAAATTTTAATGATACTAATATATCACATGAATTAATAAGTAACGTATAAATGTTAATAAAATTTTAATACGTGAAAACACTATTAGTATTTTTTTAAAATGTACGTGCCTTCATTATCATATATTTCAATATTATTGGTTATTACATATTGTTTATCGATACATGTGACATATTAATATTATGAATTATTTTTCAATAAGAGTTCTTAATTTTCATCATCCCATCGTTGCCTTGGCTAGGCCAGTTTTGGGCTTAACCACTCGGTCTACTCTGCTTATTAAAGATTAATTTCTTCCTATTTGTTGTGTTTTTCAGGTCATAGGCTTAGGGAAGAGCCAGAATTTGCTTAAGCACGAAATGGGCTTTGCTACCTTGATATATGGAATTTTTTTTTTTAACGAGAGTCAAGGTCGATTGACACTTCCAAGTTCCTCTCAAGTTGTTGTGATTTCTTGATTTTTGCTTTATGAGATCAATTTCTAACTTTAGGGTTCAATGGAACTCATCATAAAATGTTGAGTTTAACCTGTAATATCGTTAATATCGAATATGAGAAGATGTTAGCATTAATGGGATATAACAAATTCAACAAATTACATAATTTTGCACGTTTGTAGACGCGCGGGTTTGCAGTTGAATGTAAAACAAAAGCGACTATACTTGTATCATTATCATGCTTTATTTTGCAAGGAAAGATAAATGTCAATCCATCATATGATATGCGTTCTACAATCGTGTAATATTGATAACAACTGACAAAAAAAACAAAGAAAATAGAAATATAATTATTCATTTATCAAGATCTTACATGAAAGCATAAATCACCATATATAGAATGGATGATAAAAAAAAGTCTGATTTTAAATATAATGTTATAATAATAAGAAACGATACAAATTGATTAAAAAAAAAAAACCCAATTGAGTGCAATAGGTTCATCGATTTAGATCTTAAAACTAGACTTGACCTAGCTCTTCTAGTCCTCTTGCATTGACTCGTTGGAATGCTTGAATCTCAATGGACACCCACTCTTTTAACCTATATGTTTTTTCAATTAGAATAAAGAAATCTATTTATTTAAATTTTACAGTTTTTCATTTAATTGATGTCATAGTTGAGGTACATAAAGAAAATCCAAGGGATGCATGGTTTTAAACATGAAACAAGTGACTCATTGAGTAAAAAGAAAACATGTAAAAGGAATTTCTCCATCACTCAACTAAAATGACATCAAGCATATAGAATAGGAAAATTTTCATAGCTTAATGGTATGAATGTTGACTTTTTAAGATGAATCAGGTTTGAATCCTCTAGTCTTTAAGTTGTGATATGTAAACGTAGTTGAGAGGAAAAAAAAAAAAAAACTATCTGGCTTGCCCTCTCACGATGAGGATGGATGGATTCCGTGTCTGAAAACACTAATGGAACTTGATTCTATTAGAAATGATAAAAGATTTTGCCTCCATAGTATAAGGTTTAGCTTGGTGTCAATCTGAAACCGTTGATCTTATATATGGAGTTAAAATGTGCAATCAACTGGAGAGATGTATTTATTGGAGCAATTTAACTACTAGAGGACATAATAGTCAAGCTATAGAATAGCTTCATTTAATATACATAGGCTGTTTATTTAAAGAAAATAAGATAGCCTAATTACCCAAACTAGTCTGTACAAGTCGTTCGCGTGTCATAAGCCGTGCAAGTTTTTGCTGTCCGCATCATTTTCCGATTCAGACAGGAGATTTTTCGGCGGATCCAGTTGTTTCCATGGCCACTTCAATGGTGGAAGTCCCGTCTCCTTTGTACCTATACCACCTAGCACAAAATAGGAAGTACCCGAAATTCACCACTCCTAAACCAGCAATGAGGAAATAGAAGCAGTCCAATCTTCCTTTGTTGAGATCCTCTGTTAGCCAATTTGATGATTGGTGGACTACGGAAACTAGAAAACCACTCAAGTAACTAGCGAAAGCCATAGCAAGGCTTGAAAACGCGCCTGCAATGCTTCTCATGTTCTCGGGGAATTGTTTGTAATAGAACTCGGTTTGAGCAATTGCATGGAATGCTTCGGCTAGTCCTGCTAATGCAAGCTGAGGAATCAGCCAAAAACCGGACATGGAAGATATAGCACCCCCCTTTTGGTTAAGTCCTAGAGTTGGTTTTGTAAGTGCATCACTGCGTCGCCTCTCTTCCACCAATCCTGCAGCAACCATTGAAACGGCCGAGAGAAGAAGTCCTACTCCCATTCTTTGGAGAAGAGTGATTCCGCCTTCCTTGCCGGTTACCTTCCTAAGTTTAGGTACTATGAGCCTGTCATAGAAAGGAATCCAAATCGTGAGGGCTAGCATGCTAAAGACATTATATGATGCTGCAGGAATCTTGAAGCTGCTCTTTCCGAAACGTCTATCCGATTGAAGAGCTTGGAAGATCCCGTAGGTATGCTGTTGAGCATGAGCTACACTGAAAATAATAGCTGATGCCCAAATTGGCAGTACCCTGACAATGCACTTCACTTCTTCCACTTGCTGAATGCTGCAAAGTTTCCAGGATTTAGCAGCCGAGCCGTCTAATTTGATTTCATCTCCAGGCACGATAATTGCTGATTTGTCCAGTGACCTGATGATAGGAGTTTGAGTCGATTTTTATCTTTCTATATTAACAGATTCGATCATTAAATTTCGCAAAATATATTTGGAGCATCATTCTTACCTGAATTGATCGGTATAGGGGAGCTTGGAATTGTAAGACTTGATAGGCATATGGTTAAAAAGGCCAAGTGCTGGATTGTCAGGTCGCTTCAGCCTATGTTTCCTAATTGCAGCAACAAACACTTGTGCTACACTGGTCAATGGACTACCCTCAGGCTTCACCTTGACATATATTCTTGAACCCCAGAACAGGAATACACAAGAAAGGAACATGAGACAGGCTGGAATAGCAAACCCTATAGCCCAGCTCACATCGGATTGCACGTAAACAATCAGTGTGGAAGAGACCATCACAGAAAACGTCAAGGTGAAGTAATACCAGTTAAAGAAGCTGTTGATGCCCCTCTTGCCAGATTCAGTTTCTGGATTGAACTGATCTGCTCCAAATGCTAGATTGCAAGGACGGATTCCACCAGCACCGATCATCATGAAACCGAAGGCGATAAAAAGAAGGGCTAATTGCCCTGCCGATGGACCAATGCAGCTGCCGGGTTTATTGGCTAAGCATGGAGGAGGATGTAATTTGGACGATGCTGCTATTAGCGTTATCACCAGCAAGCCCTGAAAAATTAATTAAAAATTCAATCTAAGATCCATTTCGTCTTCTATTCCGAGGTTAATTGCCCTCGAATTGTTGAGTTATTTAATAAGCTAATCGAATAGATCTATTCCAAGGCCGAATTCATTGCTGCTAAAAACCGAACTCGAGCAAATATCTAAGTCGAGCTAGAATAAAGAGTAAGATGAAGTACCAGGAAGGAGGATATGGAAGCGAAGCTCAGTGTCTTGTAACGTCCAAAGTAAGTATCAGAAAGATATGCTCCAAACAGGGGTGCTAAACTGGAAGTCCCACTGTATACATTCATGAGTGTGGCCACTGCCACATTTGTCATGTTAAACACCGTTGTAAGATACACCGTAAGATTTGACATTGTTCCTATAGTACCCAACTTCTCAAATGTCTCATTACCTGCATATTAAGGGTCTAACATTAATTTTTGCAAACTTCTAATTAATGACACAAAGTAGCTATAGTGATGAAATGATCAAGTGGGGGTGTCTTGTTAATCTGTCTTACCAATTATATAGGGCATAGCCTTAACTCCTCTGTATTTAATAACAGGCTCATCGTAGTCAGAAGTTGGAACACTGTTCTTCTCTTCTCCATTCTCCATGGCTTATTGCTTACCTAGTCACTAATGCTAGGAGCTAGTGTATGAGGGTACTACAGATTAGAAAATAATGGTTTCTGAAGTATTTAGTATATGTTTTTTATGTACCTGAGAAGATGGACTATAGCAGAGAAGGATAGATGAGAGAGAGAGAGAGAGAGAGATAGAGAAAGATGGAGGAGCTCATCTATTGGAACTTGGAAGATGTAATTCACTACTTATAGACATATCATTGATGAGCCAGGACTGGTGGTTTGTCTGGTCTTGTTGGCACTACCATGAGTGAAGTCTTGCTGTTGGGATGGTGGATGGGTGACATGACCCCTAGGTTTTCTAATGCACTTTGACCGATGAATGTGAAAACTTTGAGCTTGATAAAACTTCCACTAAATGCATTAAGGCTGGCTGATTTCCATGATCGTCTATTCAAGGGATAATGTACATGGACGTATTTTTTATTTCAAATAATTTAATATCTAAACATTCAAAACTTTAATTTTAGTACTTAAAAGTTGAAAATTTATTTACTTAAATACCTCAATATTTTATTTCGATCGGTTCAATACTCATCATATATATATAATGTCTATTAAATATAAATATTCAAATGGATAAATTTTTTATTTTTAAGTATTGAAATTCTAATTTGTGAATATTTCAGCATTAAATCGTTCAGAATCAAAAGTTTAAATACTCTTACATGTATTATCCCTCTATTTTAACTCTAGGACAGGTGATTTGGTTTGAGCATACGGTACAATTGTTGCCTTTCAGGTTTTGGGGCATGATATATTTGTTAATATAAATCTTAGTAACTATTATGTTTAGTACTTATTATCCGATTAATTAGGCCATGTTACAACCTTTTGAAGTTTAATTTGTCCTATTTACTGTTAGAATTGCTGTGCTTTGCTCCGTTTAGCTTGTTTGATGCAAACAAAACTGCAGAATCTTAGCAAGAACGAGGTCAGTTACTCATTTTTATGCATAGTCACATGTTGTTTGTTTTTACTCGATGTAATTATGAATGAAATATAATTGTATCTCAATAACTTTTCGACCTTATTGTTAAAAATTGTAATCTAACTGCAATTAATAATTTGGTAAGAGACTTACGTCATATTTGGTATTTAGGAATTGTTTCCAATGAAATTAACATGGCAATGAAGAATATTCATGTATTTGAAAACATCTATAATATGAAATTGAATATATATATATATATATAATAGTATCTATAAAAAAAATGCTCTTATATTATGTTTAATACATAAAGGTTGGACCCAGCACAAAAACATGATTCTGGGTCCTATTCTCTTTCCTATATTCAATAGTATTTTAGAAGACAAAATGGATTGTCCCTATTAATTGTCATTAATTAAAAATACTTATTTAACTTTTAATTTAATTATGATATCCAAGAATAAAAAGCTTCTTTGTAAATGTTACTATAAATATATTTCATTTCATCTATTTCCATACATACAGAAAGTATTTATGATTCTAGTTTTCATTTCATTACAAACTATTTTTACATACTAAATATAGTATTAATTATTAGATATCATAATTAGATTGAAAAATAAATAAATAATTCCAATTAATGATACCTAATGAAAGTGAAACAAAATGGCGATTTTGCCTCTTAAAGGTAAACTCATATTCCCCATGAGGTTGGAATTGTCAATTTTAGGGAATTGTAGCTTTGTTTTTTAAAATCACTTTCAAGCATGGAAAATGGGGTGCATACCGAACATGATATTGCACACTAATGTTTTAGAATGAAATGAAGGCCGGTTAATATTTGGAAATGCTCACAAAATTATATGGAATAAATGTACGTATAATAGAATTTATAAAATAAAAAAAAAGAGTTCTTAATTATTAAATATTATAATTATATTAAAAATTAAATAAATAATTTTAATTAGCGCTAATTAAGAAGGTATAATGGAATATCCATTTTGCGCCAAAATTGCCACCAATCCTAAGGAATTAGGATTGCATTTTTTGAAGCACATCCAAATATAGAAAAGGAATCTGACATCGTAATTTGATTGGAGCTTATTTTCACATATTAAACATATCATTATAGTTTAACAGTTAAAATATTGATCATCGATGGAATAATTGGTTGGATTTCTCTTTTTTCAATAACTAAAAGAGTTTTTGAAAAGAAAAAAAAAAAAGGAAAGAAAAGTACAAACAGTAATTTACAAGGAGACATCAAACATGGCCTTCCTACATGAAAACTTTTAAACTTTATCAGAACTTTCACAGCGTTATACAGCCAAACAATCCAAAACTTACTCCGTATATTGGGATCAAAGGAAATAAGTGAAAATGGAAAGAAATGGAGAAAGATATGATAAAAATTCATAATTGATGGACTAAGTAAATAGTAGAAATGAGTGAAGATGAAAGAAAATGAGGAGAGAATTTTCCTTTTTGGAGTTCATATATCTTTCTTTTTACTTTTAGATAGAATTTGGTGAAAATGTAGGACCAATTACAAACTTACTCCATATACATCAAAATAAAATGGGGTCTATGACCAAAAAAAAAAAAAGAAAAAAAGAAAAATGGGTACAACTTTATTTAATAAGAATTTTATTTTTCTTTATTTCCTTTTTAGATCCAACCAAACAAAGAAAACCAAAAATTTTCTCACCATTTCCTTTCTTTTCCTTCTTATATTTCAAAACATAAAGCGAAATTTATATTTCTTTTTATTTTTACTCAGCTTTTTTTTTTTTCCTTTTTACTCATTTCCTTCCATTTCTATTTATTAAAAATCACCAAACATTGTGTTAATTTATATACACGTGCTATCTAATCAATTCTTTTTCTCTAGTCCATCACGACTAATAAAGTCTATATGTATGTATGTATGTATGTATATAGATAAGATAGGATGATAGATAGATATTGAAGTAGTGTGGTGGCAGCATTAGAAAGCAAATCACTAAAATTATATTATCGTCCTTAAAAGACCATGAACGAGCAGATGCATTATCGTCACGTGAACTAGGACGAAACAGCAGAAAGAAACCATACATAAAGTCTCGCGTAAGAGCCTACCTCAGCATTATTTGTCTCTATCGGGCCGTGGACACAACCATCGAAAACAAAATCATCATCGGTCCACAACATCTCAAAAATGGACACCCACACTTTCTGCTCCTCCATGACCCTAGTCTCACTCCTGCATGCCATTATTGGATTGTTTTCATCCATGAGAAAGACCTTTTCGCAGTGTAAAATTCTACATATTTCATGCATTTGGTATGGCCTTTTAACTCCAAGTCGGCAGAAATTGAGATGGTATTACGATAAATCACTATTAAAGTCATACCAAATGCATGACAATATTAAATTCAAGCATTCGGGAGTTGAGTTCTAATTGTTTAACTTAGTTATATCAACTAGAGTTAGTTGGTCTTAATTTTCGAGCTAATCAAAGCAGTTCCGAGCTCCTCCTATCCAGTATGAACTCTTTGCAAGGGCATAAGTGTAGTTAAAGCTACTTGGTTGCATATTCTACTTTAATTAACCAAATTCTTGCCTCTGGATTTGGGTCGGAAATGGGCTCACGAGCTCGGATCAGGCTCTTATGAGATTGTTCTGAATCTTACTGGGTCTTTGGTGAAAATTTCCTATCAATACCAGTAATTAAGGTATTTTTGACAAGTATTACTATATGCAAAGTTCATTTGGTTTCACTCAAGAGAGCATTTCAAAACATAGGAAATTACTTATGATTTTGGTCTTGATTCCAATTCATTCTATTCAACTACGTTCCAATCCAATCCATTCTATTATACGTGATACAATTGATTTCGTATCTTTTTCTTGGTATTTGATTTGAAAAATGTATGGATCTTATAGGTGATTGAGGATTGGGCTTAATAGTATCCCAATAAGGATTTGCAAGAGAAACATAATTATATATTTATTCTCTCCTCTTCGTTGAGGAATTTCATAAAGATAATCTATTGTACTGGTGCAGGTTATCCTAAATGGAATATCCACATTAAAGGAAGCGCACAAGGATGTTGAGGGTGTCATGCTAGTCTTAGAGTTCATGCATAGTACTAATTTGGACATTCCTCCTCCTCCTTAAGAAAAGAACACTCCTAAAGAAAAAGAAATTGTTCGACTCTTATATGGAAGGGTACTTTTCAGTGTTAAAGAAGAATACTTCTTAGTGTTCAATAACATTAAACCTTACTTCATCATTGACTGCGGAACTCACCAAGAAGCAGTTCAATCGATGAAACTGTTCATACGAGTATTTAATGTAGACTCAATAGAATTAATGTATTTATTAAAGTAAATCAACTGCTGTAAACGTCGAGCTATGAAGGAGCTACATCTGTTATGTATAAAAAGCTACTATCTAATGTAAAATGACAGAGCCAATTCTGTACAAATGCTCTACTCAGCAATGTTTTCTCTACCACCTCTCAACCATAGAAATCATGCATAAATGGAAATCTATTCGGGGTGTTTGTGATCGGCCGTAACAAGTTTGTGATGTGTGCGTGTGGGATTTTAGGTTCAAACTGGAGATTTTTCATCTTCAGGTCCAGATGTATCAGTGGTAGCTTCAACTGTTGAATTCCCATCTCCCTTGTACCTATACCACCTAGCACAAACCAGGAAGTACCCAAAATTCAGAACTCCTAAACCAGCTATCAGGAAATAAAAATTGTCCAATCTGCCTTCATTAAGATCCTCATCCAACCAATCCGTCGACGACTTCAAAG
This sequence comes from Lumnitzera littorea, assembly GCA_024138015.1. Lineage (NCBI taxonomy): Eukaryota > Viridiplantae > Streptophyta > Magnoliopsida > Myrtales > Combretaceae > Lumnitzera > Lumnitzera littorea. The sequence continues at coordinate 3,878,388 of JAMXBB010000011.1, forward strand.
TAATGCTATGTACAATGGAAATCAGGAAACTACTCAGATAGCTTGAAAATGCCAGGGTAGAATTTGAAAATGCCCCTGCAACGCTTCTCATGTTCTCAGGGAATTGTTTGTAATAGAATTCAGTTTGAGCAATTGCATAGAATGCTTCAGCTAGCCCTCCAATAACAAGCTGAGGGACTAACCAGAACCCTGACATGGAAGATATTGCACCACCCTTGGCAGAATTCCCAAGGGTTGGTTCCGTAAGTGCATAATCGCGTCGCATCTTTTCCACCAATCCCGCGACAACCATTGAGACCGTGGAGAGGAAAAGTCCCACTCCCATCCTATGGAGAATGGTGATTCCGCCTTCCTTGCCAGTTACCTTCCTAAGTTTAGGTACGATGAGCCTGTCATAGATAGGAACCCAAATTGTGAGGCCTAACATGCTAAAAACAGTATATGATGCTGCAGGAATCTCGAAGCTGCTGTTTCCGAATCGCCTATCTGATTGAAGGGCTTGGAAGATTCCATATGTATGCTTTTGAGCACTTGCTATGTTGTAAACGATAGCTGATGCCCAAATTGGCATTAACCTGACGATGCACTTCACTTCTTCTACTTGTTGAATGCTGCAAAGTTTCCAAGATTCAGCTGCAGAGCCATCTAATTTGATCCGGTCTTTGGGCGTAATAACAGCTGATTTGTCCAGGCACCTGATAACACAAAATTCAAGTCAATTTTCATAGCTAGATAAGAAGCTTTTCCACTTTCTTCTCTTCGTACCTGAATTGATCGGTAGGAGGAAGCTTGGAGTTGTAGGACTTGATAGGAATATAATCAAACAGGCCAAGTGCAGGATTGTCAGGCAGCTTTAGCCTTTGTTTCCTAATTGCAGCAACAAACACTTGTGCCACACTAGTCAATGGACTGCCCTCAGGTTTCACTTTGACATAGATCCTTGAACCCCAGAACAAGAATGCACAAGAAAGGAACATGAGACATGCTGGAATGGCGAATCCGATCCCCCAGTTCACGTCCGATTGCACGTAGACTATCAATGTTGAGGAGACCATCACCGAAAACGTCAAGGTGAAATAGTACCAGTTAAAGAAGCTGTCGATGCCATTCTTGCCAGATCTGGTTTCCGGATCGAACTGATCGGCTCCAAAGGCTAGATTGCACGGTCTGATTCCACCAGAACCGATAACCTTAAACCAAAGGCGATGTAAAGAAAGGCTAATTGCGCTGCTGATGGACCGACGCAGCTGCCATCAGCCAAGCATGGAGGAGGATGCAATTTGGTGAAAGCTGCTATTAGTGTTATCACCAGCAAGCCCTGAAAAGCAAAACGAGAACAAACTTCAGCTAATTTCGATAATCATAATCATCTCTAATTGTTGCTTCATGACTCTGTCTTAGATTTGGGAAACATGCCAGAAAGGTGGATACGGATGCGAATCCTAGTGTCTTGAAACGTCCAAAGTAAGTGTCAGAAAGGTATGCTCCTAGCAAGGAAGCCAAGCTAGAAGTTCCACTGAACACATTCATGAGTGTAGCCACTGTTACCCTCGTCATGTGAAACATAGTGGTAAGATACACTGTGAGATTCGACATTGTCCCTATAGTTCCCAACCTCTCAAATGTCTCATTCCCTGCATTTTTAGCAAGCAAAGATTACAACCAGTTCATTGTATTAAAACTGATCGAAATCTATGCACAGTGACATTTTAGTATCATTAAAGCTTTTCCTTCGAAACGTGTTTTTTATTTATTTGTCTTACCAATAATATAGGGCATGGCTTTAACCCCTCTGTATTTGACGACAGGTTCAGGTGCTGAAACATTAGTTGTCTTCTCTTCTCCATCTGGTGGTAAAACGGTCTTCTTGCCTTCTCCATTCTCCATGGCTTAAGCTAAAAAGAAGTGTGTGATGCAGTAAAGTCAATGAAACAATCTGTTTATAAATTTTTTAATACATATTTATGTGTACATTTGAAAGATAAACTCTGTGAGAAAGAAGGATGAAGAATAAAGAGAATCTCCGGAGGAAATGATGAATGGTTTTTTGATCTTCCATTGCTTATGGAAGAGACCTAGGATCCTTTTATACACATGTTGTTGCTGAGTTAGGACAAGAAAAGAAGGTGTGTCTGATTCCGTTGGCGGTACGTGTTACTGTTAGTCCATCGGTTTGGGCTGGGCTGCCATGAACATGATGGCCGTCCATTCCAAGAGTCGCAAATCTAATCTACTTTAAGTACTTTTGTTATTTCTTTAGCCATGAAGCTATTAAATAAATCAAATATTAAATATTCCGTTGTCTTTTTATTAAACCAGTGACAAACACCAATTTTTCCAATTAAACCTATTAACAATTAACAGCGATAACATAAATCCCAAGTTAACACATTGAAACATTCCAAATCTCAATAGTCATAAGAGGTCATATACTGACGGTATTAATATTATATAATAATGTACCATCTAGTTAAACTTACAGGTTTTTTACTACCCCCCACCCCCACCCTCTAAGTTTTCTTTCTAATGTTGTCGATTATTTTCGAAATGTAAGGGTTTTGCTTGTAGTTTCCATTTGAAACCAAGAACGAATTATATAATTGGAAGATCAACACAAATTGAAATTTAATAGGAAAAATGAATTATACATTAAAAATTTGTAATCCCAAATGCCAAATCTCATAGCATTAATCAATGGTTAAAAGAAAAACTGAATTAGATTAAGGATTAAACCACAGTTGAACTAGGTCGGCTTGATCATAAAAGGGCCAGATCGAACTCAGGTTGACCGCCTGGCATTTAACGTAAAGATCTCTTGACCAACTAAAGTTGATACTATACTCTCCAACTGAGTATATATTCATAATATTATTATGCTAATGCAAGAACCGATAATAATGATAGGAAACGGACTATAAAACCTTTCTTTCCTGAAACAGACTATCATTACAACAGTAGTGAATTGAGTTTAGGGCTTCCGGAAACAGTGAAATTTCGGAGCGGCAGCAAAAGCCCAAAGTTTCATATTTGTTATGAGACAGGCTAACATAGCGTTGCTTGATCGTGTCATGTATGCAAATGCAACCGGGAAAAAGTGGATTAGAGATGTAATGGCATAATTTGTACGAGAATTTCCATGTCAAGCCTTTTTCCAACTGCCATTCCTTCACTGGCGAAAAGAAAACCCCAACATTCCTTCATCGTTACCGAAACGGAGGTCCTGATCCAGTTTTTCAGGTTCTGGACCCCCCAATTGAGGTCCTTAAATTTTCGGAAAGGATTGCTGTGCCTTTCTTTTCTTTTCTTTTTTTTTTTTTTTTTTTCTCCTGGTGAAAAAAGCAGCACATCAACCTTCAAAAGGTATTTGCTTGCTGGAGAGAAGGAAAAAAAATTTTTTAAAAAATAAAAACAAAAATTTAAATAGCTTTGATTATTAATACCAAATAAAATAAGAAAAACTAAACAACACAATATAAAAAATACAGGATAATATAATTATACAATATAAAAAATATAAGACAATACAATCTTATTATACCACGTCTAGTATATATAATACTATATATAAATTTTTATTATTAAAAAAATTTATAAAAATTTGAAATTTTAATTATTTATAATATAAATTTTAATATTATGATTTGAGAATTTGGTGTAAGGTTATTTTTTTTTAATCTTAAAGCTATATATATTTTGTACAATGTGAAATAAAATTTTTGTACAACCAAATATATGATACAAATTCTTAAACTTTTGTTTAGTAGTTTAGGACTTTTTTTGTTCACAACCGTAGCCAGTTATGCAAACTAAATAAAGGACAAAACAGTTTTATCTATTCCAATATCGTGAAATTATAGCAACCAAACAATACCTTAGGAGTAAAGTTAAGATAATTATGAAAAAAAGAGTAGAAATCCCTTAAAAGGCCTACATAGATTTTTAGGAATTGTATAAGGTTAATAGTTGATTTAATTTGTTCCTCTCACTCCACTTGATAATTTATACGGATGAATGACAAATTGGCACTTGAATTTTCTTTATTTTTCTAATTAACTATCCAAAATTTAATACTCTATTTGGAATAAAGGAAGTGGAAGGAAAGAATTAGAAGGGATTGAATTAGAGGAATTTGATTCCTTTTCCCTTCTTTGGTTAGAATGAAAACTATAGTGTAATCGAATTGAATTGAAAACATTTTCATTGGCTGCACTAGAATTTGTTCTCTCTCAAAATGGAGAGAAAGTAGAAGAAATTCAAAAAAGATTATTTAATTTTCCATTTTGCCATTTACAACATGGGTATTTTAGTAAGTTGATGCAATATTATTTTTTTTTTCTCTTGTTAATAATTAATTTTCCTTCCCTTTTTTTTTTCTTTTCCTTCTCTAAACCAACATATACGTAGGAATCTAACACCCTAATCTTTTCCATTGCCCAATTCTTTCCTCCTATTTTCCTTCTTTCTTAATTCATTATCTCTTCCCAAACATAGTGCTAAAAAGATGATTTACCATTTACAAATTTTTTGAAATCGTTCATAATATATGAATTAGATAGTTAATTGTAAAAATGGATAAAGTTAAAAAATATTACTTATCTTTCTCCCATCTTATTGTACCAATTGACACATAGATATTTACTTAATTCTAGTATTATTAAATCCGAATTAATCCCTATAGATGAACTTGGTTTAATCCCAGTTCAACTTCTAACCAAATCTGATTTTTTTCTTAATTTTTGTCTTCTTTATATGTTTGAATCAACCATCTAGTGCGAGTTTAACATACTGCTTAATTTCTTGTTTTTCACCATGAATCATCTGTTATTTGATTTTCGGGCTTAAGTCTAAGCCCATTTAACTTAGATTAATGGTTCCTATTAACGTATATGAAACCAAAATTAACCGTGAAGGAATGTTTATTACAATTACCCACTGCCGGCAGGATATTAGCTAGGAAAAGGTCATTTTCGTTTTGTCCGTCGTCTTAGATAGTCACACGTGTGTGGTCTTCAGGGTCTAATGACGTAGAAGGCGTTATGAACACACCAATTAATTGATCTTGATTGAACTCTGCGTAAACATTGGTGTTTGAATAATCCTATTTCTTTTTTTATGGAAGAAAAAGTGATAAAATGGAACATATAGAAATATAAATAAGCCAAATCTATTCATAAAATACTTACATCTATTTCAATATTTTCAAATTAAAGTTTAAGTTTTTAGTTCAATTAGCCCTCGAGTATAATTGAGCTCAGATTAAGATTAAATGTTAACGGAGTGTAGATTGAGTTTAAATGTAAATATTACTTTAATTAAGATATATATATATATATATATATCTTTTAAGTAAATCAAATCAAAATAAGTGTAATCGTGTAAAACTTGTGACTTTGAATGAAGCACAAATATAAAATTTCAAACTTGATTGAAATTGCACAAAATACTATTTATCAGTTTGACCTACCGATTTACATTCGTAAGGATGATGAGTTAATTTCATACATTTCTAAGCCATCATAACAATATGCTTCGTAAATCTTCACTATTTTCCCTTGAGGGGGAAAAAAAAAAAAAGAAGAAGAAAAATTACTACTTTTCTGCTGGAGGGACTACAACTGAAACACCCTCGTCGTCATAGGGTACTGGATGTGATAAATTTTCATATTAATATCCAATTCAAGTACAAGCCTGTTAAAATGTTACTTTAAACATAATATTTCATCGTCAAGATTAAGGTAACTTAATGATATGAATATTAATTTTTTAATGAAATAAATTGTGCTCAAATCCTCTCTCTTCTAAATTGTAATATATAATTGGGCGAAAAAGAAAATCATAATATTTTATCAAGAGCTTTATCCTAGCGTTAGTGCTTTTCGTTTATTTTTTTATTGAGGTATTATTTTGCTACGGCAAATAATATATTAAAAAAAAAAAGACATATCAAAATAGGTGAATAAAAATAATATAACAGAATGAACGATAAATGAAACTGAAAGTTTTCAAACGTCATTAACTCAAATAATTAATGTTTTTTTATTGAAAAATATTCAATGTAGTAATTGAAAAGCAGTTAGAATCGTTAATGGCTTCCCATTGTTTTAAAGTGAAATTATTGAATCTACGAGGAAGTGTAAACATACATCTTTCTCAAAAATAATGTCTTCCCCAGCTGCGCCCCTAATACCTGGTCCGATCCCACAGATTAAGAAAAATAGTCGCTTTGTGATACTTATTAAAGGTATCGTGAAGTATGAAGTGTGTAATCAATTTTATAAATGTTAAAAAAGTTAGGGTAAATTACAAAACCATTCTTAAAACCTTTCATAATTGCATGGATCTCTCAAGTTTTTAAAATAGAGCATTGTACCCCCTCAAACATATATGAGACCTACAAATGTTGTTTACTTTGAATTTCCATATAAAAAATATTGACTAAAAAAATAAAGAGCAAAACAAAAATAAACAATATACAATTAAAACAAGAACAAGAATACAAGGAATATAAAATGATAACATAAACAAAACTATTTTATTCTTTTTCTTGTTTTCATGTTATTTTATTTCTTTTAAAAGAATAAAAAAGTTTAATTTTATCTTACATATAATAAACATTATTTTATTCCTTTTGAAAGAATATAAAAAGATTAATATTGTAAGCCCTAAAGCCAAGCCAAGTAACCATAGGTTTGAGTTTAAAACCCAAGGTTTAGGGCGATCGGCTAAAGAATCCGATCAAACCCAAATTATAAACTATTTAGCGAAATATTAGTAAAAATGACCCTGTAAACTTAAATTTAAGAAAATAAGTAGTAAAATAAGAGACTATAAAATTTTCAAATTTTAAGCATAATAATTGCTAATTACCGAAAAGGCGAAAAATGTAATATAATAACTAATAAATTACTAGAAATAAATTATATGTATACTAAAAATTTTAGAATGACCAAAATAATAATTAGAAATGTTCACGTGTACTCCACATGTATTTACGTGTAGATAAAAATACGAGTAATTACTGAAATTGGCCGAAAACTAAGCAAATAATTAAAGAAAAATACAAAATAATTATGGAATAATCAGAAAAAATTAGAAGAGGATAAGCTGCAACAAGATCAGGTCGTGGTCAGAAAAAGAAAAAAATAACCAATAAGAATTAGACAAACAAAAAGCCAAAAATCAAGGAATTAGGGCAAAGTCCTATCAAATTAATGCACATTAATTACTACAATTGTCTATAAATAAGGAAAAAAATTTCAGAAGTCATTTGGTCAGTTTAGGATCTGAGAAAAATCGAAACACTGAAAAAATCGAGAGAAAATCCAGAAAATAAAAAAAAAAAAGAAAATTGTGCAGATTAGGCAAGTGAACCAAAACCACCACTCACCACCACCTGGAACCGAACCACCACCACCACCCTACACTAGAACCACCGCCTAGACCGGCCGACAACATTAGACCGGCCGACAACATTGGACCGGGTTTGGACGGCCAAAAAGCTTCGAACCGGTTAGTCATTTATTCACCCGATTTTTGTAAAATTTTGTAAAATTATTTATTTTACCCAGAAAATTATGAAACTTGTTATTCTGAGGTTTTATTGTATGTAGATTTAGGAAAAAATATTAATCTAGTTTAATTATGTCTGGAAATATAGGTTTCTTAACAAATTGTTCAAAACCGAGCATGATTAAACCGGAAAATAAATAGGCTTATAATTTTACAAAATTTTACAAAAATCGGGTGAATAAATAACTAACCGGTTCGAGGTTTTATTGTATGTAGATTTAGGAAAAAATATTAATCTAGTTTAATTATGTCTGGAAATATAGGTTTCTTAACAAATTGTTCAAAACCGAGCATGATTAAACCGGAAAATAAATAGGCTTAGGGATGTAGTTTGGAGCTCAAATTTTTTCTGTAGGATTCTCATATGATGTAAAACAGTGCTATGAAGCCATTTTTTAAAATTAATTTTTGAAATTTTTAAGTTAATTTTTAGCCCTAAAATAATGGTAAAATTGGGTGATTTAGGATTAATTAGGTAATTAGGATGTTAATTACTGATTGGGATATTAATTATATGTTTAGGGAAGTTAATCTCTGCAGTGGAACCCTAATCCTAGCCTTTGGGTACTAAGTATGGTTAATTAGGGAAATTAGGTAAGTAATATAATAAATTAGTAATATGTGAAAGTATAAATTAATAAATCTAAAAAAATAAGGTTATTTAGATAATAATATAATAGAAATCAGAAAAATAATAAATCTGAAATAATATTTAATTTTAAGTAAATATCTCAACATGTAAGATTTTTACACATCGGGAATAAATCCGATACCTCAATTAGGGTTAGCGTGTACCGAATAGTTTAGAATACCAAAATTACGACCCAATAGGATATTTGAATACCCGAGCGTAATGTGATTAATGTCACATTGGGATTCGAGCTTAATTAAGACTTAAGAATTAAAACTAGAATCTAGTTTAGAAGCCAAACCCCGAAATAGAGTACAACAAATCATTAATACGTTATAGGTATACATGAGGAAAATGAGTTACATTATGAATTAGAATAAGAATTCATAAAATATAAGTACTAAAAGGATCTATTTGTATTATAGGACACCCGGAAATAAATCAGCTCGCGATTAAAGAATCGAGCGATCGAGCAAATTCAAATAAGTTGGGTTATTGCTTATTGTAATAGAGTACTAGTTTTGTAGTGCTCGGAGACTTAGGCTTGTATATGCTTGTGATTGTAAATAGTTTGCGCATGTGTTTGATGTATCTGAATTCGTGCTGAAATTTGTACTGTGAATGAATTTGTGACTGATTGAATTGGTATGAACTTGTTTGAACACCTTAACCGAAATTTAATCTTAATCAACCCTAATAACCGAAAATGTCATGCATTGCAACCCGTTAGGGGATCATAGGACTCTCCAACCAAATACCGACTCCTTCGAAAGGGATAGCACAGGATTGCAAAATGGTCCCTTTTTCATCCTCGGTCGAACTAAGTGATAGGAGAGGAGGTCGCGGCGGGGGTGAAGTCAATGGTTCGAAGGTAGTCGCGGGAGGAGCGAGGTCTCTATTACACAAGCCTGGATTTGGTTGTGAGCTGCTGCATAACATGGACTCCTAAACCCGGATTGGAGCGGGTGAAATTTCTCCGATTTCACAACGGACCGGATTACGTTGTGCGATGACACTTGATTGTTGCATTGTATAAAAATAATTGTTTAATAACCCTATTTGTGCTTGTATGCATTCATGAGTCTCCAATTCAACTTACTGAACTGTAGTTGCTCATACTCTTATAGATCCTTTTGCAGGTTCTGATTTGTGATCACTACAAGTATTATGCCGCCCTACAATTACCCAGAGGTTAGTCCTTTTGAAGCCAAGGGTGTAAGGAATAAGTTACTTGGTATAATGTGTGACTAAACTGACCTTATAGTTAAAGGTTAAGGACTGATAGTTATTCTGTAAATTAGTAAACTGTGGTGATTATGTAAATCTTCCTGGGAAGCTCTGTGGACTTATTTATAATTATCTATGTTTAATAGAAATTTGTGATAATTATCATAATTGTAGTATAATTATTAATCGAGCTGTTTACTTCAAAGCGAGGAATCGTCGACGCTTTGTGTAGATTATCTCTATGGTAGGCACTGTGAGGCCAGTTACTATCATAGAATGGTTTACACGGCGGGACTTTTGCAACTCTGTGACTTCGGGCATAACAAATATTGCTCATTGGATTTAACTATCGGTTTATAGTATCCATAACTTAATTCTATATATAAATATAAAAGATTTGGAAGACTCAATCTAAATTTAAATGATTTAACTGAATTTCAATATGAAAATCTGAAAACTTCTAGTGTACTATATTTTTTTTTTCCTTATTTTGGGGCAAAAAAAAATAGTTGTTTGGATCTTCTTTCAATAAAGATTACTTTCTTATTCAAAATCTTCCAAGCATCATCATAAATAAATAAACATGTAGTTAACAAAAATGCATATAAAAAATTCATGTAAAAATTTTTTAAGAAGAAAGTTTTCAATTTGTACAGTTACATGCGAGTTGCTAGGGCCAATAATATTTAATATGATATGATAACACATATACCAATCCAATACAATTAAAAATATGATAATATATATATAACCCTCAACAATATTCAATATAAAAAATTAATTAGATATGAATAAATACAACTATTATTATATGAATAAATACAATGATATAATATAATATTTTTGTTTTGCTCTTTATTTTTTAGTTAATATTTTTAATGCGGAAACTTCAGCTTAAGATTCTTGCCACATGTACTACCATGTAACTTGATTAGATAATGGGTGTTATATGGAGTAAGTACCAGTGTAAACAGCATAATTGCTAGCAAGAAAATTAGCAATAAGCATCGGAACCTATGAAATTCTAGAATTAGTCACAATATAGGTCATAGTTTATAATTCTATATACAAATCGAAAATATTTTAAAGTAAAAGGTTTGGAGTGCAAAAATCTCTTTCTTATATATCCTTTTTGTAGACACTAATAAGTAAAGGCATAATGAAAATTTTGTATAATTCTAAAATAACAAAATAATTAGCAACAATGTACACTAACTTTTAAAAGCTCATAGCTCCGTAACCATACTGGGACTATCTGTTTTACAAATTTGTTTGGAATATAAGTAACTTCTAATGAGGGATATGGTTTGGAATATTTTTTCTTCCGTTCTTGTAACATCTAATTAGTGACAACTTTCAAGTTTGGGTGAGTTATCCTATCATACCTTATATCTTATAATATCCTACTCCACCAAATAGATACCGAGTGGATATTGAAAATCATATGATATGTCCTAAATACAATTATTTAGATTATATTCTCATTAGGTATGGTACAAATATGACTGTCTCCAAACACTACATCTATCCTAAAACCATTACTAAGTTATACATTGTATTAAATCTTATATAACTAAGTTATGAAGTTATAATATTATGTATTCATTTATTTATTGTATATTATTATAATTTTAATAAACTTTTACTTATAATCAACATAACAAGTTATTATAATTATATTATGATATTCAGTTGATTCTAATTGTATAATAAAGTACTTGATTATATAATTGATACGTATGAATTATCAAATATATAATATTTGTTAATTTTATATTAATATCATATNATATGGTTTGGAATATTTTTTCTTCCGTTCTTGTAACATCTAATTAGTGACAACTTTCAAGTTTGGGTGAGTTATCCTATCATACCTTATATCTTATAATATCCTACTCCACCAAATAGATACCGAGTGGATATTGAAAATCATATGATATGTCCTAAATACAATTATTTAGATTATATTCTCATTAGGTATGGTACAAATATGACTGTCTCCAAACACTACATCTATCCTAAAACCATTACTAAGTTATACATTGTATTAAATCTTATATAACTAAGTTATGAAGTTATAATATTATGTATTCATTTATTTATTGTATATTATTATAATTTTAATAAACTTTTACTTATAATCAACATAACAAGTTATTATAATTATATTATGATATTCAGTTGATTCTAATTGTATAATAAAGTACTTGATTATATAATTGATACGTATGAAATATCAAATATATAATATTTGTTAATTTAATATTTGTATCATATATTATACTATATATAATACTAATAACATGTAATTCCTTCATTATATTATGTTGTAGTAATATTTGTGCTTATTATATGATATTAAAATTTGATTTAAATATCATGTATAGCAATATATATGTTACAAATTTAATAATAATTTTAAGTATGTCAATTGTAAAACATCATCATTTATTATATAATGGATATTTATTTACATGCATAATTATAATATTCTCTTATATATTTCAACATAATATTGCAATTCTAATTTAAAAGTATTTATATTTATTAATATCCATAACAGCAATACTTATAAGGCCATTGAGGTGTAGACTTCGTTTGGTTGGTCCATAGTGGCGATGAGTTAAATGATGGCGGTATTGGTGTAATGGTTGCCATAATCGGAGGTAACATGGTTTTTCCTTTTCAGTGGTAGTCATGGAGAGCAAGGATGAACTCAGCCAGGGGCTGAAAGAAGCTCTCGTCGGCCCGTCCCCTTAAGTTCAAAAAAATAAAATAAAATCAATTATAAAGGAGTAATGTACACATTGTATATATATTTTATGAAACAGACTTCAACATGATTATAAAAATAATTGTAAAAATAAAGACTAGAGTTAGGGTGCAAATTATCTCTTCAAGATCCAGAATTTAGAGAAACGTAATTGCATCAGCAACCTAATTGTTGTTCAAAAACATGTATTGCTAGATAATCAAAGGACCTATTCAATTCTTTGTCCGCATAGCAAGCAAATCATTACAACTAAACTATATTAATGTTCTTGAATGACCACGAGCGCTTACGTACACCTTCCCGTGAACGGCGACAATGAACTAGTAATATTTGTAGTGGATACCTTATACACTGACAGGGGCCGGAGCTTGGCGTAAGGGCCTACATCATCCTTCTTTGTCTCTATTTGGATTATCCATTCATTCCAAGAAACCGTGTGAAACTGAAAACCACCAGACCACAATATATTAATAATCATAAACACCTCTCTCCTGCTCTACGAAACTCCCATTTGATGTTAGTGTCGTTAGAGTTGCTTTCCATGATTCAATCTTTTCACGGCTCGTTAGTGTCGTTATACTTATTACGACTTTTAGAAAAAAGAGAATCGTACCTAACTGAAATGAATTTCTCAAAGCTTAAAACTTGATTCATTTAAAAATTATCGAGCTCAATATCAAGTAAAGTTGAGGTGTTATTGAGCTTAAAAATTACAAGCTTGAGTTCGAGCTCATTGAAAAATTTCAAGCTTGAATTCGACTTAAACTTAAACTTATTTAGATAAACGAGTCTAAATGAACACGAACTTGGACTTAAATTTGAATTGAAGCTCAAAATTAAATCAAAATTTTTAAAATATATATTTTTCATAATTTTTAAACATATTATTCTGATTCTTAGATTCTAATATTATTAATTTTTATGTAATATGATCTTTCCTATAATATTTTAACCTACAAACCTACTCACGAGCTTATTCATGTGCCAGCATGTAAGTCGGTTTATTAACAATATAAACGAGCCTACTCTTAAACTGGCTTGCAAGCCAACTGAGCTTCTGCTCAATTATTCTATATAGATAAGTTTTATTTAAATTTGAGTTTGAGTTTGAGTTTGAGTTTGAGTTTAAGTTTAAGTTCAAGTTCAGTTTATTTGTGAATTGATTCTAGCAGAGCCAAGCTTGTGAGCAACTCAGCTTGTCATTTACAGCCCTACTGTAGTCCATTTCATATGGAAAACAATATTTATACCATTATATTATAATGTCCTTAACATATTTTGCACATTTCCAATTTATAAGTTCTACTTAAATAACAACAACAATAATAATAATTTGTCTACATAAGAAATTTTTGTAGACCTTCATCATATCACACACCAAATAATTTCATGCATACGTTGCCAAAATTGTTGATAAGATATTATAATAATAGAGCAATGTCAAGGTTTACACTTTAATTTTATCACTTGTTACAATTATATAATTGAAATTTTAACTTGTCAAATTATACACTCCACTCAAGATTTAGTTCTTACTATTTATACCTTAATTAATTCAACTCACACTATTAATCCAATTAATATGATCACAATAGTCAACCACGGCTTTAAGGGTATCGCATGACCCCTCTATTTAGAGTCGTGGGTGATTCTCTTATGGTTAAGGATGGCCACTGTATTGATTTATTATACTAACTAAATTGACAATAAATTAGAATTAATTAAAGTGTATATGATAATAATTAAATTTTTAATTAAGTATATAATTAAATAAATTAAAACTTTAAATATCTAATTATAAAAAGTAGTAAAGTCTAAATATAAATTATAATATTGACCCTCATAATAACGGTGACCCACTCGAAACGTACCAATTAAGCCGTAAACCCACATCTGATTTCCGACAATTAGCTGAGTACTTAATTAAATGCTTAATAACAAGGGAATTTACTAATAGATTTTTTTCACTTACAAGTGAAGATGTTTAAATCGTGGTATTTACTATGGACACAATTACGGGAATATTGTTGAACTTCATCCCATCTATTTGAACATCCAAATATAATGACTACTGGCCGCTTGGAAGGAATTTCTTACATTAAATTGCATACCAGTAGTTTTATATAAAATCGTTGGTATATATATATATAAATTTTAGTAGTAGAAATACATATCAAAATCTATATATAATAATAAAATATTTCATATGATGTAATTTTTGCATCAGCGACACAGCTTAGTGGAAGTAATTTTCAGCTACTTGCGTCTCATTTAGGCGCGTTGTTGCGTAGTACAGAAAAGAACAAATGGTACTGTCCCCGACAACACGCTGAAGTGAGTCATAAGAATTAAGATATGTAACATGGCCTCGATATTCTAACAAGCCACTCTCCGTGAAATTTCCATTTTCAAACTCCAGCCCAATGTGCAAAGCTGGTCAGTATCTTCAGTGTGAAAATGGCAAAAAAATTTCTGCCATCAGACCTACTAAATTGAGGAGCAATGTCTTCTAATGGAGTCACTGTACGTATGAACCACTATCAACATCATCGGATGGCATTTTAAGTTATACGTGAAATCCACGACGCGCATTAAGAAATCAAATGCATTATTTATTGATCGAGTTTTCTTTAAACTCTTACTTTTACGGTAAAATATGGCAATAATCTGTCTGCCTAACATTGACATGTTGCTCATATATCGGTAGGAAGACCAAGAAACTTTAGGATGGATGATATATAACGAAAATGGCCAAAAAAAATGAAAAATATTAGGAAAGTATGATGTTCACACGAGTTAGTTTCTACGTCTCCACAAGTCACTTCTTTGCTTATTTCTCTTATCTGCCAAATGATCAATCAATAAAAGTCCTCTCTCTCTAGAAATACCCATACTTTTGGCAAAATCGAAGAATAATTTGAGTAACAATAGAAATTAGAGTTTATATCTCCAAAAAAAAAACCAATCTTACACTTCAAATCGATTAAAAACACACTAGACATAAAGGATGTAATTTCAGCTACCGCTGGGGTACGCAAACTACTGTCACCACCACAATATGTGAAATCACTCCACCACCAATAGCATGTCGATGTGATACTCCATGTTAATGAAATATGAATGGAGTTCCTGATAAATTGTGAGAGATGTGAGAGAATGGTATATAAGACAAAATAGTTAATAACATGTTAGTACTATCATGTTAATATTTATCAACTTCTCTTATTTCTCCGAGGACCATCAATTTAATTCAAGCAAGCTGAAGATTTTATTGCTAGTTGCATTTATCAATGATCTAAACCGACCTAAAGGTTCAGTATAACTCGATTTTATTCCAACTTTAGCTTGCAAACCCACCTCTACTCCTTGTTTCCTTTTTTTTTTTATATATATTTCTTGGTTTTTCATTTCTTAATGAATAATGAAAAAAATGATTTTGTTTTTTTTAATAAATATAATCTTTTCTTTGAAAAAGAAATGATGAAAAAAAAAACAAAAATTTATTTTTGAAAGTCTAGTAAAATAAAAGATAATTAAAAAAAAAAACTTTCAAAAGAAAGTGAAATGGTAAAAATTTAAACTTAAAGAACCTTTTAGAAAATGAAAAAAGCTTACTAATAAATGATTTCTTAAAAAAAGAAAAAGAAGATCTATGTTAATTTAATCCTAAATAACAAATAGTACGCACCTTTGATTCAAGGTAACTATAAAAAAGGTTTTTAAAAACGTTTCCTCTTTTAGAAAAGAAAAATAAAACTTCTTTCTGAAACTTTTTTTTTTTTTTTTGGCAAATAGTTAGTCTAATTTAGGAAACTTTTTAAGAACTTTATTTTCAAACAAAACCTAGTTGATAGCTAAATAGCTTTAAACACAACATCCCCAAATCCAAAATTCTCTTGCTTTAAACAGTACCTAGTTGGTAGTTGAAATTGTTCCAATTTTAGCCAACTTTTATCTTCCTTTTTTTTTTTTTATTAACTATGATACAATTTTTTTTTTCAAAACCCATTTGTAAAAAGTTCATTTTCCTTAATATCATTCAAACTCTTTAAATTACATGGGTATGGTTTAAATTGAATAAAAATTAAGGAAATTACAAAAATTTAGGCTCAACACACCAAAAATGTATTAATTAATGACCGAGTTTTAAATAATTCGACATGTATTGCACATTCCCCTTGTATTACTCGAAGGTCATTGCTATTACCTGGAAAGGATGACGTGAATCACAATCTTACTCCAACTACAAGACTAAGGAATCCTCACCCTTTTAATGGAGCATGTAGTTTACCCTATCATTTTGGGATTGCATGCATTTGGAAGTGTTGTTATGGGGGAAATCATTCTTTTGGTCTCCTAGGGCTTTGTTGCTAGAGAGTTGCTCATTTTAGTGTGCATTTAAATGATTGAATAGCCAAGGATTATTGGACGGTCCAGACACTTCTTAACTAAGATTAAAAGGGAATTATACTCTAAAACCTCATGGTAGTTACTAGAAGACCCGGTACAATGTTGCATTATATATGCTTGCTATATGATTGAAAAGTCGTTTGTACTTATTCATGGCATTGAAAATTGAGTCAATATCACGATTTATATCACGATTTATAGTGATATAATTATATATTTAAAGTCTCAATTTATCGAATTATATATCTAATTAAAAATTTAATTGTTATAATCTATATCTCAATTAACTCTAATTCATATCATTAGTCTATTTAATATGATTAGCCAATGGGATAACTGCCTACAGCCTTAAAGGCTTTGGTCGACCTCCCATAAATGGCTACTGGTCGTTCCCTATGAAATTGTCAGTTGTAACCTACTTAAAAATTATATATCGAGTAACCTATTAGTAATCGTGTATGGACGTTTATAACCTTACAAGGGTTGTATGATCCTCTTAAAGCCGTAGGTGACTATCCCTTTGATAGATCATGCTTATTAGACTAATGATATAAATTGAAGTTAATTAAGGTGTAGACCGTGGCAGTTAAATCTTTAATTAGGTGTATAATTAGATAAATTTAAATTTCAGGTGTATAATTGCAAAAAATGATAAAGTTAAACTGTGAATCGTAACATTACTTCTTGACAATTTTATCCTCACTAATGCATGATTTTTCTTCCACCCCAATAGAAAAAATTCACATTTCAGGCTATAGCTAGTACAACAAAATTAGGAGGTTATGTCGTCTAAGCTCAGTTTGTGTGATTGTAGAAAATGTTAATTTTTCCTGTTTATCATTTATGATCTTTAGATGTTTTATTTATGTTTTCCGGAAGAACTTTTTTTAATTAATGAAGTCTAGTATTTTCCTTTCTAAGTATCTTATCTAGTTTAGTTGTACTGTAAGCTCTTCATAAGTAATCGATGTAAAATGGGAATTAGGACACTAAAAGTGCAGTCTTCTCTTTGAGAATAATTGTAACGGGTTGTCATGATTATGGTATCCTAACAAACGTAAGAATTAACTTTGTTCTTAAGGGATTGTGATATAAATGCACATAATGTAGCTGCCGAGTCTTACTTTGTATATCAAAGCACTAAAGAAGGAATCTAAAGATCGGAGATTCTTGAAGATTTCAATTAGACTAGATTTGACAATAGACAATGAAATTTATTTATAGTTGCCATTGGTATCCAGATATATCTATAGAAATTAAATAGTTGTGAATTCTTCATAGATTTATTTTATAATTTTTAATCCCTTCTATATTCTCATGACCATGTAACTGCATAAGTGAAAAATAATAGCAAAGGAAGTATGAGCACTTGGTTCATACTGAGATTTACTTCATCCTTTTCCAATGACTATATTGAAATTAAGAAATAGTACAATATGTCAGTTTTAGGCTAATTTATAGTTAACTATCTAAATTTGTTGATCTGCTATTTTTATTATAGAATTTGAATAGTTGCAATGCTCTGAATAATTAATGCAAAATGAGGCCATACTGTGAATACCTTATTTTGCCATCCTACCTCTTTTAACTTCTTTCCTTTAATAATATCTATTTAGTATCAAATTTTAGTTATTATTTTAGGTAATATAACAATAGTATTTATACTATATTTACAATAATGCATATACATATATATATATAGATATTCTCAACATGTTGACAGTGGTAATTTTTTAAATAAATTTATTAACTTTACCATCAAGTATACTTTATGATAGTATTCATAATATATATTAAACAATTTATGAGCATATAATATTACTATGGTAATTATCATAATATTTTAAAACAAGTAATTATTTTTGTGAATATTTACATACTTTAAATCAAAATCCATACCGTACCCGGGCTTTTAACCAACGGCAGAGGCCCCATTAGTAACAATCTAGAATCCGGGATCTATAATTTAATTGATATAATTTACACATCAGCCTTGCATTTAAGTAGTCCTTTCAAAAGTGAACCACACTTTCAATTTGAGTGCAAATCCGATCTGGTATAACGACCAAAACAGGCAGTCGAATTCTTGAGGCAGATACAGATCCACATATAAACATGTCGACACACAAATTGGGTTTTTGGAAAAAAATTTGATGATGTTAACATATAAAGTGAACTGAAAAATAATAAGTATTAATAAAATGTTAATATATATTAGAGAAACCCTCCACAAATCTTCGATAATACCCTACCAAACTCAAAAAGTTTCTGATCTCGATCACTTATTTCGGTCTTTGCCAATCTCTTACTAATTATATCTTTGCTGGGTCTACAGATATCCCATTCTTGTCCATAATATGACCTAGAAACACCACGCATCCAAGCCAAAAGTCACACTTAGAGAACTTTACGTGCAACCATTCCTCCTTCAACTAGCTTAAAACCAATCTCAAATGTTTCTCATGCTCTTCCTTACTTTTAGAATAAATCAAGATATCATCTATAAACACAATAGCAAACATGTCCAAAAAGTCCTTGAAGACCTAATTCATCAAATCTATAAAGGTTGCAAGGGCATTAGTTAGCTTGAAGGACATCATAAGAAACTCGAAGTGTCCATATCTCGTCCTAAAGGCGGTCTTTTAGATGTTATCCTCTTTTATCCTCAGCTGATGATAACCTAACCTTAAGTCGATCTCAGAAAACACTTGGGCTCCCTATAATTGATCAAATAAATCATCAATTCTAGGGAGGGGATACTTATTCTTAATTGTAACCCGGTTTAAATCCCAATAATCAATACAAAGCCTCATACTCCCATCCTTCTTCTTAACAAACAAAACCGGGGCTCTCCAAGGATAAGTACTCTATCCAATAAACCTTTTATCCTACAATTCTGTAACTGTTTTTTCAGTTCAACCAACTCAATTGGAGCCATCCTATACACTTGCTTTAAAATCGGAGCAGTTTCAAGCACTAAATCAATGCTAAACTTAATCTCTCTCATAGGTGGCAATCCTGGTAACTCATCAAGAAATACTTCAATAAACTCATTTACCACAAGTGTATGCTCTAACTCCCTGGGTTCCTCACTTCCCAAGGACAAAGCTACAATCCTTTTCTTATCCCATAATTCATAAGTAGGCAACTTAACTAGCCTATGAGCATCCAACTTAAAACTAAACTCACTCCCATCATCTAGTACGAAGTGTACTATCATACCACAACAATCTATAATATCTCGATATCTAGCTAACTAATCCATACCCAGAATTGTCACGCCCCGAAGCGGCAGAGTCGTAACAGCCCCACCGTGTAAACCACCCTAAGATAGAAGTTGGCCTCACAACCGCTATCCTAGACCTGATTTACACAAGGCGTCCACAACTAACCCGCTTTGAAGTAGACAATTTGTAATTTAAATAAATCATTTATCTAAGAAAGTGAGGAAATATATATATGCTATAATTTAGCTATTGTAATTAAGGTTTACAATATTTCTCCGTAATATTTTTCCTAGTTGTTACATTATTCAAAATGAAAAGTAATTCTAAAATAAAAACTTAAACCTTAAAATATGTGTTTATTCTTCACATGTTTTTCCTCTCTTCACATGTTTTTCCTCACTTCCCATGATCCAGCAGTTGCTAGCTTCAGAGTAATTGGTTGCCGCTTCTTAGCCAGCACCTGCACGATGTCTATAGGGATGTGAGCAACCACAGCTCAGTAAGTTAGGACGAAGGACTTAAAACTATACCATACACACAACAAGGTTTTCAATCACTTATTAGGTGCAATGCATGTGCAAGCAAATGCCATCGCACGACGTTGTCCGGCCCGTCGTGAGATTAAAGAAATTGCGCCCGCTCTAATCCGGGTTGAGGAGTTGCCGTTAATGCAACAGCTCACGACCAAACCCAGGCTTGTGTAATGGAGACCTTGCTCCTCCCGCGACTACCTTCGAACCACTGCCTTCACCCTCGCCGCGACCTCCTCTCCTGTCACTTAGTTCGACTGAGGATGAAGAAGGGACCATTTTGCAATCCTGCGCTATCCCTTCCGAAGGGGTCGGTATTTGGCCGGAGAGTCCTAAATCCCCTAACGGGTTGCCATGCATGTTCGATTATGATTACTGGTCATACATTTGATTAAGTCTAATTTAGAGCGATCAATCATTACATACAATTCATACAATATGTGCTAATGCAGCAAACAAAATCATAACATCACCCATAATCAAGCACATGCACGCATTCAACTATCTAACAAGCACAACCAAGCATAATCTTAAGCCTCCAAAATACAGCATCGTATTAATCCTAACTTACCTCGACTCCTCGCTCGCTCACTCGAGGTCCGATCTGCTTAGGCCATCGCCGGTTATCCCTATAACACGAACGTGGTTTCAGCTTTTCATATAATTGTTATAGGATCGTTTTATCCTATAATGCTTATTGTTAGGTTTTGTTTACGGTTTAATATGCCTAATTATCTAGGTATTAAGTCTTTTATAATTATTCTAGGTTTAGGTTTAAGTTTGGGTTCAGGTTTGGTCTCGGTTTCCGCATCAATTTCCAAATTAGGTTTTGGTTCGATTTTTAAATCCTAAACATGCTCGAATCCTAATGTGAAATTAATTACATTAAGCTCGAGTTTCCAAATATCCTATTGGGTCTTAATTTAGTATTCTAAGCTATTTGGTACACGCTAGTCCTAATTAGGGTATCGAATTTATCCCCGATGTGAGAAAATCTTACTTTTTTATATAATTACCTAAAATTCAATCTTAATTCAGATTTAATATTATTCTGATTTTTACTCTAATATTATCTAAATAACCCTAATTTTTTCCATATTTATTAATTTACAATTTCACATATTACTAATTTCTTATATTACTTACCTAATTTCCTTAATTAACTATACTTAGTACCTAAATGCTAGGATTAGGGTTCCACTACAGAGATTAACTTCCTTAAACATCTAATTAAGACACAAATCAGTAATTAACATCCTAATCACCTAATTAACTCCAAATTACCGAATTTTTCCATCATTTTAGGGCTAAAAATTAACTTAAAAATTTCGAAAATTAATTTAAAAAAAATGGCTTCATAACACTGTTCTATGTCACATGAGCATCCTACAGAAAAATTTTGAGCCCCAAACTACATCCCTAAGCCTATTTAATTTCCGGTTTAATCATGCTCGGTTTTGAACAATTTGTTAAGGACCCTATATTTCCAGACATAATTAAACTAAATCAACATTTTTACCTAAATCTACATACAATAAAACCTCAGAATAACAAGTTTCATAATTTTCTGGGAAAATAACTAATTTTACAAAATTATACAAGAATCGGGCTGGAATTTGGACTCACCGGTTCAGGTGGCTCCGGCCACCGCGGGCCGCCGTGGCCTTGTCGGCCGGCCTGGGCCCTACCACCACCGTGTGGTGGTGGTGGCCGTCTACTCCCAGCTCCTCGTTTGGTGTGGGTTCCCTTTAAAACCCCTAACTGCACAGTTTTTCTTATTTTTTTTATTTTTCTGGATTTTCTCTCGAATTTTCGACTCTCTCTAATTTTCTCTGATTTGTATCTGTCCAAATGAGCTTCTGAATTTTTCTTGCTATTTATAGACGAATTTTGTAATTATTATGCATTAATTTGATGGGATTTTGTCCCATTTCCTTGATTTTAGGCTTTTAGTTTGTCAAATTCTTATTGGTTAATTTTTTTCTTTTCAGTCCACGACCTGATCTTGCATTAGCTTATCCTCTTCTGATTTTTTTATAATTATTTTGTATTTTTCTTTAATTATTTACTTAGTTTTCGGCCAATTTTAGTAATTCCGCGTATTTTTATCTACACGTAAATACATATAGGGTACACGTGAACATTCCTAAATATTATTTTGATCATTCTAAAATTTTTAGTATACATATAATCTATCTCTAATAATTTTTCAGTTATTATATTACACTTTTTGCCTTTTCGGTAATTAGCAGTTATTATGCTTAAAATTTGAAAATTTTATAGTCTCCTATTTTACTACTTATTTTCTTAAATTTAAGTTTACAGGGTCATTTTTATTGGCATCTTATTAAATAATTTATAATTTGGGTTTGATCGGATCTTTTAACCGATCACCTTAAACCTCGAGTTCTAAGTTCAATCCTACGGTTACTTGGCTGAACTTTGGGGCTTACAAGAATCACATCAAATTCAGACATATTCAAAACCAGGAAATCTGCTGGCAAAACTCTATCCTCAAAGAACTGTCACGCTCCGAAGTGGTAAAGTTGTAACAGTTCTGCTGTATAAATCATTCTAAGATAAAAACTGACCTTACAGTCGCTATCTCAGACCTAATTTACACAAGGTAACCATGATAAACCTGCTTTAAAGTAAACAGTTCATAAATTATATAAATTATGTACTTAAAAAAGTACGAAAATATGTATATACACTAGATTTCAAATATTACAATTAATATTTGTAAGGTTTTGTTATCCTATATTTCATAATTAATACATTAATTGAAAATAAAAGATTCTAAATAAAAGCTAAGACCTTAAGGATATAATTTTTCTTAAGATGTTTTTTCTCACTCTCTAAGATTCAGCAGTTGTTAGCTTTAGGGTAAATATAAGCCACTTCTATGCTAGCACGTGCAACCACGGCTATAGGAATGTGAGTAACCACAGCTCAATAAGTTAGAATAGAGACTAAAAACTATACCACAAACACAAACAAAGTTATCAACCAAATTATTAGGTACAAAGTATGCTCGAGCAAATGTCATCGCACAATGTTGTCTGACCCGTCGTAAGATTAGAGAAATTGCGCCCGTTCTAATTTGGGTTAAGGAGTTACCATTAATGTAGTAACTCATAACTAAACCTAGGCTTGTACAATGGAGACACCACTCCTCTCACGACTACTTTCGAACCATTGACTTCACCTTTGCCACGACCTCCTCACCTGTCACTTAATTCGACCAAGGATAAAGAAGGGACCAATTATGCTATCCAGCACTATCCTTTTCAAAGAGGTCGATATTTAGCCGAAGAATCCTAAGCTTTCTCTAATGGGTTGCTATGCAGGTCCGATTTATGGTTACAAGTTATATATTTGTTAAATCCAGTTTAGGAAACTCACAAGAACTGATGGCTCCGGCTACCGTCAATGGCTATACGTGTGTCGGCTCATCTAAGCGCTGCCACTATTGTGTAGTGGTGGTGGCCATCCATTCCTAACTACTCGTCAAATCTGGGTTCTCCGTAGAAGTCCTAATTGCATAGTTTTTTTTGTAATTTTTTGTAAAACCCTAATTTCCTCTCAATTTATCCTCTCTCTAATTTTCTACAATTCTAGACATCTAAAATGAGTTTCTGAAAAATTTAGGATATTTATAGAGGTCTTAAGGAATTATTATACATTAATTTGATTAGACAATTACTTTATCTTCTTCCAATTTACCTCTTTTATTACTCTAATTTAATTGGCTAAATTTTTTTCTGCTTTTCCTCAACTGTCACGACCTAAATTAAGATCATTCCTTATTTTTTTCTAATTTTTCTTTATTTTTTCTTAATTAATTATGAATTTTCTTTAATTATTTAACATTATTTTATAACATTTTGCATATTTTAAGTAATTACGCATATTTCTACCTACATGTAAATTCATATATAATACAAATAAATATTCCTAAATATTATTTAGGTCATTTTATGATCTTTAGTATACATATAATTTATCTCTAGCGATTCATTAATTATCGGAATGCATTTTACGCATTTTCGATAAATAACGAGTTATATATTTAAATTTTGGAATTTTTATATTCTTTTATTTTATTACTTATTTTCCTAAATTCAAACTTACAAAATCATTTTTACTAATATTTTTAGCTTTACTTTATAATTTAGGCTTGATCGGATCTTTTAACCGATTGGAACCCCGAGTAGCTAGTTTATATTAATAAACTATAAAGTAAAGTTAGAAATATTAATAAAAATGATCCAGTAAGTTTAAATTTAAGAAAATAAGCAATAAAATAAAAGACTATAAAAATTCCAAAATTTAAATATATAACTCGTTATTTATCGAAAATGCGTAAAATGCATTCCGATAATTAATGAATCGCTAGAGATAAATTATATGTATACTAAAGATCATAAAATGACCTAAATAATATTTAGGAATATTTATTTATATTATATATGAATTTACATGTAGGTATAAATACGCGAAATGTGCTAAAATAATAAGAAATATTTAAAGAAAATTCATAATTAATTAAGGAAAAATTAAGAAAAATCAGGAAAAATAAGGAATGATCCAGAATTGGGTTATGGAAACTGAGGAAAATAAGAAAAAAATCAACCAATTAAATTAAAGCAACACAAAAGCCAAAAATTAAGGGATTTGGACAATGTGTTGTCCAATTTAATGCATATTAATTACCACAAAGTTCTATAAATAGGGAAAAAAATCACAGAGCTCATTTGGACAATTAGAAATCAGAGAAAAATTAGGAGCATCAAAATTGAGAGAAAAATTAGGTTAGAAAAAAAAATTAGGATAAACTGTGCAATTAGGGTCTTAAAAGGGAACCCACACCAGACGGACACCTGGGAGTGGACGGCCACCACCACCACACGGTGGTGGTAGCGCCCAAACCGGCCGATAAGACCATGGCTGGAGCCACCTAAAACGGTGAGTCCGATTTTTAGTCGGATTTTTGTGTAATTTTATAAAAAATAGTAAATATTGTTATAAAATTATGAATTTTGTTATTCTGAAATATTTTTGTATACAGTTTTTAGAAAAAATATTATTTTGATTAAAATATGTCTCATAATATATGATCCTTAAGAAATCGTGCAAAACCGAACATATTTCGGTTTAGAAATAAATGATCTTAAGAGTGTAGTTTTGAACCCAAAATTTTTGTGTAGACTACTTAAATGATATAAAATAGTGCTATGAAGCCCGTTTTCAAAAATTAATTTTCAAAAATTTTAGATAATTTTTAGGCCTTAAAATGGGCATAAAATAGGTAATTTAGGGTTAATTAAGTAATTAAATAGTTAATTACTAATTTAGTCAATAATTATATGTTTTAGGATGTTGAAATCTGATGAAGTATGATACTTATAGCATTTAGGGTGTTAGATGTAATTATTAGGTTAATTATGTAGTAAATAAGTAATATGGAAAACTAGTACATTTTAAGTTAATTTTGTAAATTAGGGTAATTAGATGTAAAATCTGATTTAGGATAAATTTAGACATTTTGAAATGATAATTGATGTTGGGAGATAGTAATTAAAGTGATAAAAATATTAAATTTGTATTATGTACATAATAAGTAAAAGTACATAATACACAATTATTGAAAATATAATAAATAGAAAATATTAGGATAAAAATTGATATTATATAAATAATAAGGATATATAATAAAACTGATAGAAAATTTAAATTTATGTAATTATATGAAAGATGTAAAAATTTCTCACATTAGGAGTAAATTCGGTGCACTGATAAGGATTTAAGTGTACCAGGTGGAATAAAATACTCATTAAAGGTAATAATGGTATTTAGGAGATCGAGAAATAATGTGATTAATTTCACATTATGAGTGGAAACGAATTTATAGAGTTCGAGTATAAAACAATACTTAGAAATCAAATTAGAACCTAATTTAGAAATTGATGTGCAAACCAAACTTAACCCCAAACCTAGAATAATTGTAAAAGAATTATGACCTAGATAATTTGGTATATTAAATCCTAAACAAAACATAACAATAAGCGTTATATGATAAAACGAACCTATAATAGTTATATGAAAAACTGAAACCACGTTTGTGTTATAGGGATGATCGGCGATGACCTGAGCAAGTCAGACCTCGAGTGAGTGAGTGAGAAGTCGAGATAAGTTGGGATTAATACGTTGTTGTATTTTGGAGGCTTAAGATTATGCTTAGTTGTGCTTGTTAGATAGTTAGATGTATGCATGTGCTTGATTATGAGTAATGTTATGATTCTGTCTGTTGTCCTGGCTTATATTATATGGTTTGTATGAAATGATTGATCACCCTAAACTAGACCTAATCAAATATACGACCTATAATCATAATCGGACATATATAGCAACCCATTAGGGGAACTTAAGACTCTCCGGTCAAATACCAACCCCTTCGAAAGGGATAGCGCAGGATTGCATAATGGTCTTTTCTTCATTCTTAGTCGAACTAAGTGACAGGTGAGGAGGTTGCGGCGAGAGTGAAGTCAATGGTTCGAAAGCAGTCGCGGGAGAAACGAGGTCTCCATTGCACAAGCTTGGGTTTGGTCGTGAGCTGTTGCATTAATGGTAACTCCTCAACCCGGATTAGAGCGGGCGCAATTTCTCTAATCTTACGATGGGCCAGACAACGTCGTGCAATGGCATTTGCTTGCATATGCATTACACCTAATAAGTTGATTGAAAACCTTGTTGTATTTATGGTATAATTTTAAGTCCTCCATCCTAACTTATTGAGCTGTGGTTGCTCACATCCCTATAGACGTCGTGTAGGTGCTAGTTAAGAAGCGGCAAACAACTATTCTGAGGCTAGCAACTGCTGGATTCTGAGGCTAGCAACTGCTGAATTCTGAGGAGTGAGAAAAAATATTGAAGAATAAACACATATTTTTAAGGTCTAAGTTTTTATTTTATAATTATTTTTCATTTCTGAATAATTTAATAACTAGGAAATATATTACAGAGAATTATTGTAAACTTTAATTGCAATAACTGAATTATAGTGTATATATATATTTCTTCACTTTCTTAGGTAAATGA
Source organism: Lumnitzera littorea (assembly GCA_024138015.1). Taxonomy (NCBI): domain Eukaryota; kingdom Viridiplantae; phylum Streptophyta; class Magnoliopsida; order Myrtales; family Combretaceae; genus Lumnitzera; species Lumnitzera littorea. Next base: position 3,905,856 of record JAMXBB010000011.1, read on the forward strand.
TTTATTTAAATTACAAACTGTTTACTTCAAAGCGGGCTAGTCGTGGACGCCTTGTGTAGATCAGGTCTAAGATAGCGATTGTAAGGCCAACTTCTATTTTAAGATGGTTTATACAGCGGGGTTGTTACGATTCTGCCACTTCAGGGCGTGACAACAAAACAACAAAGAGGTATTCAAACTACGCCACACTAGGTCTTTGTCCATATACATAGATGGATATAATTATACGTTTTCCTTTAAGTTTTTTACGTCCAGAGTCTAGAGACTAGAAACCTAATATTCTAGTTGCATTGTCCCATGTGAAAGTCCATTAGGAAAACCTCATACATGATCAGCAGTTGTTTCTTTAGGGAACTGCTACTACGAGCCCCTAGAGCGAGCGGGTCAAGCACAATCAGCATGCAAGATCAATTAGGCGAAATACATGTTAGTCTAATTACATCATTTCTAACCTAGCAATCACAAGCACACATCTAATACTACGTATTTAGAATCGCTCCAAAATCTAATACAATAGTCTAGTCTCAAACCTAAACAAAAGTCAGACCTCGACAAAGGAAATTAAACATCATGAATCTAAAAGAAAACAATTAGCATGTTAACCTTATATTTTAAGACTAAGTCTTAACTAAGAGTTATCTAAGAGCTTAAGATTTATTTGGTTAAGGTCCCGAAAGAAATCATTAAGTCAAAAATAATATTAATAACATAATATGAGTAAATTAAAAAGGTAATATAATTATATATATAAGATCACTTTTATAGTAACTCATAAAGTACATAATATATATGTATACAAGAAAATATAAGATGGACCCATAATTAGATTATTGAGTATTATAGATTATCGAATCCACATAGTAAATAAATAATACGTACTTAAATAGAAGACGGTATAATTCATAACAACTCGTAAAAAAATAAATAATAATATATGACATATAAAACGGATATACCAAGCATATATAACATACTATATAAATAAATAGAAACTTGATCTCAACATATATATATATATATATCCATAATCAATATACCAAAAACGATAAAATATACTATATATTCATAATACTAAAGTGAAGAAAATACTTAAACTAGAATACCATTGATATAAAAAATAAGACATATTAACCATAATATAGTATTATAACACACCGGATCAACATTTGAGATTATCTTTTACATTCTCCGCTACTAATTTGTTTAACTGCGTAGCAACACATGGTCTTTTCCAGATATTTGTTCATATATATGAGTAATATTAATAGGTGCATGGTATAGATACTTGTTCAAGTTCATATAAAATTATTTATCTTTCATGTATTTATGTATAACCAATAATAAAAAAACATAAAAATTATATATAAATTCTTAAGTCTTAACAAGTGATTTACAAAATTTGTCAAGGGCTCTATATATATGTATGTATCCATGTGTTGATGGGAGGTCTTGGTCAAAGGCCCAATAGGTTCAAATTGATCCCCTCAAGGAGTTTTTTTAACGTAATCTAATTTGTTCTAGTTAGTAACATGTAAGCTCACATATAAGGCTTTAGGGAAAACATCGAGAGAGAGCCTGAAACTAGCCAAATCATGTGCGTATTTCCAATAAAACCTTGGACTAGATATGAAAGAAGATTATAGAAATTTAGCACTTAAAGCCCAGGTTGGTAAACCTTAACTCAAATGATTGAATGTTTGAATTATGACACACAACGCAAACAGTTCATTGGTTATCGCATTTAGTAATAATCAATCGCTTCACTTCTTTAAAATCAAGACATGGTCCAAATAGTTAATACACCATGTGTAAGCAATTGAACTATCTTCCCAAAACGATTGAATATATCCTTTATAAATAGGATAGTAAAGACTATGGGTAATCCATTTGGGCTCTCTATTTACATGTTTCATATACTTTACCCTTTACACTATCTCTTTCAAATACTCTCCTAATTTAGGCATTAGAATGCAATGTTAGACAACCTTAACACCTTCATACCCTTACTTGTTTTCCTTTTATAGATTACTATAAGCCCATAACCAAGTTCAAGCATCAACAACACATATATAATACACCATATTCTTTTTCTGGTCCTCATACAGTAATGACTTGTAAGCAACTAAATATTAAACATTATCATTGCTATTTTACACTATAGATAGATATAATAATACACGCATAAGAAGAGGACTAATATGTTGATAGTGTGTTTTTCTTTCCAAGGATTCGCGATATACGATCGCTAACTACAAAAATTTGGCATAAGAGGTGCACAAACTTAATTTGCTTTGGAAAGGAAAAAAAAAAATCCTTACAATCGAGCTATTGTGTTGTAGAGAATCATTTCAATAATTGGGCTTTTTAACCCAATTTAATACCATGGCCCGATATCTTAGGTTAGTGACAAAGTTTACAAAATCAGTTCGATTAAGGATATTTTAAGGAGATCTAGCTTAGTAGGCTCAGAACAGGGATTGTTGGATTGAATATTCTATTCTTGACCTTATTTGGTTATCTTATGCACAAAAAAAAGACTAAAAAACAATGCTTTTGAGCCTATTTAGGCATGATTTGAGCTTCATTTGGTCATATTGGACCTTAAGGAAACTCAATTAATCTTCAAGCCAAGTAATAATGATAACAGGTCTTTTTTAGCTGACAAAATTCTTAACATATTTAGACTTATATCTAAGCTCATGAAGGTTAAAGAGAGGATAAGATTCAATAAAGGAACCCAATCTTAATCTTCCATCTTAAAACCATTCGACGAATAAGATTAATTTTTATACTTTATAAATAGGAAACTTCATCTTTCATTGGGCTAATTTTTTGGGAGGACATTAGCAAGCTTAAAACAAATACAAAAACTCTGTTGAAATCACTTCAAAAGGATTAAACAGGCAATTTAATAAAGAATGATTTAAGAATACAAAGTTTGATCCACTATCACAAGCGTATATTGGAGATGTCGAATTTGCCCGTTCTTCCTTCTAGACCTTTTCCTAATGACATTCCTCCACGTGTCATCAGTTTGAAATGTCTTCTAGGTTGATTGGCACATTCGTTGTACGTGATTGGCTAACCACAGCAACCTTACTACACATGTGTATAATGTTTTAGGTATGTATGATTAAATAAAAAATTGAGACTTGAATTAAACCACTATTGTGGCGTAACTTTTGCATATGGTTACAAGCAACTTTTACTATTGCAACTTTTCACTTCTAATGAAGCCTTTGTCCTCTTTTTTTTTTTTTTTTGTTTTTATACATATAAGCAAGATCAAAGTTTTCATAGAATAATTTCTTTCCAATAATAAGTTAAGTGACATTTTCTGTACAATGTCAAAAAAAAAAAATGACAAATAAAGAGGTCTTGGAAGAATGTTTATAGTTGCTAGAAAATAGATCTGTTTTAATAGGATTATGCATTTATGATGCATATGCTTGATAAAATAAAACACAAATAATATGATAAGAGAGATTTAGAGATTAAAGTTTTGATGTAAGTAAGATGGTAAAATATTGCCGTACAATAGAATTACAGCTAGCTTTTTTAATCGTAAAACTGTTCCCCATAAAAATAAGACGATGGTATATTGCAAGCGGCAAAATGCAAACTTAAAAAAAAAAAAGAAAAGAAAAGAAAAGAAAAAATAGTGAGGCTGAAAGTTTAAATTTTATATTCAAAAAGTTTATAGAGTATGGAAAATATATTTGTTTAATATTATAGATAGATAATATGAATATATATTTGGAAAAATCCTTTTATAATATATATATATATTTATATTTTAAAGCAAAAATTGTCATCATTGCTCCTTTAGCTTGATGATACAGGCAACGCAACTAAAATGTTCTATGGTTGGGGCCATACTAGATATTACACTATTAACACGTCAAAAAAATGAATGTCAATGTTTTACCCAGATATCAGACGTATACGTAAACGGGGATGTAGCTCAGATGGTAGAGCGCTCGCTTAGCATGCGAGAGGCACGGGGATCGATACCCCGCATCTCCATTACCCATCGGTATTTCGATTTTCGGTTTTAACAGATGAGTTTCGATTGAATAGATAAATATGAATGATTAGACAAATGTCTAAGAATTATTTTAAAATTGGCGTAAACCATTACCATTACGAGTTTTATATAATTACTATTATTTGATTGTCATTCGATATTTTCTTTAAAAGAATTATGAATTTTCCAAACTATGGAAATGACTAATACCAACTGTTGACCATTTTGCATTAGAAAATATAAATATCTCATTTTTTTATTTTTTTTTTCCTAATCAGATATCACTCTTAGTTTACATTTCTTCAAATCTAAATTATTAAATAGATTTTGAATTCAATTGCTCAAATTTTAAAAAATATAAACGAACAATAGGATAGAAGGTTGAATCAATCCTAATTCTGTCAAAATAGAGGAAGAGACCATAAAAACTCTTGTATATTCTATTTTATAATTAAAATTTTAAAATTTGTTGACAGGCAATCCTCGTATGGTAGTAAGAGACTTGTAAATGGCATTAAAATGCAATTAGAGACTAATAAAGTTAGTTCCAGTAGCCACTTTAATATTTAGTTAGATGAGATTAGGGTGATAGAGTCTTGATTCTTTATCGAGGAGGCTTGATCATGTCTACATAAAAGAGTGACTAGGTTGAATAAGGAAATTGGTGAATACTGTCATTTGCTCTTAGATTTTGGATTTTATGGCAAAAATCATAGAGATATATGAGCCATTGAATTACTTTATCTGAAAAGCTTTTCTACCCATCTTTATTTGAATCAAAAGTCAAGCTTGGCCAGTTTGAATTTAGGCTAGCTTACCTAAGCTTAAAGGTCCATGTTCTAGGTAAGTCACCACGACTGGTGTGATGGGTCTAGATTTGGAAGCCTATATCCAAAAATACTCTATCAACAAAGCAAATGGTAGGTTTTGATTTAAAAAAAAAAAAGTAATAACTAAAAGCTAACACTAAACAAAAACTATTGGTTTCATTCTTGCATTTTAGCATAGCATAGCTTATACATGTCAAGTGATAATGGCGATATTAGCTTAAGGGTTGTCAACTTGGGATTCGAACGTAATACATTCAAACACAACATCACATGATTTAAACCAATTAGTATATAAAAATAATAATATCAGATCTAAACGGATTAAACCCATTTAAATACGGTTAAATTTATATTTAGGTTCATATTGAGGTCTTTGATATGTGTACATACCCATTTAAATAAACAAGTTTCATAAATGAGTCCAGGTTCAACCCGTAAACCTATTAAATATTAAATTTATATTTTCATTCTTTAGTTGTTGTTTTTTATCATTTTTCCCATTGATGCAATGATATAAAATGAAAGTAAAAATAAATAAATAAAATATTAAAAGCAAAAATTAAAAGACTAGGGTTCATTCCTTCTTCACTATTTATCTCACTTCTATATTTAGGTAGCTACACCGCATCTCTTTCTTGGTTAAGTCTTTTTCTTCTAAGAAATATGTATTTTTTGTAATTTAGAACGAATTGTTAAACTAACTCTAATTAGGCTTTTGATCCATTGTTATTGATTTTATTTAAAACCTCTGTAGAAAAATTACATAGTTGTATTGAAAATCTTCTTCTTCTTTTTCTTTTTCTTTTTCTTGTTCTAGAATCAAGATGGATGGCATGAAATCATCCTAGCAAAGCCGTTGATTTGTTCTTGGACTTGGTATCTTTTTCCACCATCTCATAATGATAAAGTGGTAAATTACATTTTATCCATCTCTTTGGCAAACTTTGATATTAAACTCAAGGTTTTGATATATCTTCGGATATTCCAAGTGAAAAATAATGTGTATAACGTAATTGCAATAAAGTGGTAGTAAAGTTATATAATAGTCATTGTATTAATTAATGGTCTGTAAATATAATATTATTATCCATGTCCCATTCCATTCACCTCATTTTACGAATAATAGGTGCCTTTCAAGCACTATAGAAAACTATTTCCATTTCATCCATTTGTTTTCTTCCAACCGTATAACCTGACTTTTAGAAATATGAAATACTATCTGTTAGTATAAAATATAATATGAAATATTATGTTTGTATTAGCGTCCTAATTCAATTTGAATAGTGAATATTAATAAATATAAGTATACAAAGCTTTGAAATTGAAATATTTTGTTCGATTAATGTTGTAAAAATATATAAATTAGTATAAAATTAGCAGAGATTACAAACGGATCCAATCCGGACAAGAGACATGATAAGTTACAAGTTGAAGTATTCATATATAATTAATAAACGGATCACATCACATGTTAAAATTTTTTGGATACGAACCCATTTAAATACGGAAACAAAATATGATATGATTACACAAATTGCTAGTCGTAGCCCTTACATGCATATTTAACCTATATATATATTTATACACATACAACGTAGACATCATGTAGTGTATAAAATTTTGCATTGTAGATGAAATACATGCTCTCATCAATTTAAGGAATATGTGTGCAGGAATATGTGTGCGGGTTGTAAATGTTCAAAAATGGTCGTGGTTTATACTGGTTGAACTCATACATGGTTTGTAGATTTGATTTATTTTAATTAATTTTTTTTTTTTTTGGACTAGAAGCAAATTTTTCTGGTTGAATAATCGCAACCTAGGTGGAGCAGAAGCGAACTGATTCAGGGAACTTAATTTTTCCGTAAGTCGAATAACAACGTGGGCTTGCGATGGGCCGTAATCACGTGGCAACATAACGGGGTTTGTAGCTTGATACTCTGGTAATTTTTAAGAACACAATCGTGTTGGTGGCCGTTACATGGAATACAACTTGCCCGTCCAGATAGAAACTTATATATAAAGTTTTATGATAAGGTTCAAAACCCTATCGAATTAAGGGTTGAATTTTAAGGTTATGAAAATACGATGAGAATTTATTGAAAACCTTGATGAGAAACTTAACTTAGTAAAAAATAATAAATTAGTGATAATATTTACTCTTAATTTGTTCAAACCGTAGAATAGATGTGAGCATATTGAGTATATAGAGTAATTGTTCATAAGTAATATTATTGCATTATTGACTTCATTTTATATATCTGTATTATTAAAGAGAATTTTTTTCTTTCTTTCTTTTTTTTTTTAACGATCACGTAACTATTTTTGCTGTTTTTATAAGTTTAGCGATTATTTATATTATATTAAAAAAAAATTTAAGAATCTAATAGTTAAATTAATGATAATTGAAACTAAACCAAAATGATCAAATGGTGAAAAATTCAACCCTCCTTTCATAAATCATGAATGAGAAAATGATGTAGAGTCGTTTCTTCCTTTTCCCATCTTTTGCGGTTTATTGTGTTAGTGGACGAGGAAGTGAATGGCATATTATATCTTATTTTAATCAAAATATAAATCGACGTATTTAACAATTTTAATTTGCATATGATTATTTATTACAAATAATGAAAAAAAGAAGAAATACTAAGAAAAATATCAATCTTTTAATATAATAAATTATAGATATAATTAGCTTTACACTCACAAGGTAGGTGCATTGTTTGCTAATTTTAATTAAGAAGATTAACAGGTATATTTAGCATTTATTTATAAAAATCTTTTAAAAATATGCATACAACAATTTAAAAAATCAAAAGCAAAATAAAATTTTTTATGTAATGTGGTGAGGTAGGTTAGGTGTTAGGTCTATATAATGACCTTATAGATATTAGTTTTGGTAATAGGAAGAAAAATACTATAAAAATTTTGTAGGGTTTTTTGAAGGTGCTAAACTCAATATAGACAGGTTTTGGCAACAAGAAAAAGAAAAAGAAAAAAAAAAAAAACGTTATAAGATTTTTATAAAATTCTAGAAGATGATAAATCCTTTCGAGTAGCTTTAAATACTATAAGACCCTGCCTCAAACCTACGGTAATTGCATCCCAATTAACTTCCATCAGTGAAATATTTTGAAAGTACTAAAAATGATCAACTAAAGACACAAACTCACCCCCTATGCACTTTGATGATATAGATGTATAATTGTTTTTTATGTTGATAATCTACAGGAATAGAGAGTTTTCTTAGTATAGTTAATATTTTATCAATCAATATGGTATTTGAGCAATGAATTGGTTTTAAAAGAATTACTGTGATCGTAAGTTAATATAATAAAATTGATTCCATAGTACATTAATAAGAAAAAACATTTTAGTATAAAAAAATTGAGGTCTTTGCATAATTTTACACTTTTAAGTGTTGCATTTCATAATTTTAAGCTTTCCATGATTTTTAGGACATCACTGTAAGTCATCCTTTTGTTTTTCTTTTTTTTTAGATAGGAAACTTCCCAGTCTTGCTATGATCTAAGTTATTCTCCATGTTATGAAAAGTCTCATGTACATATTATATAAGTAGATATGTTCTTAGCTCAAAGTTATCTTAATGTGGCTTTAGATCCTCAAGAATCTTCTTTTCTAATCCTTTATCAAACTGAATAAAATTTATTACATTTGATTAATTGCAAAACTATAATTTTATTAGAACAAAATCATATTAGTTTCTCCGATGTTAAATCCTTCACGGCATTAAACGAGTTGATCATTCTTAGCGATTCTCTCTCTTGCCCCCTTAAAAATTGAGTTAAGTAGTGAAGTTTCTTTCATTATCTTGCCACGTGATCACAGATGAACTTAAAAGATGATTTCATCATCATCAAGTTTTTCTATTACATGGGTGGGTTTCTTTTGCATGACACATAATAAACAAAGCACAAGATCAAAAGTACAAATGGGTAATTTTACATTAGAATCACTTCGTCTTTACACAAAAACAAAATCAAATAGAACAAATTTACCAGTTATTGGATTTTCTCTTGCTTGCATAATTTACATCCATATTGCTTAATTAAAAACATTAAATATACAAAAGTAACACTCCATTTGGAGTTGTAGGACAAGATTGAGATAGCATATATAAACTATAGCTATGTTGATGAAATGGACGTTGATTATAGTAATTTTTGGCATTTAGAAAGAAGTAATCTATTTGTTATTTAATTTTTTTTATACGTGTTTTAACACTTGATGTGTTAGAAAAGTTAATGGAAGTGTTACTTAAAAAACCGCTATAAGGGATTAATTTAAATTTTTTCTTAATGGGCAAATCTTTGTTTTTTTTTATTTCTTTTTATTTTTTTCGTTGAAATAGCAAATCTTTGTTTCGAGATTAAATATGGTTTGAAACACTTAAGAGGATATTCTTGTCATTTGATAATTTATCGCGCGCCGATTCTTTTACCTTCACAAATTCATTTGCCTCAACAAATCCTAATCTTGACCGTCGATAGATCCATCATCCAACGGACACAATTATCGATCCGTGTCCTCCCTTCCCATTCGTCCTCTTAAAAATCACAATAATCCATGTATAAATACCTTACAACCTCACCCCTCTCCCACAACTAACATTTCCCGTCTCCTTCTCTCTCCCCCTCCCTCTTCCCAACAGTAACTCGCTGTTGAAAGTAGCAAATAGTTCGTGAAATTCAATCTACCAATTCAATCAATGGCAGGTAGAGGCAAAACCCTAGGATCCGGTGCTTCCAAGAAGGCCACTTCTCGTAGTAGTAAAGCCGGTCTCCAATTCCCCGTCGGTCGTATTGCCCGTTTCCTGAAGGCTGGGAAGTATGCCGAGCGTGTCGGCGCCGGTGCTCCGGTTTACCTCGCTGCTGTTCTCGAATACCTTGCTGCTGAGGTATGAATGCGATCCGTTCATTCGATCAACTTTATTTGGTTTTGATCTTTTTCTTTTGTGTAATCAGGCCTTGGAAGATTGAATATCTTCTAGGGTTTCGGTATTTAAGTATCTGCCCGCGATTCTATTGGGATTTCTTTGGTTTCATCAATCTGAGTTGAGCTTTTGCTTTATAATTGGTTGTTTTTCTTTGTGTGGATTTGATTTTGAAGTTTGGAAGTTGGGGTTTTTGATGTGTTTTGCATTTGGGAAAAAATTAGGGTTTTTAAACTTGTTTTGAAATCGTGTAAATATTCTTAGTAGACAATTAGAGTTTAATTATTTGGATTCTTTTTTTGTGTTTTTCCATTAGAGGTTCTGATTCGTTTTGATTGGATTAATGTGTGGATATTGTGTTATGCAGGTTCTTGAGTTAGCAGGTAATGCGGCAAGAGACAACAAGAAGACGAGAATTGTACCGCGCCACATCCAACTTGCGGTGAGGAACGATGAGGAATTGAGCAAGCTTCTCGGTGATGTTACTATTGCAAACGGTGGTGTAATGCCCAATATTCATAACCTCCTATTGCCAAAGAAGAGCGGCCCATCCAAAGCCTCAGGTGCTGATGAAGATTAAGCTGTGTTTGGGTTTTTGATGGTGGAGTCCGATGTTGGGTGTTTAATGCTATGGCAAGATTTGTAGGATATAGGGGTTTTCAGGGTTCTAATTCTAGGTGTAGTGTAGTGGGGTTGTGCATATAGTTGATAGAAATTGGTCTCTAATACATGAAATTGAGGACAATTTTTTCACGGTTAATGAAATTTTTGCAGTTCTTGTACCTGCTGATGTTGCTTTTGCTTGTTTTATGTGGGTGTTATTTACGATTAACCCTAGGCAACGTACAATCATGAACTTAAGTAAACGTAAGAACTTCTGTGTAACGTTACATATCATGTGGTGGCTGTCCTTAGGGGGTTATAAAAATGTTACTTATTGTGATGAAACATACAATCATGAACTTTTGTGTTGTGTTCGATGTGCCAGGAAACAGGCAATTTAATTTGCTTCCCTTTGCATGTATAATAGAGACATTGATAAAATTGTGATAACCTTAATGCATATTTATTAATAATTATTTCGGATGTATGTGTTGTATGGTGAAATCCAAATAAATGAAATATTAAAAAAGAAAATACTATAGCACTAGAGATACTAATGGGTGCTAATATGGATAATTATGAAGATATGATAAGTGTGTAAGAAGAGAAAAGTAAAATTTATATATTTTTAGGAGAGAATATTTAAAAGAATATGTCTATGTGGGAGTGTTGGGTATAGATGTAAGTATTATGTGTGTGTTGTGTGTGAAATTACGCTATATGTGATCAAGAAAATAACTTAAGCGATTTATAAGTTTAGCTCTTCGAGCTTTGTTATCTTAACTTAATGAGTTAAATCTATTTTATTAATGAGCTTAAAGTTTAATATTAAATTTGGTCCTCTATATTTTATTTCTTAACTAAAATCTTTCGAATAAAGTTGAAGGGGTTTAGGTATTGAGTGAGTTTTTTAGATGACTTAGGTGAGTGGATGCTATTAAATAGTTGTGTTGTTGTCAAATTAGTTTGAGAATTATCTTAATGTGAGAGTCTGCAGCATTTCTTAATCATGTGTTAAGTTTTAGTAGGTTAGATTGTATGTTGCGTTTAAGGTAACACTCTAAAATAAGCTTTTTTTAAGGTGTTTCTTCTTAAGTTGATTTGTTTATTTGATTTGATTTATATAACTTATTGACTCTTTTGAGTTAAATTTGTACACTAAACTCACATTAGTGATCTCATTAGGTTGACTCCATGTGTCAAATGTTATCTTGATTTTCTCCTCATATAAGGATATTTTTTTTGTAAGGTTTTTACATATTATGTAAAAGCTTTATGTAAATCAGATTTTATTTATCATGCTACGATCGATAAAAACTTTGTAAGTATCCTTATGGAATGTATAATTCAAGAGCTTACATTTAATAGCCTACTAGTGAGATTTATTAAAAACAAAGGCCTATTGTCCATGTAAAGTAAGCTTATGTTTATTGTAGACATTTAATTTTTGTTTTTCCATAGTCTTAATATTTATTTTTACAAAAAGGGTCTTAATTCAAAAAAATAAAAAATAATAAAAATTAACAAATAATGAAAATACTAAAAAAAATAAGAAAAGGAAAAATTATAAAAATTTCGTAGATTTTTAAGAAATAATTTATATTAGGAATAAATAGTTTTAGTATTAGTTTTAGTTTTAGTTTAGTTAAAAATTTTATTTTTAGGGAATCGGATAGTTTAAATATAATTTAATTGTAATGAATGGGCACAGGCCAACGGCCTAACAGATAAATAACGGAGTATTTGGGGTAGATTTAGTTTGAGGTCTTAGGTTTGAGTCTCAGCAGGTACCTATGTTTTTATTTTTCTAATTTTGCAGAAGCAAGACGAAAATCGGATTCATGTTTAATTAAATCATATGAATTTAGTTAAATCAGATTTGAGTTAAATTTGAATCTAGTTTAATTATCGAATCAGATACAATAGATATGATTAGATAGGATTTGATTTGGACTTTATAAAAGAAAAAAACAACATCAGGAGGGTGGTCCATAAAAACAAAAAAAAAAACTCATCAGCTCCTGCAAAAACTAGCACACGTACTGCTGCAGACAACAACACAGGCCATATATCAGTCTTCTTCGTCGCTGCTGAGACTGGCCTGACTGATTAAAAGTATCGCACAACATCCTTTGCTAGCAGCTCCGGTCACATACACACATACATAGTACGCTACTCTGACTAAGTATCAGCGACACAACATCACACGCTACATCGATTTATCCTTTGCCTGACTGCGCTGATCAAACCCACAGCAAGACAGCAATAGTTCATGCCAGTGTACATTCTGTCTCTCGCTCATCATCTTCAACCAAGCACTTGAACATTGAACCACCAACAACCAACCGTAGTTGGTTGTCACGAATACCCTACTGCAGCTCCCTGTCACGAGCACCCTACTGCAGACTTTAGTCATCCGTACGCCCACAGCAACTCCAAGTCCAGCTCGTTACTGCACATACAGTCGACTCCCAATGTACGATCAGCAGCACATCATTCCGTCGTCCATCAACAGGATTGTCTTTTGCACCATTGACGGTCTGGACAGCAGCAAGGCGGACCACTGCACTACATTGATCAGTATCGAATTTAACACAACCAACGTCATACTGCTATAGATCGCATGAAGACTAAGTGCAGAACACTGTCACATACCACACCCCGCATAGCCGTAGCTCTTCACACTCGTCACTGCTGCACTTGATAGTACGCCATGCTGATCGTATTTCCACCGATCAGCCACACACTAATACTAAAGAAGGACAGTACCCAACATCCACGCCACTTCATCGATAATTGCACTGTGCACCGCTCCAGCATGCCATTGACGCACAGCTCTGAACAAGCATATACCGATTAGCCACGAGCCATACCTACACTTTGAGCACGTAGTTGTCCAGCACGTCGAACAATAACCAACATCAGGCCAACTCTACAACCAGACCATTCCCAACCAACCCTCTAACAGAAACAGCAACAACACATTCACTTGCCATCTTCGATACACGACGCTCCGAAGTGAATACCGCAACTCCAGCAACACTCCACTGCCGAACACCCATTATAACCGCAAACAACTCCATTACTGCATAGTGAACAACAAGTAAGGCCTGATTTTCTTTCTTTTTCTTTTTTCGTTATATTTATTTATTTAGTCATTTAGTTATTATTATTTTGATTAGTTAGCTAATTAGGTTTATAACATATGACACATATATTTACATATATTAGTTTAGTTGTTTTTAGTATTAAGTTTTTTTTAGAATTCTTCACATAGAAAGTTTTTTTTTAATAATAAATTTTTTTTTTTTAAAAAAAGGATTGTTAGAACATTTTTTTATAAAATAACAGCACTCAAGTGTTATGACCCTTTAGATTTTTTAAATAAACCGAACAAATTAAAACGTAAACTTGGACGGTTTTCAAATTTAAAATCAATCAACACATTAAAGATTTTTTTAAAGAATTACAATTGTCTGATCCCGGCTAGCGAGTATATAGGCACCTTCGAGGTGATGATAAAATATGTAGAAACTTAGGTTTTTTTTTAATTAATTAATTATTTTTTAAATATTATAATTAAAAGAATAATCCTAATTTCGGTAAATAGATGGTAGTATCTATTAGGGTTTAATAAGTTAGCCCTCGAATTCGGAACCCTCTAGTTCTTCATTAAAATTGAAATCAAAGACCGGTTGTTGAATCGTAATCGATCCACCCAATTGATTACGATTTTATTCCTTTTACCCGACTTCGGTCGGGTGGCAACTCCAAAAATTATTTTTAATAAAAAACCGAAATTTCTCAATTTTTTTAGTCAAGGATTAATCGAGAAATGAGAAATTAATTTTAAATTAAAAAAATCGAAAAATCAGACTCGACATCTATCATCCATTAGCCATTTGAAAAGAAAAAAAGGGCTTCAAAACACCCCATTTATTGCCGATATTTCCAACCTGTGCTCATATCTTCAGCTTATAAAAGGAGTGATTAGGTTTTAGCCGCCACTTGCCAACCATTGTGCCTCCTTATAACTATAGTTCTTCTTCACACCTTACTTGATCTAAGTTTACTCTAGCTACTATTGTCTTTAATTTGCTGCTCGAATATAGGCTCCTTCATCGAACCTAGTGGCTCACAACTCAATCTTCTCATACCTGGCAAGTAGGCAGCTCAGCTCGTCTTCACTCTACAACTTGTTTAGTTCAAGAAGAATGGGAATAACGGATCAGAGTTCGAATAGTTATATGCTGCTACTTGTTTTTTTTTTTTTTTTGTCCAATTGCAACTATGAAAATGCAGCTATTACTCTTGGACTAGTTGTTTACTAGAGTGGCTTAAACCCACTATTGTGGAGAAGCTTGAATTCTTAAGTCATGTAGTAAGCTGCTTAGATTATGTTCATGGAATTTCGGTGCTATAGCTGTTGGCTTGGTTCTCTTTAGTTATTGTTGAGCACTGAACAAGTCTTATTTAAGTTATTCTTAGATGAACATCAGCAGGTCGGTTTATGCAAATGCTAACTTAGGTTCGTATGGGAAGCTCAGATGATTTTTGTTTCACGCACAGTTGTGGATCCATCAACTACTGCTTAGGTGTGATGCTCTGATTTAGGACTATAATTGTTTTGCTTAGGCATAGTGTGTTTGAAGTTGCAGCTGTTGCTTGAGCTTCCATTTTTAACACTCAGCCTACTATTTAGTAAGGTCAACTCAACATATAATGTTATGTGTTAGGTCTTGACTCTCTATCTCTCTTTTTTTTTTTTCTTTTTGAAACTTCAAACTGCAGGGCTATGTTAGCACACAACTACTTCACCTTAATGCAAAATAAGGTACAAAAAAGCACCTATTAAGAGTCTAGTAGTCTAGGTTACATTCTTATTGTATATGATGCATCTAAGTAAAAAGCCATTACACCATTAGTTACATTGTGTGACTAAATCTTGTCAGATTAAGCAACACATCTGGATACATGTACATAAAACACATGTCACATAGGCTATGAGTTGCATTTGCAAATTATAGATTCAAGAAAAAGAAACTTTAGTTGCATTCTGAATCCATGCTCCTTTAAGGTTTTCCAAAGAGTCTATCAGGAACTTAACAATAATGTATGATCACATCCTCGGGACCAAGCTTTCAAGGGAACTGTCTCTCTTGTTGGTAAATTAACATCTGGTCTTTTGTATCCACTGTCACGCTCCGAAGCGGCAGAGTCGTAACAGCCCCCGCCGTGTAAACCGTTCTAAGATAGAAGTTGGCCTTACAACCGCTATCTTAGATCTGATCTACACAAGGCGTCCATGACTAACCCGCTTTGCAGGAAATAATTTGTAATTTAATTAAACCATTTATCAAAGAAAGTGAGGAAATATATATATATTATAATACAGTTATTGCAATTAAGGTTTACAATATTTCTCCGTAATATATTTCCTAGTTATTACATTATTCAAAAATGAAAAGTTCTAAAGTAAAAGCTTAAACCTTAAAAATATATATTTATTCTTCTCATGTTTTTCTTCACTCCCTAGGATCCAGCAGTTGCTAGCTTTAGAGTAGTTGTTGCCGCTTCTTGGCCAGCACCTGCACGACGTCTATAGGCATGTGAGCAACCACAGCTCAGTAAGTTAGGACGGAGGACTTAAAACTATACCATACACACAATAAGGTTTTCAATCACTTATTAGGTGCAATGCATGTGCAAGCAAATGCCATCGCACGACGTTGTCCGACCTGTCGTGAGATTAGAGAAATTGCGCCTGCTCTAATCCGGGTTGAGGAGTTGCCGTTAATGCAACAGCTCACGACCAAACCCAGGCTTGTGTAATGGAGACCTTGCTCCTCCCGCGACTACCTTCACCCTCGCCGCAACCTCCTCTCCTGTCACTTAGTTCAACTGAGGATGAAGAAGGGACCATTTTGCAATCCTACGCTATCCCTTCTGAAGGGATCAGTATTTGGTCGGAGAGTCCTAAGTTCCCCTAACGGGTTGCCATGCATGTCCGATTACGATTACTGGTCGGATATTTTAATTAAGTCCAGTTTAGAGTGATCAATCCTTTCATACAATTCATATAATATGTGCTAGAGCAACAAATAGAATCATAGCATCACCCATAATCAAGCACATGCACACATTCAACTATCTAACAAGCACAACTAAGTATAATCTTAAGCCTCCAAAATACAGCATTGTATTAATCCCAACTTACTTCGACTCCTTGCTCACTTACTCGAGGTCCGATTTGCTCAGGCCATTGCCGATCATCCCTATAACACAAACGTGGTTTCAGCTTTTCATATAACTATTATAGGTTCGTTTTATCCTATAATGCTTATTGTTAGGTTTTGTTTAAGGTTTAATATGCTTAATTATCTAGGTATTAAATCTTTTACAATTATTTTAAGTTTGGGGTTAGGTTCAGGTTCGGTTTTCGCGTTAATTTCTAAATTAGGTTTTAGTTCGATTTTTACGTAATGTTTTAGATTCCAACCCTAGAAATCTGTTTCAACCCATAATGTGAAATTAATCACATTACTTCCTGATCTCCTAAATACCATCATTGCCTCTAATTAGTATTTTATTCCATCCGGTATACTTAAATCCTTATTTGTGTACCGAATTTACTCCTAATGTGAGAAATTTTTACATTTTTCATATAATTCCATAAATTCAAGTTTCCTATCAGATTTATTGTACATTTTTATTATTTTCAAAATATTAATTTTTATTATAATATTTTCCATTTATTATATTTCTAGAAATTACATATTATATATTGTTACATTTTATACACATAATGCACTTCTAATATTTCTATTACCTTAATTACCATCTCTAAACAGAAATTATTATTTCAAAATGTCTAAATCCATCCTAAATCAGATTTTACTCCAAATTTCCCTAATTTACAAAATTAACTATTTTTCCTATTACTCATTTACTACATAATTAACCTAATAATTACATCTAACACCCTAAATGCTACATGTATCATACTTCATCAGATTTCCACATCCTAAAACATCTACTTATTCACTAAGTCAGTAATTAATAATTTAATTATTTAATTAACCTTAAATTACCCATTTTATGCCTCATTTTAGGGCCTAAAAATTGTCTAAAAATTTCAAAAATTAATTTTTGAAAAATGGCTTCATAACACTGTTCTATATCACATGAGCATCCTATAGAAAAAATTTGAGCTCCAAACTACACTTCTAAGGTCATTTATTTCTAAACCGAAATGTGCTCGGTTTTGCATGACTTCTTAACGACCCTATATTATGGGACATGTTTTCATCAAAATAATATTTTTCCTACAAACTACATACAAAAATATCTCAGAATAACAAAATTCATAATTTTCTAATAATATTTACTATTTTTAAAAAATTACACAAAAATCGGGCTGGAAATCGGACTCACCGATTTGGGTGGCTCCGGCCACCGCGGGCCGCCATGGCCTTGTCGGCCGGCCTGGGCGCTGCCACCACCGTGTGGTGGTGGTGGCCATCCACTTCCAGCTGCTGATCTGGTGGGGGTTCCCTTTAAAAGCCCTAATTGCACAGTTTTTTTATAATTTTTTTCTAAACCGAATTTTTCTCTCAATTTTCGTCTCTCTCTATTTTTCTCACTTTCCAAACTGCCCAAATGAGCTCTGTGATTTTTCTTGCTATTTATAGGGCTTTGTGGGATTTATTGGGCATTAAATGGGACAAGACAATTGCCTTATCCCTTAATTTTTGGCTTTTGTGTTGTCTTAATTTAATTAGCCGAATTTTTTCTTATTTTTTCCAGCTGCCACGACCCAATTCTAGATGATTCATGATTTTTCCTGATTTTTCTTGATTTTTCCTTAATTAATTATGAATTTTCTTTAAGCATTTAGTATTATTTTAGTACATTTTGCGTATTTTAAGAAATTACGCGTATTTATACTTACATGTAAATTCATATATAGTACAAATAAATATTCTTAAATATTATTTAGGTCATTCTATTATTTTTAGTATACATATAATCTATCTCTAGTAATTTATTAGTTATTAGATTACACTTTTTGCCTTTTCAATAATTAGCAATTATTATGCTTAAAATTTGAAAATTTTATAGTCTCCTATTTCATTTCTTAGTTTCTTAAATTCAAGTTTACGGGGTCATTTTTATTAATATTTCTCTCAATAGTTTATAATTTGGGGTTTGATCGGATCCTTTAACCGATCGCCCTAAACCTTTGGTTCTAAGTTCAATCCTACGGTTACTTGGCTTAACTTTGGGGCTTACATCCACTTGGTTAATAACTGCATTGTAAAAAAAATAAAAAAAAAATTATTCGAGGAGAACTTTTCACCCCTTGATAAGCGATTTGGTTCATATCCTCCATAATGGATAAAACCTTTATACTATTCCCACTTAATCATGTCATTACTAACTAGCACTCAAGCTTTTTCACAACAAGTGAAGTTCCCATCAAATCATTATACCAATTAAATTTCCATCCACATGTTCTGCGCATGCTTCAATCCTCGATTTTGCCTAAAACCTGATTCTCAGTAATAGGTTATTTGCTCCATTTTGTACAATTTTTTGCCCTTTATAAGAAAATGTATTTTAACAATGCATAGGCCCTTCTGTTAACTACAAAGGTTTTAACCAATTAATACATCTTGAGAGTCAACTGTTTAAATAGATTTATGGAATTCCTAAAAAGGAGTGCATTAGGTGCCATAAACACTTATAGGTGTCTCATTTGTGTGAGGGCATTGGCATTGAACTTAACTACTGTTGGTGCAATAAATTCCAATTTCATGCCTTTGATTTTCTCTTTAATGATATAATAAGGCAAATGTGATATATGTGAAAGAGTAAATGCCTTAAGTTTATTCCAAGTAATTCACTTAAGGCATTTACTCTTGATATTTATCCATGATAAAATAAACTCTACTAATAACTATATGAGTTTCCATCTCTATATATACCTACTGTCTTGATTCGCCTTAAGCGTTTGATTGGAAGGTATGCCATAATATTTCTTTCAACATGACATGACCGAATTAGTTTTTCCATGGTGGTGTAACCCTTCACTTCATAATCTTTCCCCCTTTTTTTTTATTTCACTATTTCAATAGCCACTTGTTTGCTTGATCCGAGATGTTGGGAATCTTGTATATAGCTTGAATTTGTGCATTTTTTTTTGCTCCAATATTTCTTCTTCGTGTGATGAATAATGAGATCGTTTTAACTACTTGATGCCTTTGTTCTTGTAATTTTACTTGTACTTTGATGTGTGTCTTTAGGTAAATTATAACATCCTTCTCCTTCCCTTTTTATTTAAAATTTGAAACTGATATCTCCTCATTGTCCATGCTTTGTAGTTAGCTTAATCAACATTTGAGAATTGGTTTAAAGAAGATCTCTTCATCGCCCAGATTGTAGCTGCTTGCAGTTGAAGGCTAAAAGTCTGCGATTGCAACTTGAAGACTACATCTCGAACTAGTAACAATCAGCAAATCAGTACGGTTTAAAGAGGGTAGACTCTTTACCAACCAAATCGTGACTGTTTGCCAATCAAGGGTTAAGAGTTTGCGGTCGTGGTTTGAGTACTGATCTTCATTAACGGGTGATAGCAAAGAGGTATTACACTTAGGTCATATGTGGCCTCCTTTTGTAATCTCCGTATAGCTAATTACAACTCGTAACATGAATTGAACGTGAGTTTCAAATCATAGGGGCATGCACACACGAGAGTCAAGCATAAGCTAAGCTCATACAATTTGACCACAGGTCTTAGACATGAGCATATGAAAGTAACACACTTGAGTTAAACATAATCCCTCTTTAACATAAGCACTTGTGAGGTAATATGTAAAAGGAGCTTCACTGCTCCTCAATACAAACGCTCATGAACTAATCATGTAGAAGAACTATGAGGCCTCCACATAACCATAAAATGTGAATTTAAACATAAACCTTGAACATAAGTGCATAAGAGTAAGGGGCGAGTTCGCAAGCTCAACATAATATAGATCTTGCGCTTGAACACATGAGGATTGAACACTTCAATTCAACATAGTCTCTTTGGCATGAGCTTGTGTACGCTTCTAACATGAGCACTTTTAAACTTTATATACGAATACATGTGAGTTGAGTGTGCAACTTGAGTGCAGCACTTTTGGTATTTAAGCTGAACATGAGTCTTGTCGTGTGTGTCGAACACAAGCTTTAGTACATGAGGCTTGATCATGAGTAAACATAAGGATCGCATCTAAACCTTGAACATGATAGTGAATACGAGTCTTAAACATTAGGGTTGAATGCGAGTGAACATAAGCCATGATCACGAGTTTTGAACATTAGGGCTGAATGTGAGTGAGCATAAGCCATGATTACGAGTCTTGAATTCAATGTGAATCCTCAACACAGCGTAATCAATGAGTGTAATATGAGCTTTGAATATGGAACAAATCTTAAATATATCACAAGTGTTGAACATGATATATCATGAGGCTTGAGCTCGACATAAGGCCTGAATATGATGTGAGGCATGAACTCAACGTGAGGCTAAACCATGGCATGAGTCTTGAAAACCATATAACTCTTGAACATAATGTTGGACACGATGTGAGCACTAAATGCAATGTGAGGTCCCATTACACAAGTTGAACGTTAGTCTTCTAATACGAATACATGTCGGAAAACATCATTTAAACATCATCATAAACATATGAGCTAGGCGTAGGATCACTAATGTCATGTGTGAATTGCGTATTGTCATTTTGTATTGCAAGAATCCCTATGTGTATGTGTCATCTCTAGTTTTCGTAATTGGATGTCATATTTTTCAAATGCACCTTACTTTTACTAACGCCTTTGCTCCCCTTTGTTTATAGGTGCTCACTTTCTTTCATATAGACATCACTGCTGCTTTTAAGGATCATCGACATGAGCAAAGAATCTAGTAAGAGCCGTTCTTGTAGCAACAATATTGATAAGAACAATGAAATTTTTGCATATTCTGAGGATCACATCTCGGTAGCCCCCTTACCTCGAGACAAATGGGTAGACCCAATTATTGAACGTTAATTCTTTTGGCGACATATAAATAGGCGGGATACATATCCGCATCTACCTAAGGATGGCAAGTTACGTTTCATAAGACAAGAACCTCTAGTATACAAGAGGGTTGAGATAGTTGTGTTGCATTTTAAAAATGAGAAGAAAGAAATCCCTCTCTCAGATAATAGTTTTGATAGTCCAAAGCACATAGTGAATGGTTGGTTGTCTTGGGTAATGTACATTTTCAAAATTCCCACATACACATCTGTTTTGGAAGAAGTGGGGGTATATTACCTCATATGCGTGTCTTCTCGTTTAACTTTACACCGCCCCACAAGAAATAGAAACTCGGCAAGCTATCATGTCCCGTTGAAGCACTCACTCACATACCTTTGTGACAACGTGGGGTGAGATCACTCCAACACTAGAGGATGTTGCAGTCCTTCTGAGCCTTCCTAATCTTGGATTGATCGACATCACTACAACTTCAATTTCGGAAGACGATCGAGCATTGATTGAACTATTAAAAGTGGACAAAAGAGAAGCTCTAGATACTCACAGACATGGTACGCTTAGTGTGTGGATCAAGCATTTCTTTAGGTTAGACAAGGGTGATAAGATGAGGCCTTGATATCAGTGAAAGTAAGTTTCTACATTTTGACGTAGCATAGTCATTGTTTACCCTTTTTCCTATTGACGTTTACTTTATAACCCTAACCTAATTTGTCTTGTCTTATGTTTCAGGTACGAGTTGGAAGCTTTCATTACTTGTTGGTTGTCATCGTTTGTGTTCCCAGGAGGCTTCAAAAAAGGCGTTAGTCTTCGACTCTTCCACTTGGCTATTCATATCGCACGAGGGGAACATTTTGCTTTAGGGCCTTTTTACTTGGGTTCCTTGTATAGGCGTTTGGACCTCTTTCATGAAGCTTCGATACGCTCGCAAGGGAGATACGTTGTGGTGTCGTACGTAGACTTGGTGTTTCTTCATATATTCTTCTGTGAGCGTTATAAGAGATATTTTGGTCTCCCACTTACACATTCTGATGCCGTTAAGCCCTAAGCTTGGGGATGGGTCAATAGAAAACTCCTAAGTACTTTGAAGAATGTCATTGATACCTATCATGAGTTCAGTTTTCGTCCATATACAAATGAATTGCCTAAATATGAATAGTGCTCAGAAATCTATCCTTTCGATTCAAAAGACTTGGTAAACTTGATAGAGCTTCATGATGAGCTTTCTAATGTTAAGGTAAAGTTTATCTTA
Organism: Lumnitzera littorea; assembly: GCA_024138015.1. Classification (NCBI taxonomy): domain Eukaryota; kingdom Viridiplantae; phylum Streptophyta; class Magnoliopsida; order Myrtales; family Combretaceae; genus Lumnitzera; species Lumnitzera littorea. The sequence goes on from JAMXBB010000011.1 coordinate 3,928,598, forward strand.
TGGAGTACACCTGGGGGTCTTCCGTTACTTCATGATTGGGCCAATGCTTCTAATTGCTTCCTTGAGTATAGTGTCATGAAATATTCACCTGATCGGGTTACTCGACAACTGGGGTTTGATCAAGGAGTACCTCATGATTTGATCATTAACCAAAGTTTTGATGAGTGTTAGAAGACGTTTAAACTTGAGAGCCAGAAGAACATTCATGGGAGGATTAAGCAATTATTCTTTCCTTCTATGAGTCGTTTTGGGGTTGCTTCGAGTGGCTGGCTCACATATTGGAAGAATTGCTTGGATGAGTTTAAGAAGTATGTCTCGAAGACAGCTGAAGGGGATTTGCCTGAAATAGTCATCTGGAGATATGAATTTCACTTTCGACTTAAAGAAGACCCAAAATCATCTAATAATGTGAAGTCATCTGATGATCCCCAAGGTAAATCATAAAGCGAACGCACACCCTCTCCGCCATTGATCATCAGACAACCTAAGCGTAGTCGCATTCACAAGGTAGCATTATCATTACACTCTCCTTCCTCCTTTTTTATACACTAATATTTTCTTGAAACTTACTCTTCTTAGTTTTCTCAATTTTGTGTATGTCACGGGAGTAAAAGGGAAAGGAGAAGGATGTCACTTCTACTAAACAGAAAGTGATGAAGCATCATCTTGATGGAGCGAGCAGTAGCATCCCTAAAGGAATTTCTTCAAGTCAAAGTATCCCTCCTATCGCTCGTCCTTTTCCAAGTCGTTACGGTATGGGAAAGGTACTTCAAGCTAAAGATTCGCTTGCCGTTATCGGGATTGTGGACAAAGGAGAAGATGACACGTTGAGTTGGTCGATTATGGGGATTCTCTTGAATATACAGATGAGGATAGAGAAAATTCTATGACAGACATTGATGATGACTAAGAGGGACAATTCATGATAGAACAGACTCCACAAAACAGGTTGATGAAGATACCCATGGTAATATTAGAATCCCGATGCGTTCAATATTAATGATGATTATGAAGATAACGAATTTTTACTCTTAGAGGACAATGTGATCCAAGCGTTTATTGATGCTTTGATGGGTAAAAGGTTTTATAATGAAGAGATACATGCTGCTCCCAATGCTTCCATGGATGCTACTGTAGTTAGTAACATTCCTACCCTTTGTAGTGACGTAACTTTGCCTATTCCAAAGGATCCTACATCATCACTTCCCCTTGAGATTAGAACAATACAACATGGAGATAAAAGATTAACAACCAAGATGGTAGCGAGCTCAAAAGACACGTCCTCCTTTCATGGCTTCACGATACCTTTTAACCTCCTAGCACCACTGAAGCGCCTACATAAGATAGAGGGGGATTTTTGGATAGGATCGGTCTGTTTGGGTTCCAATGTGACTACTTATATCTTGGGCCTACTTTGGTAAGTTGTAGGGCTATTTGATGAGGCTTAGTGCTCGCTATCTACAGAAAATCTTGAACTTTTGATTAATAGTGTCACTGCAGCACGTGCCTTTAGGTTCAAGCTTAATAAGATGGAAATCATTGCAGTTGAAGTTTAAAAGGTGTTGGGTAGTCGAGACAATGAGGAGAGATGTGAGCTACTCAAAGCTGAACTTGTAAAGGTAGAACTTGAGAGAGAGGTATGTTTGGCAGGCACAGATCTTAATTCTACTGTAGCATATAGTGTCAAGTATTGATAGTATTACTTTCCACCACCGCACCCCCCCCCCCCCCTCTTGTTGAGCTCAATATGTGTAGTTTCGCTTTTCATTTATTTGAGATCTATGCCTTTACATGGAACATCATAAATTGACGTGAGTTGTTTGTTGATTTAGTAAGCTTTTGAAAGTTCACATCGTTATGCGCTTAGAAAACATTGCATTTCCTTAGTAGCACTTTACATGATAGTTTACTTGATGGCTTGATAAATTTTCAAGAAAACCTTGGGTAGTGGAAGTGTATTCCGTTTGCAAGTAAGGATTCGAATATATGATCCGATAGTATAGAGATATTGATTGAAATGAGGAATATTAGTTCCATTAGACAGTCACGTTGTGAGTTAAAGGGGTATTACCCACTACTTAACTATTTTTATATTCTCCATAAAAATATACTCAAATAGTACAGGTCATTGTTTTATTCGATAGAACATCATATGGTGCGCCCGGGAGTCAAAGCTTCAACTAGTCGACAACTCATACTATAGATGTATATTGTGCACTTGGGAGAGAAGTCTCTTACCAAGAAGTAGCATTACAAACACCAATACTTTGTTATTATTATTTTTTCAACCTATGGTACGTAAAGGAGATAATAGTAAGAATAAACATGTAAAACAAGCTTGTACAGCTCGAGCTGTAAGTTTCATTCATTTAACTTTACCATAGTTTTCTTTTTACAAATGGAACTTTTTGATATATTGAAAATTAATAGGAGTGGTAATAGCATCCGTGCTGGAATTCCTAAGTTTGCAATATCCACTTTCTTACACTTCCTCAACTATGAAAGGTTCTTCCCATTTTAGTGTAAACTTAGGCACTGGGGTACCTTGGCGCACATGCTCAGCTACACGAAGTATGACGTCGCTTTGTTAGAATGATCTCTTTCTCATCAGATAATTATATGCCACTCCAAGCCTATGTTGATAATTGATGAGATTATGTTTGGCGATATCACGCCGTCTGTCTAATGCTTCCAGATCCATCACTTGCAATATGTTAGGTTCGAGCTCAGCATTGATTATCAACCTAGCAAATGGGATCAAAACTTCTATGAGAACTACTGCCTCAGTCCCATATATTAGAGAAAAAGGAGTTGCCTGTGTCGGCCTTAGTTTAGATGTCCTATAGGCCCAAAGCGCTAATGGTAGCTTATCATGCCATGCCTTATGATTATCATGAACCATACGACTAAGTATCTTCAACAAGCTCTTGTTAGTGGCCTCAGCTTGTTCATTTCCTTTCGGGTAATATGGCGTAGACTTTACATGATCAATATTATAGGAAACCAGTAGTTGGCGGACGTGCGAATTGATAAAAGGAGTGCTATTGTCAGATAAAATACGCTTCAGGATTCCAAACCTACATATGATATTTTCCTTCATGAAACCTACAACTGTTGCTCCTATAGCCTTTCTTAAAGGAGCTACCTTTACCTACTTCGTAAAGCGTTTTATTCTTGCCAGAATCCAGATGCATCCTCTCGATGGTGGATGTATAGGTCCAATAAGGTCAAAAACCCATGTGTAAAAAGGCTAAGGAGTTGTGATGCTATGGAGTATGAACGCAGGAGCATGAATGGCATCGCCTTGCTGTTGATAGACAACACACTTCTTAGTGAAGTTGAAAGTGTCCACTTCCATTGTTAGCCAATAGTATCTTCTATCGAGTAGATAATAATATAGTTTCCTTCCTCCTTAATGCTCCCCGTACTCTCCAGCATGCACCTTAGTTAAAATTGTTTTCGTTTTAAGAGGAGCAACACACTTTGGGGGTTTTCCCATAAACGATACTTTGTAGAGCTCACCTTCATGCATAAGATACTTCATGGCCTTTCGCTTTATAAGCTTAGCATCCATACTATTCGTCGGTAACACATTGTTCCTCGAGTAATTGATGTATGGGCACCTCCAGTCTCTAGCACTAGATACAAAATTACACTCACTCTGGTCGGGAAGCTCAGAACATTTAGGGCAATGTACTTACACTTGAAGTGCATCTTTAGCCATCGATGGCCAATAATACCTTATACGTTGAATACGACGTAATAGTAGTGGTCCTTCCTCCCTATACTAGATCTGGTGATACTTATCTAACTTGAGACGAGCTTCTTTAGAACCAATACATTGAGATAGAATTCTGGACCCTTATAATATAACATTTCGTTGATTTTAAAAAAGGTTTTTCAAAGCCAAAATAGAAGCTGCATTAGGGTGTGCTAACTGTTCCATGAATGGACTGCGCCAATCATCTTGCATGTCTTCATCCTTATTAACAATATTTAAAGCCATACATGGGATAGATTTCTTGACTACTAGGATATTTACATTACCATTAGCATCTTAAATCAGCATTTTAGATGCTAGTGTGGCCAATGTATCTGCATACCTATTCGCTGATCGACTCGTGTGCTTGTACCGTACAGAATTAAATTTTTTGACCATAACCTGCATTGCGGCCCTATAAGGCGTAAGTGTAAGTTCCTTCAATCCAAACTTACCCATGGCCTGTCTAATGATTAAATTTGAATCACTTCGAATACATTAATTATGCTCTCCAACTCCTCGTATAGACAACAAACCAAGTAATATTGCTTCGTACTCGGCTTCATTATTAGTGCATTGAAAATCAAGTTTAAACGCTAAAGGTATCTCTTGACCCTCAGGTGATGTCAATATGATTCCTGCTCCCCAACCTTGTTTTCCAGCAGAACCATCAAATTGAAGTGTCCATTTACCATCCGCCTCGACCATCTAAGTATCTTCATGAAATTTAGCTGGTACTATGCCTATAGTCAAGCCCTTTTGGGCATTTGGGAAGTGTGCTAATAGATCAGCCAAGGCTTGTGACTTAATGGTTTTAAGAGATTGCACTGAGATGTCAAATTCTCCAAGAAGGAGTAACCACTTAATAACTCATCTTAATAAAGCCGGTTGTGATAATAAATATTTGATTGCATTTGAACGAGTTACCAGATTGATCTTATGCGCGAGGAAATAACACTGTAACTTTTACATGGCAAATACCAGCGTAAGACAGTGTTTCTTACAAGCTGAGTACTTGACCTCACTACCTTGAAGGGTTTGATTCAGATAGTATACAGGTCGCTCTCGACTATCAACTTCTTGCGCAAGTAAGGCTCCAACAGACTTGTCGATAGAAGTAAGATATAAAATCAATGGCAATTCTTTGACCGACATGGTCATGGTCTGAGGAAAAGTCAAGATTATCTTGATCTTTTGAATTGCCTCTTCGTGGACCTGTTCCCATTCAAATGAAATTCCTTTCCTCAAAAGTTGATACAATGGGTATAAAATCTCAACAAGTGCTGGTATAAACCTCCTAATATAAAAAACTTTTCCTATAAAAGTTGTTAGTTCTTTTAAAGTAGTAGAAGATGACATCACTCTTATAGCTTGTGCTTTCGCAGGATCAAGATCAATTCCTTTCCTATGGACGACAAACCTCAAAAACTTCCCTGAGGACACTCCAAAAACATATTTGAGAGGATTCATGCGAAGCTTGTATAATCGACATCGTTCAAAAACCTTTTGTAGATGAACTACATGATCATGTGTCCTTTTAGACTTGATGACTATATGATCAATATAATCCTCCATAAAAGTCATGCATCATGTTATGCAATATAGTAGTCATTGCCCTTTGATAAGTGGCGCCTGCATTCTTAAGTCCGAATGGTATGATGGTATAATAAAAATTTCTAACTAGTGTGCGAAAGGTGGTACACTCCGCGTCCTCAATTGCCATCTTAATCTGATTATAACCACTGAATCCATTCATAAATGAGAATAAATCATGTCCTGCAGTCGCATCTATCAGAGTATCGACGTTTGGTAGAGGAAATTCATCTTTAGGACAAGCCTTTTTTAGATCCTGGAAGTCCACACATACTCTTATCCGTCCATTCTTCTTTCTTACAGGAAAAATACTGGCAAGCCAAGTAAGATGTTGGATGGGCCTTATGAATCCAGCCTGTAATAACTTCTCGACTTCTTGCTTAATTTGAACTTCAATCTTAGGGCGCAAAACCCTTTGTCCTTGCTTTACAGGCGTAACTCTCGGGGTAATGTTTAGTCTATGTATTATGAGACTAGGGTTCAATCCTGACATCTCTTCGTAGGTCCATGCAAATACGTCTCTATATTCTCTTAGCAACTTGACAATATGAACTATTATTTCTTGTTGGAGGCTCTTGCTTATGGAGATTGGCTGTTGCGACTTTCTCGATCATGCTAGATCCAATTCTTTTATTTCCTCAGCCTGTGGCTTCATTTGGTCTTATAGTTGTTGTGGGTTAGGTTGGACTTCTTGCACTGGTATGGGATCTGAAGAGGAAAAATATATCTCCTTAGACCCTTGAGACGGTCATAAGCAGTATACCCTTCTTTCGTCTTCCCGAATGAAGCTTTCAATTCCTTTAGGCTACTTATTTTTCTTCTTTCCCCCATGACACCCGCGCATCTTCCTTTTCTTTTGCTAACCATCTTGAATTTCTTCCCATATAGGTAAAGGGACACCAATTGGCCTAGCTATCGTGGTCTCGCCTTCTTCAGCAAATTCATCAAAGTAGGCTGACTCAATAAAATATGATTTGTGTTGCTTGAAAGAGTTCTTGGTAGCTGGAATGAATACATCCTTATCTTTCCAATGACCCTTGATACATTAATGCAATGTCGATGGGACTAAGTTGTGATCATGCGACCACTTACTTCCAATGAGGAGATGGTATTGAACTAACACATCATTCACATGAAGGGTAACAGTACCATGGATAGGGCCAATCTTGAGATTAACATTAACATACCTAATAGAATTTGTAGGGCCATGGCTAAATCCATTTATTGATATAGACCATTTAACCAGTCGTTGGATGTCAATTCTAACAGCCTTAAAAGTACTCATTGGCATGATATTTAATGAAGAACCATTGTCAATGAATGTTCTCTTGACCAGAGACCCATTAAGCACGCCTTCCACATATAAGGGGCAATTGTGATTGGAATTCTTCACACAAATGTCTGCATTAGTAAATAGAATCGCATTTTCATGTACTGTGGCCATCCTCTTTACAGGCTACGCTACATTGCACTTTACATATTGACTCTCAGAGATTTGTGTGAGTGCAGTTGCTACCGCAAGTCGACCTTTCTCATTGAATCCCAGGAGATCAAAGAAATTCCTAAAGTTAGCTACCTTCAACAATGTCGTAACAATAGGTGGGTGTTCATCATCCTGAGCTTCAATTGACTTTCCTTTATCTTCATCATTTCCAATAGTTTGGACATCAATTATTTTAGTAGTGATGAGATCATGGCTAATGGCATTGACAGCACCCCTTCGGTTGTTGTGGGCAGGACGTGGATCATTTCTAACATCATTGTTATCAATGATCAACTCACCACGTACAACTCGATCATTCAATATTTTCTTTAAAGTGAAACAATCTTTAGTTGGGTAACCAATAATCCGATAAAATCTATAATACTTGGGATCACTCTTTTCTTCATTTGTGGGGAGGCACTCGACCTTCGGAAGCTTGATATTTCCATCATGAAGCCACTGGTCGAGCATTTAATGTACTTTAGCCATGGGACAAGGATATGTTAAAGATGGCCTAGAGTTAGTAAGCTTATCATCTCTTTGTTTCTTTGCTCCCTTTGGTGATTTGCCCTAAGCTATACTTACAAACGAAGTGCACTTGTTAAACCTCCCAACTTCACTTCTTTGTCATGTCATTGAGTTGTTGATCCTTCACGCGTTCTTAACTAGCGCAGCAAAGGAGGTAAACGAAAGATTTTCAAGGTAGATCATGTATTCAGGAAACATCCCTTGGATATAGATCTTGACCAACTCTCTCTCATCACAAATGTCTTGTATATTTAGTAAACGCTCCTTAAAGCACTCGATATAATCCATCAGATCTTCTTTAGACTTTTGTTAGATCCTTCCCATGTCAGTAAGGCTGACTCTCTCTTCTGTGTAGAATAACTTCTCCAAAAACATTTTATACATACTACCCCATGAATCTATTGATCCTAGAAGGAGATTAACATACCAGGTGTATGCCTTTTCAATGAGTGACTTGGAGAATTCTTTTAGTTTCAAATCGTCGTCTAAGTCATATACTTTCAGTGTCTCGATGAGTTTCAGCAAATGTTCTTTAGCACTTCCCTTCTTGCCATTAAATAGCATGGACTTTAGACTGACATAATCTTTAGTGTATGACTTTGCGGCAATGTGTTGGTGATACGAAAGCTTTAGTTTTGGTATCCCAACAGTAGATTTCGCTTGTATCTCCTTTAAATATATATCTAAATCTTCTTTGGTTACAAATGAACCTCTTTGAGTAAATGTTGTAATAACCTATAAATCAACAATCTAAACACGAACATCTAAGTATTACGACAAAACCCCGTCCTTGTATGATTTAGGATCGATAATTGATCTAAAACATTTAGGAAAGTAAATCGAGTAGACTAAAAGCTTACGAGAAATATGATAACCCTAATTGAGGAATCCTCGTACACGTGGAAGTAAAAAATATAATAAAATATCAAGAATATAATCAAGATAGGGAGAATTTGCTCCATATGAGATCTTAAAGTTGAGTTTAGAGTAATCGTACATAAATTTAGGGTTTTCGAGAAAAGTTATTCGATTAAATTCAAACTTTACAACTAAAATAGAAAAGTTAGTTAAAGCAATTTGGTGAAGTTGGATTTTGAAAATAATTACCCAAAATCTTAATTTTTCCCCTAGATGTATGATTACTTAATATAGTCCACAATTGCTCAAAACTCCTAAAACTAAGCTCGAAATGCAAAGAGGACTTAGAAATAAGATAATTAGGCAATAAAAGAAAATAATATAGCATAATATATTATATGAATATGCACGTATTTTTATGAGTATATCCAATATATATAATAAATATACCCGTAAATTAACCAAAAATAATATAATTATGCATAATGAGTGATAGAATCGCAAAATTAAATAGGGAAAAAGTATCTTAAAAATAAAAAATATGCTAGAAACATGATTACATGTATATAATTACTCATTACGTGTATGATATATATAGGATATATACCCGTATATTAGATATATACCCGTATATTAATAAAAATCATTAAATACTAATATAAAATACTCTAAAATATTATCTAAAAATTATAAAAAAATAAAAAACGACCTGAAATGTGATTAGATTAAATGTTGAGCAGCTTAAAAAGAATAAATAGCTACATCAAAAGCAAATTTATAAAAAATTGACACCTCTTATTATGCGTTTTTGAGAAAAATATTAAAATAAATTAATTAATAATTAAGAAAAAAAATCCAATCGACCTAAACTACTATAAATAGGATCCTAGGACTCAGATCTAACATTTTGGTAATCAAGAAAACCTAAGAAAAATTCGGAAAAAAATTAGGAAAATCTGACCAAAAAATAGAAAAAAAAAAAAAACAAAGTAAGGATCGAGCCTAACTAGTTCCTCGACCATTTGATGACCTGATGTGGAGCCCAACCGCCACCTAGCAGAGCCACCATCGACTAGACCGGCCGACAACCTCTCTTCGGCCGACAACCTCTCTTCAGCCAACGGTGGCCGGAGCTCCAATGAACTTAGGTTCTAAGTTTCTGCCATATTTTTTTTATTTTTGAAAAATTATTAAATTAATTAGGAAAAATATGAAAAAAATAATTTATGGGTTATTTTAGATGTACTTTCATTTTATAAATTTATTTTAACAAAATTAGGAATATTTAATGTACTTTCTTAACAAATATACTATTCATCCGAAATTTGAAATTTAAAATAAATATACTAAATGATGTAGTTTCTAGCTCAAAATTTTTGTGTAAGATACTTATGATATATAGATAATTTCTATGTAGCCCGATTTTTTATTTGAATGCTTTTAATATTTATTGTATTTTTCGGCCTAAAAATAGCTCGAAAATAGGTTGAAATTGTGAAATAAATAGGAAATTATGAAATTAAATGGTGAAATGAACATGTACTAATTTTTAGTAAATAATAATAATGTTGGGACAGGTTGAAATCAATTTGGTGCAAAAAGGATATTAATTTGGTAATTTAGGATAATTCAAGGGTAAAATCGTAAATACGAATATATAAGAGATAGATATAAAACTTGAAACCAAGTACCAGCTAAATTCCACATATTTTTAGGAGTCTATAGAAATTTTCGAGAAATTATTTCCGAGCTATTTATTATAAATTTATGTAGTAAAATAGCTTAAATAACGAACTAATACCCAATTCTAGTAATAATATATTAAAATATAATAAATAGGCTAATAAAAACTATCTATTTGTGTACTGGTCAGATCGGATAAAAATTATATTTTTAATATATTTAATGATATTTTAATAACCGGGACACATTATAGAGATATTAGGATTAGATGATATCTATATTATGGATTATATTGACAAATTAGGTAAAATATGGTTTAATAAAATAAATTACGTATAGTATGACAATATTTGATTAGATATGTATAGCTGTGTTAAAAACTCGAATTACTCGTTAAAAGTTATCTCTAAAAATTAAGATATGTAATACGTGTCATTAAGTTTATACAAGCTCAACGATACTATTTTTACTAAAATCAGATAAACCTAAGTAATATAACCTATATCTCCACAATATTACTGATTTACGTACTATCATAACTCCATCGTAATCGAAACGTGATTTAAATGGCTAAAAGTACGTTTTGATACAATCGAAATGATATATTATACGTAATTATACTATATTATTAATACTTATAACTTAACTCGATTAATATAATGAAACTGTATATTATTATATAATAAAAATAATAATATACTTTGTATATATATATATATATATATATAGCTGCTTTAGATAAGACCCTAATGATTTCATAACCGTTACGAAAATTGAATTTAGGTTTTGTATATATAGGGCCTCCCAATGATCAAACTATTGATGATACGAGTTTTTCGAAGTAAGCGTCAAGACAAGTAAGTGGGATTAATGCTTTATCGTATTTTGGGATATTATTTTAGAATATCTGGAGATTTTGGTATGTATTGGCTTGTGAATGTAGTTAGCTGTTTACATGTATGCAATGCTTGTGGTTGGGTTTTGATTTGCTGTGATGAGAGTTGAGCTCCATGATATGATTGTTCTATGAATGTTATTATTGAATTATTTGAGCTTGGTTGATCATCCTAAAAAGATGAACTAACTCAAATTTGGCTTAATATCTAATTTGATATGCATCGCAACCTATTAGAGGTAATGACTAAGATTCTTGGGTCAAATACGGATTCCCTTTGATGAAGATAGCTGAAATGGTCCTTTCTTCACTCTTAGCCGAACTAAGTGACAGGAGAGGAGGTCGTGGTAAGGTTTGGAGTCGTGGTTTGAAGGTGGTCACAGGGAGAGGGTGTTTTTCATTGCACAAGCTTCGGTTTGGTTTCGATCTGTAAGTGTGTGACGTCAATCTCCTCAACTCGGATTAGAGTGAATGAAATTTCTTTGATCTTATGATGGACCGAGTAACGTAGTGCGATTGCATCTGCTTGTACATATATTGTATCTAACTAACTTAATTGAAAACCCCGGTTATGATGTACTGAATGCATACTTCCGTCTCTACCCTCACTTCCGTCTCTAACCCCACTTATTAAGCAAGTTGTCACTCATTCCCCTATAGTTTATTTTACATGTTCCAAATGACTTATAAGTGCTTACCTAGCACTAGAATCCTTAGTAAATTGGGTCGGTTATTACCCTTAGTATTAACTTTTTATCTTTTAAGAAAAACTACATAAGACTCCTCAAAGAAATTTAGTAGTTTTCAATATTTTGGTCTATATATGAAATGACAAGTACCTATGGGATTTACTATTACTTTTTTTTTATAAGGTTAAATGGTAAGTTTATTATTACAAATTATTTCATAGGATTACTTTACAAGTTTATATCAAATAGGTATCAAATTGGACGTTTCAAAGGGATAGAGTCGAATACGCCTTGTGTGAATTAGGTCTAAGATAGTAGTTGTGAGGACAGTTTCTATCTTAGGATGGTTCATATGGCGGGACTGTTACGATTTCACCTTTTCGGGCCGTGACAGATGCTTCGGCCCTTAGTAACATTGTAGGAGCAGGATGCATGGGCGCTAAATTCACAGGTGTAGATCTTGCAGACATGGGATTCATTGGTATTGGTTGAACAGAGTCAATAATTGTGACACGTGGCATAACACGTGAGGATGACGAGTCTCCAATCTGAACTCCTTGATTCCTTACTTCAAGTAACGAATCTTGTGTGGTTGTAGGTTCAATAGCAGGAAGTTGTTCTCCAATGTTAGGAGTAACATGCTCATTGACAATCGAAGGGTTGGGTGAGGTATATTGTTGTACTACATTAGAAGGATTTGAGGAAGTTGCTCCTTGTTGTGTAGTAGCAAAGGCAACCAAAGTAGGTGCACATTAAGAAAACATCATCATAAGTTCACTTAGGTTCCGATTAGTCTCCCGCAACTCATGTGTTAATTACGCATTATCAAGGACACCTTCTTGTGTGCTGTCACCTTGATTAGTGTCTCCAGTTGGAGGTGGATTTTGATCATTGGTCATAGTATTAACATTTTGCTCTAGATTAGTTCTTTCAGTAGGGTCAGGTTGTTTTTGCTTTAGAGGTACCATGATGTGAGTATAAAGTCTTCCTTCCCCAGTGGAGTCGCTAGAAAAATGTAGGGGTGTTGGGTATAGATGCAAGTGTCACGTACGTGCCGCATGTAAAGTCATCTTATACGTGACTAGGGAAATGACTTGAGTGACTCGATCGGAATGATCAAGAGAGAAGTGTAGAGAGGAGGAGTAGGCGATCTTAGTAAGGCTCTACTATGAATGGTGACAGGTGAAGGAGTGCGACGGTATCAAACTCCAAGATTAATGAAGAATGGGGTGGTGTTCTTAAAGTGTTTAAGTATTTAATCTTTGAGACAAGGTCCCGATAGAGTAACGACATTAATGGGAGTTTTTCTCTTCTTCAAATGAGGATATGAGTAAAATATTTATAGGAAAGGGTAATTGATTATATTCGTCAGATCATGACAATTATCAATAGTTGAGATTGAAGCCCTTTATTAATGGACCTTAAGTGGGTTATTTTCATGGATTTAGGTTCAAGTAAAGGCTTTATTTATTATTCTAGTGTGAGTTAAACCAAGAAAGGTTGGATCAATTCAACGGACCCTACTTCAAGCCTACCATGTCAAGTTTCCCTTGATTATCCCAATAATTTATGGGCTTGGCTCCTATCACCTTAGTCCGAGGAGTCAAATCCATTTGATTAATGGGCTTGAAGCTCAATATTAAATTTGGCCCTTTATAGTATACATTTGAAAATGATATTTAAATTGGTATTTAAGTAAAATTAATTAATAAAAGGGAGAAATTTATATATTTATTATCGAAATTAATAATTATTATATAAATATAAAATAGATAAAAAAATTATAACCAAAATACTATTATAATATTTATGATTGCAAATAAGTTGAGACGTGTTAAGTTTTTGAAGGTTTAAGTTTGGTTTGTTTAAAAATCATTCCATTTGAGCTCGAGTTAAAGTGAAATTAAGGTTCTGCCCAGTTGATGAGGATTTTTAGTTTAATCTTGATTTGTTTACTAATGAAGTTTAAATTGAGTCGAGCTTAAAATGAGTTTATTTTAAGTTTTTTTATGGGCTTAAGTATAAAAAAATAAAGAAATATTTTAAATAAAGAGATTAATGTTTAGTAAAAGGATTATATTATATATTATTCGATAATATATTATATGGATGTTACTTTTAGGATTTTAATGATATATAATATATAATATTTGTAATATAATAAAAATTGAAAGCTTACGAGTCAACTCTCAAGTTAATGTAAGCAAGTTTGCGAGCTTGAATCGAATATCGAAACTCGTATTCGATTCATTTAAATAAATAGTGTTTTATATTGTGCTTGAGTTTAACTCATTTATTAATTGAGTTCAAGCTGAATTAAGCTCGAGAGGAGTTGAGCTTGAAAGGAGTTGAGCTCGAGTATCTCGATTCATTTAGAACCCTAATTATGTTCTATTTTAAAGATGTAATATAATTATTTATATTAATATTATATTTTTAAAATGTGATACAAGTAGAATATCTATATCGAGATGTGACATTAATATATTTGTACTTATATTACATTCTTATATTTTTTTTATCTGTCTTGTATTTTTTGTATTATATAAGTAGTTCACATTTATTTTATGATGAGATTTGTGATGTTGTTTGTGATTTTGTCCGAGGAAATTTTACCTAATTTACTAAGTCATGCGAAGATAATTGACTTTTGTATTTGAAAAATGTTTCAAAATGCATTTTTGACGTAGAAGTAAATGGTGATTGATGAAGTAATGCTTGATCATAATTTCTAATATGAATACTACGTCTAACTTAAACTTATGGTTGGTAGTAAAACATCGATTTTAGTATATTTATACTTGTATAGCTATAGTATATAAAAGCTAATATAAATAATAGTGTTGTGACAGTATATAAAAATCAAATAATAATATTGTATTTTTAAGATGTGATTCAATAATAATATTTTGATAATATTTTATATAATTTATGATTATGTGAATTTTTTTAAATTAATAGACATGTATTTTACTCAATAAAAAGGTAAATATATTCAAATTTATAAAGATTAAGGTATTTAGTTTTTAAAATAGAGATGTATATATGTTTCTATATTTTTTGTATCCTATTCTTGTAAAAGACAAGATTCGAATGGATATTAATAAATTAAAAAAAAAATCTGAAAAAGATCAACCAAATGGCCATTAAAATTAGAAATAATAATTATTCTATTTTTCTCAAAACCGTAAGTCTAACCCTAATTACACAACAGCGTCTCTCTCTCTCTCTCTCTCTAACGAGTCAGCCAAAAGTCACCACCAAGCGCCCCTTGGCTTCTCTCTGTCTCTCACGTCGGTCGTCCAACGCTCCATAGCGGCAGCGCCTACTTCGGTCTCTGTCTCTCACGTTCGTCGTCCACAGTCCACACAGCGGCAGCGCCTCTTTCCCTCTCTCTCCCCCACGAGTCGCCACCAACAGTCCAACAGGCAACACCGCAACAGGACAGCCCTCCTTCCCTCTCTATCTCTCACGACCAACATTCAACAGCCCGCAGCGCCTCCTTCTCTCTCGCTCTCTGTCACGACAGCAACACTCAACAGCGCTAACGCCCACCAACGGCAACAGTTCCTTCAGTTACTCTCGCTTCTCATCCTCTAAACTGGTAAGCTCTTAACTTCTCTTTTCTTGGTTTAAGTTTCGTAGTCACTACACTACAACTACTGACTAATAAATGTATGAGAAAAGGGAAAAGAAGAAATGGATCCTGTTTAAGTTTCTGTATTTACACGATAAATGTACGAGAAAAGGGTTTTCGCATAATTGTTTGCCCTGGTTTAAGTTTCGCTACGAGAAATTAAGAGGAAACCATATGGAATTAGTTAGTGGAAAAGGAAAAATCAGTCAGGAAGACGGCAAGGCTTAACAAGGTGTAGAGGACAGTTGTAATAGAAAAGAGAAAGGGATTGTGTTACGGTGTTAATGAGATTCTCAGAATGAATGAAAACCAAACATATAAGCATCAAATTCTACTTGTAGTTTATTTTCCGTCAAAGCAAAAAAGATAACCCCGAAGTAGTAGGGTTAATAATTAGCATATTTGATGCTTATTATTCTGATATTCAAACCGTGTACGAGAACTGTGATAAGTAAAAAATATCAAATCTCATCTTGGCGTGGGAAACTAGGAGGTGTCTTTTGTGTGCGCTATAGCAAGATGAATCTGTGATATATGATCTTGAGATTGGTGTGCTTATCCTGTGTATTTCGTAAGTTGAATCAGAAATTTTGGGTGTTAAAAGTTCATTGCTAAATTGGGAATACACGTCCTTGAGTGCATTGAAATCATGTTCTGAATTCCACCTACTAGAGAAAAAATCCATGGGTGTTGCTTCCCAAGCACTATTCAAACTTCCTTGAGCTAAAACGTTTTCTCAAAAATTATGTTGATGATAAAGCTGCATGTTCTCTTTTTCTCTCACACTCTTTGTTTCTTTTTGTGATTTGAGAGTGCTAAATGTAGGAAATGCCTTGATAGAAGTTTGCATCAAGTTGGCTTCTATATATATATATGTATATAGGTACATTAACAAGAGGGTTTTGATGAAATTGTTAAAATTATTATAGTAAAAATTGTGTTTTATTTAATATGCTTCAGTGTCTAGGATTAAGATGGAATCTCCCTTTTTCACCTCTCTTTGTATTTTACTCTGTTTATATAATCGATAGTCTATAATACAGGCTCAATCCAACATAAGTTCATAACCGCATAGTTAATATAATTCTGGATGTTAGGAGGATGACATATATGAATTACGAATGTATGTTATATGATCAGGTTGTAATGCCAGGCATTGGTTGTCAATTATCATTTTTCTTAACAAGAGGGGAAAAAGGAAAAAGAAATTTCTACAGGTTGTAATGTTGTACTTCAAATGTACAGTGGTAGAACATATATAGTTTTCTGCAGGTTGTTATTTTCACCTGGTCATGTGGTTGTCAGTTGTTCCAATGTTGTAAAATTGTGGTGTGCACTGCACAGTATATACATAGAAATGAATAAAGCTTTTTTTTTTTTATTGATAGTTGTAGGTGAGCTAGCATCCACCAAACAGGGTATCATTTGGAATTGAAATTCTTTGCTATCAATAGATGTACTAATATTGAAAAACATACTTTATTTCAAGCCTTATCCCAATTATGTTGGATCAGCTATCTAGATCTTTGTTTTTTCATCGTATTCATGTTAATTGACAAGGTATTACTCCAGATAAATCTTTATTTCTATCAACAAGCAGAAAATTTTAGTTCATGCACATCTCACAAGAATAACACTGATGATATTAACAGTGCATTGAAAGGGGAGAAAAAACTCATGATATTTACAGTTCACATTGCGATAATGGTTTGAGCCTTGATTAGCTTTTGTTCAATTCCTAGGGATTTACTAGTGTTCTAATTTTAATTGAAAGGAAAAGGAAAAAGTTTATCCAATCTCTACCAGGCATGGCTTATGGTGGACCACCTGCATCTGCTTCGGCCATAAAGCAAGTAAAGCTTGATAGAGAGAGTGAACTCCGAATTGAAGTTGGACATGACACTCCCCTTCGTCTCCGTCTTCTCTCTGGCAATGCCGAGATATTCGGTACTGAGTTGCCTCCTGAAATCTGGCTCACTTTCCCTCCCAGACACAAGTTTGCGGTGAGTTCTTTAACCTCAATCTATCATTTGGAAATGGAAAATATTAATGGATGTCCAGCACTTGTTAATTGCTGTATTTTGTTGTTCAGTAAATATTAAAGGGAATATCTAATGCATTTGTTAATGTACACTATAAATTTGTAAATATGATTAGGATAATTGTCAATATAGAATTTAGTTGGTCTTGTAGTTGGTGTTGGTTTTATGTTTCACGTCTGGTTTTGATCAAATATGTAGCGAAAGTTACTACATTTTTGTGGCAGTGTATTATCAAAACAAGATCAAAGTTGGTTAATTTCCATTATCGTGATATCCGTTAGACTTTTGGGGTTTTGTTTGTGATATATAGTACTTTGCTGCGGCTTTTGGTTGATCCTGAGATGACACAACCTACCACTTGTCATGTATGATGAAAAAATAAAGTAGGATTGTCATTAGATATTTACTATTCTTGTTAAGATGTGATTGGCAGGATCTGAATGGATGTTAAATGGGGACTGGGATGTTTAAACCTAATTTTTCATATTCTAGATGTGAATTGGGGGATATTGATAGCACAACCTTCTATGTGTTGATGATGTTCTTTTTGAATTATGTAATCAGGTTTTTACTTGGTATGGGGCCACTATTGAGATGGATGGTGAGACTGAGACAGATTATACAGCAGATGAAGTAGGTGCTTCTGTGGTTTCTGATAATGAATATTTGATTTAATCAACCTGCTGCTAAAATGTTATTTATTTATTTATTTGTTTTTGTTGATTATGGTTTGATGTTCATATTAAATGTTAGACCCCAATGGTGAGCTATGTGAATGTAAATGCTGTGCTTGATGCACGCCGAAATCGTGCCAAAGCATCTCCATCAGAGTCTGAACATTATCAGGTTTGGCCTCCTGTTCTCACTGATTGCTGACTACTTATATAATAGGTATTGCATGTCAACTTGGGTTATAGTAATCTTGTCTTGGATAATGTACAGTATCTTCTATCTTAGAAGAGAAGATACACACACTATGATCTTGGTTTAGTTTTCTAAAAATGTTTTGTATAAGTTTGGCATTTATGTGTTTTGTGTGGGCATAGGGGTTTGAACAGGGGTAAAATGCCAATGTATTTACTGAAAAGAGAAGGAAATTATTTGAGTGATCGTGATCAATGTTTAGATGCTATGCTTTGGTTTGCTAGTTTTTGACTTTTGGAATAATATTACCTTGTTCTTCTCAGTTCAGAGGTACTTGCATACGTCATACTTCCCAACCTTTTTGCTCTCTTCTCAATGTGGAGGATTTCAAATGATCTAGGGGAATGTTTTGGCAATTTTTGGTATATCTTACCTATTTAGAAGATTTGCAATGTTTGATTGGCTGCATCTAATTGTGGTTTACTTGAATATTGATGGTGTCTGTTGGGAGGATCTCTTGAATGCTGATTTTATGCATGTAACTTTTCTAATTGAAGTTTCACGTTTTGTGATGTATTTCTGACCCAATAAGCCAGGGTGCTAACTTTATTTTCGTAAAAGGCTGAAACTGCATATATACATGAGATGAGAATAACCTCCAGCTCTTAAATTTGACCTAAATAGATTCTTTTGAGAAGCTTATATAGTGCGTAGATTGTTGAAAAGGTCTAAGCACATTCATTCTTGCACCATTTGAGCCAAAATTATATGAGTTGGATTTATGTAATTTGACGTTTTTTCTAAACAATCCTTCCCTGGAACTTTCTTGGCCCTAATTATTTGGAATTTCAGAATACTATTCTTCAATGGTTTGAGATGTTGAAATTTCTTTAGATTTCCAATTTTGAGCAATCATAGATTATATCTCAAGCTTTTATTTAATTTCAATGGTTTGTGTAGTTCTAAAAATTAATCAAGAATTTGATGTTTGTTCATTATTTTTATCTTTCATTGTATATAAAGATACCTTTTGGTGATCCAGGGTCCTAGAGTGATGGTCGTGGGGCCTACAGATTCTGGAAAGAGTACATTATCAAGGATGCTTCTTAGTTGGGCAGCCAAACAAGGATGGAAACCTACTTATGTTGACCTAGATATTGGTCAAGGGTCAATTACTATTCCTGGCTGCATTGCTGCTACACCCATCGAATTGCCCATTGATCCAGTTGAAGGAATTCCTCTTGAAATGCCCCTTGTATACTTTCATGGGCACACTACTCCTATGTACATCACTTTGCTTAAAAAGTCAAATCATAGAGTTAGTTCTTTTGCCTATAAACTTGTGGTTCTGGATGACAAAATCAATAGTAAGGTCTACTAGATTACCTTTGCAGTTTGAGATTAGACTCTTTGAGGGATAGTGATTTTTTGCTATAGAATGCAACCAAAAGCAAAACCTCATCAACTTTTGAACAAACGGGTTTACAAAAGTCCATGTGCACGTCATATTTCTCTTCGACCTTGTACGAATAGGTTGGAACATACATAAAGTCAATGTTAAGTCTCTTTGTTATTCTGAGATTTCTGAAGTAAGACTCTCTCTGAAAATAATGGAGTTAGAATTTATCTCTCCTATCTTGCTTATTGTCACTTATAATTTGTCGGCTTTTCTGTGGTGCAGCAATAATGTTGATTTGTACAAAGTCCTTGTGAAGGAGCTTGCTCAAACACTGGAAAGGCAATTTGCTGGTAATGCTGAATCAAGGGCTGCAGGTATGGTGATAAATACCATGGGATGGATTGAAGGTGTTGGCTATGAAGTAAGTAAGGTCAACTAATGAAATTATTGCATTAGCTAGTTTAATGGTTTCTTGACCTCTTTGTCCCTTTTGCAGTTGCTTCAGCATGCAATTGATGCATTCAGTGCCAATGTCATCCTTGTATTGGGTCAGGTTAATGATCTAGTTCTTTTGTTTGTTTACTTTTCTAAAGTTATTGCATCCAGACATCATACAACTTGGAAGCATCTTGCTGCCTTTTCTTGTCATTGATAAAATTTGTTTAAATCTTAACTGAATAGTGGTAATCACAGTATGGTTGGATTCACAAAATCTTGAAGCACTTGTGTTGAGTTCCAAACGTGTTGCAGTTTAGCTTTGACTTGATATTTTATGTTTTGTGATTCCATCTGGCAGCTGTTATGGCAGCTAGAAGAATTCATTTACTTGTTGATTGTGGAGAAATACTTGTAGATAATTTGATAGAGCTCACAACAGAAAACCAAACTCAAATTCACCCATAAAAAAAGGGAACATGGCAATAAAACTGAATCAAGAGAGAGATTATCAAATCTGCAGTGATATGGACAATGTTCTGAAATAAGTAATTATGTGCCCATGGCTATAGTATGAGTAGGTATGTAAGGAAAAATGTTGAAGTGCAGGACTTGTATGATGATGTGTAATTGGGTATGTATGTGAAATTTCAGTATGGGTATTTACTGAAGGAAGATTATTGGAATGCACGGTAGTGTGCGTATGGGTATGTATGTCAATATGGGTATGGGCATGAATGATATAATGTACGAGGATATGTAAGTTGGTATGTATGAGATTAAGTGTTTAGGGTCATGGGTTTGTCTGTTGGGTTTGTGAATGCAGTGGGTATTGGTGAAGAAGATGAGAGGGACGGTGGTTGGTAATGATGATGGATGTCAAAGGACTGGTGATGACATGAGCACTCTGCTCATTTACTCTGTGACATGAGCAATCTGCTCATTTAGGAGAGGCCCATTTTTTATAATAATATTCAAACTGGGCATGTTAGCCGACTTTCCCTAATAGACAGACACCCTAATCACCTCTCTTCAGAATAAGATCCACCTAAGCTTATATTGTAGTTGCTTTAAGAAAGTTGTAAATATTAATAAGTGTAAGTGTAAAAGTTGAAGGGAAATTGAAATTGGAGCACAATGATAATTGATTTGACGGCAAACATTTACAAAGACAATTGTACCTTTAAGAGACACCCTGCCTCTTTAATATTGTATGAGGATAAGAATTGTGCATACTCCTTTATAGTGTTCAATCTATGAATTCTTGCAACATATTTCTGATGAAAAAGTATTTAGGACTTATGGCTAATGTTCTTAGTTCTGCAGTGTTGTGCCTTTGCATCATTGACATTGCAAATATATGTTATTATCTTCTGTGTTTTTTTTAATTAATACATTTAATTATATATATATATATATATTCTGTTTGCTTGCAGGAAAAACTTTTCAGCATGCTTAAGAAAGATGTGCCTAAGAACCGTCTGAATGTGGATGTTGTTAAACTACAGAAGTCAGGTGGTGTTGTTTCAAGGAATCCTAAATACCGCCAGAAGTCTAGGAGCTACAGAATTAGAGTAAGCCACAGATGTGTGATTTTTACTCAATGGCTTAAACTAATTTTTTCTCTTATCATATGGCCTATGATAAAATAACTTTGAGCTGTGTGTAGCTATAATTAGGGCAATCCTCTTGAAAGTATATGAACCAGGGGAATATACATAAGAAAACTTGTCCTCTTCTGTTTCGAGGAATACATGTGCTTGCATGGTTCTTTGTGTTGATTAAGACTCTGGTGTTAGGCTTCTCAGACGCAATCCATATTCACTTTTGAGATTTTTTAGTTTCAACTTTATATATTCTGGTTTTCAACAGGAAAAAAAAAAAAATTTTTTTACCTTCTGATGTAAGTTTCTCTTTCCAGGAGTACTTTTATGGCCTAGCAAACGATCTTTCTCCGCACTCCAATGTTGCCAATTTTGGTGACTTGTCTGTTTATCGGATTGGTGGAGGACCACAAGCTCCACATTCTGCTTTGCCGATCGGTGCAAAGTCCGTTGCAGATCCTCTTAGAATAGCTCCTGTAAATATCAACCAGGATCTACTTCATGTAGTTCTTGCTGTTTCGTTTGCTAAAGAGCCAGATCAAATTGTTTCAAGGTAAAAGGTGACATCATAACAGTTTCTTGACTCTAAACAACTGACTCCCATTATAATGGCTGGCATTGTCTGGCTGGAACTTTTTTGGTTTCAAGGGGTAGGAATGCTTTCTATACTTGCCAAGATTCTCTCCTCACTTGTTTTTTTCTTGAGAACAGTAATGTAGCAGGCTTCATATACGTCACGGATGTCGACATCCAAAGGTACAAATCCTATGGTTATTTAACCCATTTTGCAAAGTTCGTAACTCTCCATTCATAAGTCATCTTCTAATCGTTGCAGGAAGAAGATCACATACCTTGCACCATCCCCAGGAGAACTGCCTAGTAAATACTTGATTATGGGAACCCTGACATGGCTTGAAACGTGAAGGCATTAGGGAGTTAGCTTTGTTTACATTACAGCTATTCTCTGTAGCAAATTGTAATATGAAATTACCCTTTTAACATAAGTTGTGTTATAGCGTGTTACTTAAATAACTTAAAAGTCTTTTTCTTTTGTATCACGTATATAATCCGTATTATATTCTCCAACCCAGATGGCCAGAACTATTTAATTCGTTAGTTTTAGTTACCCATGGTAGTGATTGGTTGGGCAGTTTTTTTGACACTGGAGTCGTTAAAAAATTTTATCCTAAATTTAGTTTGTAACTTATGTTTAGTAACTAGATAAAAAATTAGGTTGATGGATTGAGGAAAAATATTAAGTTTTGTTTCATTTACTTTATGATTTTATTAGATAAAAAAAAATTTATTTGAAAAAATTCTTTTTATGTTATAACAATGAGCTAATTAATATTATAAAAAATTATTTATTCTATATTATAAATAATTAATTTTTTTAATATAAATTTTGTATATAGTATTGTGTAAATTAAATATAGTATAATAGGTTTGTACCGTTTAATTTTTTTTTTTGTATTTGTTCTGTCCAGTTCGTTTTGTTTAGTACAGTATTTATAATTGAACTTTATCTAATTATATATGTAGATGATTGAAAACCCATTATAGTATTGGGGTTAGAATTAAGTATACAAGCATCGTTAATAGTAAACGGTAATCATATAATGTGGTATGTGTTGAAAAGGAAAGAAGACAAAGTGCCATTATTAGGCAAAAGGGAAGAAAGTCATGTAAAGATTGGAGATAAAATGACTTTCATTGTGGTCATCTCATTTCATGAATTAAAGGATTAAAAATAAATAAATAAAAGCACTGTGCCGTGAGCCATACGCATACGAGGGAAGATTCTCGCTGCTACCATCTAACTTTTGGTTAAAAGTCCAATTTACTATTTAATTTGTTAAATTTGATATTTAAGCGAAACTCTTCGTGTGTTACTATTATGAATTGCTAAGTCTAGTCATCAATTAAGTAAGTAGTGTCTTATGAATATGTAGAGGTGATAATGATGATAGAAAAAGTTTTGATGGGATATTGGATTTTGACAATTTAAAATTTTAAATAGTAAATTGAATTTTTGATTATAATTTAGATAGTATTTACAATATTATCTTGACATACTTTCAAATTGGAATGAGTCATGGCTTGAACATAGCCATTGCAAGCAAACCTCTAAATATTTATCACCTGTTTTGATTTTTGTTTTTGATGGGCAAGTTGATGTTAAGAACTAGATTTCTAACTTAGACATAATCCTAAAACTTGTGTAGCGATTGCACGGATGCTTATGATTCATAACGCACTGTCCTTTGATACAAATGCTTTGATTGCTAATTGCTATGTTACATTTGCGAAGGGAGAATAGACCTAAAATAGGATTGAGATTTTGGGTTTTTTTTTTTTCTTTTTCTATTTTCTTTTTTATTTTCAAAAAGTGGAATTGCGATTCCCCATAAGCAATGCTTTCAAGAAATAGTGATTCCAACTTTAAGCGAGAAATCGATTCCATCTATTCTTTTCATAATATAAATATAAAAAAATTAAAAAATTTACACAAATTAAAACCATTTTACAATGTTTCCATCTCTCATATGTTATACTCCATTTTTGATACTTTATGACTCAAAACCTAGCAATTTATATGGAAACTAAATCACTGAAATTAAACATATAATATAGGGACTTCCTATTTTTTTTTTGGCAAGCAATGACTTATTTTATAATTTGTCTTAGGGTATTAGCATTGAACCTAATCCCAAAGTCTAACATGGCACAAAATTTACACTTCTCCCATATTAGAAAAAAAGACTTCTCTAAATGGGATAAATCGAAACTCAATACATAACAACGAGTATACAGAATTTCCATAAAGATATTTAATGACACATGTAGCCTAATCTAATATAGCAAACACAAGTTATTATATTTCATAGTAACTGCTAAACAATAAGGTTTAAAATATTTATAACTAATTATAAATTTAGAGTAACTCATGATTTCACAACACATTGATACACACACATACGTTATCGATGCCAAAACCTTTAGCTAAGTCGTACCACAGGGATTGACTAGGAAATTGGTCCACTCACAAATGACCATTACAAGACCCCATAGTCCTCATAGCATTACAATCCACAACTTTTCTCAATAACCACCTAACTCGGGTTCACAATATCATTATGATCAACAACTCCTAACCCGGGGGTTCACAATATTATTATGATCAACAATGTGCTGCTACACAACACTTAAATCTACCAAATCATTTTCAATGGATGTCTCCATCAGGAGCACCATCACACATTGATCAATGGGTGCAGCATTGATTCACTAATAGTTTGTATGCTTGTCTGCATCCAAACACAAGCAGTGATGAATTAAGCTTTTACTTTTATTTTGGTTTATTTATAAATATTCTAATACGAATGACAATACATCAATCAAGGTTACATACCGATTTAACCTTAATAAAGATTATACAATACTCTTTATCATATTTCCATACCTAAATATAATCTACCAATATAGCTTATTGAAGGTATTTGATTAAATATCTAAAGGTTTACCTTATTCGAGACATTGATGAATTTTTTGATTTTCAAAGTGAAATAATTTCTCTCTTGGTCGAAAGAAAAAAGCAAAAAGAAAATAACCTTTTATGCTGTATTGACCCGTGAAGACTGGCATAATAAAAATTTATCTTGTTTGTAATGTGAAGAGATTTTGCAGTGTGGGACAAGAGCATTTTGTTGGCTATCCCCAGTGGGAGGGTTGGAGTGCTAACCTTCCATCGAGACCAACAACCGGTAAAACCTTCTTGTTCACATGCTGCTTGACCATGGTCCATGCATGACTCTAACATATGATTGTTAGCTTTGCTTACTATGCCTTGTTAATGTGTTATATCATGTAATCACAAAGGATTAGTGTATCTTTGTTATAACAAAAATTTGTTTGCATTCTTCAGCATCATTAAATTATAATATCTATTTATCCGTTTTTTTTTTATAATCTTTACCTTGGTACTAAATTTCTAAATTTCGAACTAATTTCATAAGTTTGAATGCCATATCATATATTTTAAAGTATCCATTCATGTAAAATGATAATTTGACATCATGATAATATGAACAATCATTAATCTAACCAAACAAAATTAACATAATAAGATGACACAGATACTAACATATCTTTGATATTTTGTATGACAAGACATAAATGAATTTATATTTCATAACTTTTTTATATATATTATAAAAGTGAAAGTCATCCATGTAGATATGTACAATTATTAAATCCTTTTTTTTTTTCTTTTTTCGTTTTGTATGAGTAAATATAAAGTATTTTCAAATAAAAAAATTGAAATGCTAAATTTGATAATATGATTTTATTATTCTAGTAATTTGGTTTTAAGGGGACAAGATTTTATGCTTTTTAACGATCTTTCCTTTCTTTTTTTTTTTTTCAATTCTTTTCTCCATTTTATTTTTCTAAAATATAGAATACAAAAATATTTTATGTAAAGGACAAGGTGAGTTTCCTATTTTCAATATTTTCTTCTTGAAGACATGCATCATGTGTGCTTAGTTGGCTACAGTAGTATACTTTATATAATGGATCAACAAAATAATAATAAATCACATATAATAACTATTGGATAGATTATAAGTGGTGGATCTGTATTTATACTATATCTATACCATCTGTGACAGGAATAGGCTTATTATTTTCTCCTAATTTCAAAAAGATTTTCTAGGTATATCAGATTTGCGTAAATTTGATAAAAAGATATAGAACTTTTAAAATTATCCATTTTGATTTCTTCAAAAAATCTCCTTTTAACATATCACCTTTTTTTTTTTTTTTTTTTTTTTCCCCGGGGTTGAAAATACAATGCGGAGAGGGTCAGGAATTCGAACCTATATATGAGAGTCATATCTTTATCAATACAATTTTCAGCACCATGATTTATTTTATAATTAATAAAAATGATTGGACTAACATCTCATTATCTTTTTCCATTACTACTAATACCTAATAATTTTTCTCCAATAAAGTTATTGCAGTAGAATTGTTTGTTATAACCTCTTTTATGCAACTAAATATTAATAAACTAAAACAAAAGTAATAAGCATTATGACCTTAATATGCTTATTTTTAGACATGCGTATCATGTGCCCATAGGAGGCTAGTGTGAATATATAATTATATTAAACAATTAAGATTTATAAGATAACTCACTTATGGTTATTATTACTAGAAACAAAATTTAATTATATATTCAAAGTCATGCTAAAATAAAAATAGATTATTCAAAATACGTAAGTCAAATAACTAATTAATCCCAAATTTTTTGGATGACATTTCCGATTCTGCCCTTCTTCTTTATTCATTTATTTTCCCCAAAATATAAGAGTGGATATTGATAAAATATTAATTGCTTATAATACTATTTATCCTTAATTTTTTTTTTTCTTAAGAAAACCTAGGACATATACTGCATCTTCTCTCTCGTACCCACAACTACTAATTTCTCGACAACCGTTTTTGAACTTAACCTACAATATCATGATGCAAATAGATCGCCTAATTAAATTTAAACATATTTACTGGATCTTATTCAAAAGATATAGATTTTTGACCTCCTAAAAATCCGAGACTATGAAAAGAAGATTACACATCATCAACAACCTTAATGATATAATTTACAAAAGTCCTTAATCGGATTGAAATAATCTTTTCTAGATATTATGCTCATCTATATATATATATATATATATATATAAGAACCAGGCTCAGCTTAATTTTGAAAGTCATAGTTCCTTGTAGTAAGAAAAACAGCATTAATCATGGCGAAAACTTTGATTCTCTTCTTCCTCGTTTTGGCTGTTATTGCTCCAACAATTAATTCCCGTCCCCATGGAGTCCATCATCACCACCACCGCGGCCACCAACATCACCGTCAGCGCCACCACGGACATCAGCATCACCAGGACTACGTAAATCGGCAGTGGAGTAATAATGACAATAATCATTTTGATGTAACACACTACGGAGCAAGAGGAGATGGACATGCCGATGACACAAAGGTGTATATAAAGAAACTTCACGTTGTACGATGTAGTTATTTTATTTTATTTTATTTTCTTTAAAGTGTGTAATCAATCCGAGAACCCGTATATAAAAAGGTTTTTATTTTAGTATGTATTTATAATTAATATAAGCCTATATAGTGTTGAATGTCTAACTTTCTTCTTCCCATGCAGGCTTTTGAGAATGCATGGAACGCCGCATGCAATTCGGGGGCATCAGGACCAATTTCCTTGTATGTTCCTAATGGGAAGACATTCTTACTTCATGCGGTGTCGTTTAGAGGCCCATGCCGATCCCAGAGGATCACGTTTCAGGTAACATTAATCTTAATACTTGACCTTAAACTGGATGACAAATTAATAATAGAGAAATTATTCCCTTTTTTTTTTTTCCCTCTTTTTCACCTTTTCTTTTTTTAATGTTAAACTTGGTTTTATATTAATTTTGTCTGTGAATGGACGATGCTGTTGACACTTTCATCTTTATATATAAGATTTTCATACAAATAATCTATGGTTAAGATTTTTCCATTAATAAGTGCTTATGAGATGTTATTAATAGATGTAAAACAGATCGATCTTTTTAAAACCGATTACATATTTCATTAAAAAAAGTTAGCGACAAAAGATTTTTTTTTTTTATTTTATTTTAATTATTAACAAGTGCATTCAAGTACCCGATAATGTTTTCCACGGTAGTCCTAGCATGCATGATGAAGGATTTTCTGGTGACGGGATGGGAATTTAAAGATAAAAATTGAGAATTTAATTAGTCAGAAATAGAACAAAGATAAATAAGCATGGAAGAATTTTTCATGAGTATTTTACCTGATTAATTGTTTTCTACTTTTCATTATTCTCTAGGATCGTTAAGATACTTTCTGATGGTTTACATAATGCGATAATATTATTAAAAACTAGCAAACATGATCATATTATATTATTATATGCAATAAAGTAAATGACCTTTCCATCTCCAGATTATATCCTCACCAGCACTTTCCCCCGGGGCTTGCCCTTCTTCAAGTCATTTTAGTACTATCCATTAATTAAATTCAACTTTATTTTGCAATTATAGGGCATAATATACGGATAAAAGGATTTCGTTAATAGGTGTTCAAGGAAAAGATTGAAAGATACTAATAGATATCTATAAAATACTTGTTAAAAGTTTTTTTTTTTTTTTTTTTTGCCATCAATACTTGTTAAAAGGTTAAAAGATGCATTCTTGTTTTTTCAAAAAAAAAAAAAGAAAGAAAGTAAATAATGATTTAAAAATGTAAAGTTTATTTTTATTATTACAATTTGTTTTTTCCTCTTCCTTATTGCTTATTAGGGGCACTCATTAACAAAATCTACTTTTTCAATGTAATGTATTGCGAATGGCGAGATCAATTAATTGTATCATCTCCCTTCTTGGGTAATGCATGTATTTATGGGTAATCATTAGGAAGACCCTACTAACACATTGAGTTTGAACTTATAAAGGTAGAATGAGATAGTTACTCATCTTCTTTAAAGCTATATAATTGTATTTATGGCATCTTCACCAGCTATAGCTTATGTCGTGGGCCGTCATTTTTTAGGGTTTGAGTTATATTTAAAGGCCCTTTTAATTTTCTACATTTATATATATATATATATATATATTTTAAATTATTTAATGTACATTTAATGATATTATTTTATAAAATTAATTATTATAAACGAATTAGAAATTGATGCGTGTATCCTTACTAAGATTAACAAATAGTTAAAAAATTATAGATTTCTTAGAATATAACACATACAGGATATGAGGATTGTAGAATTTATAAACATAGGATATGTTTTTCTAATTTTTTCAAACAAAAATTAAAATAACTAGCACTTTATCAAGACAATGAACAATATGGTAATGCCAAGAGTTTATTAAAGATAGTTTTTTTTTTTGTATTTTAGTTATAAGAAGTCTCTTTTCCCCCTAATTTCTTAGATTATAGTGTAACTTGTGAATAGCATTTTTCACCTGCATTATGTGTGATAGACGATTTTTAAGTCCAAAACTGGAGTTTATCTAGCTCGCATCTTATATTTTCCTCTTTCAAATCATTAAAGAGCATATATGGAATTAAAATATATGTAAGAATTTAAATCCTCTTTTTTTTTTTTTTTTTTTTTTTTGTTTTTGTTTTTATGAGTAAGGAATAGTTGTATTAATGCATAAAATATTTTCCCAAATTTGTATAGATTGATGGGACGATAGTGGCTCCAGACGATGCATCCTCATGGGAAGAATGTCGTGGGAAACATACTTGCAAATACTGGCTATCGTTTCACGGCGTCGATGGCCTCTTCATCCAAGGTTCTGGTACAATCAATGGCCAAGGAGCAAGATGGTGGGATCATTCCCTCTGTCATAGAAAGAAAATTGTAACACCCTTTCTCCCTTTATTATTATCCCCAATCCCGATTGTTAGAAGTGATACGTTATATATATATATATATATTATGAATAAAAAATTTGACATATTAGATTACTTATGATCACCTGCTATGGTTATCAACCATAGTGTGGGGATAATATCGGTTTTTTTATTTTAACTCCCACTAAGGATTACACATGCCATCTCACTTCTAATTAATCTTTTGTTTTTTGTGATAAATTTCTCAATGTAAGAAACTAATATAAAAATTCTCTCTCTCAATGCAGGGCTGTGGAAAGAAACCAACGGTGAGTATTTTACCAAATAATTAGTTATAAATATCTGTTGTCAAATGGAATATTTTAGCAATTATTCAATTCATATTATTAACTTTTTTCTAAAGTTACACTACTTTCATATATTTTTTTTTTTTCGTTTTAAATTGTAACTTAATCACCTATTCAAAAACAACAACGATGACTCAGTAAATGATAATAAATTGTTTCCTTTATAATCAATTTATGTATGAATTAAAAGTTTAAGGGAGGTTTTCTTTCTTTTTCTTTTTTTCTTCTTATAAATAAATTAGGGTCTCACCATAGAGAACTGCAACAATGTACACCTTAGCTCCATTACGTTTGAGGACAACCCTCAAATGCACATTGCAGTGGAGAGGTCGACATGGGTGTATATTTCAAATTTGCGAATTAGAGCCCCTCAGCACAGCCGAAACACTGATGGTATTCACATACAACACTCCCAAAATGTCTCCATCGAAGATCTTCACATCGGAACAGGTACGTATATTCACCATTCTTTATATATTCCCAATTCGTTTAGTTTTTACTAAATGGTTAAACACCCGACGTGCATATGCTATAAACAATAAAGTTTCTTTATATAGGAAAGCCGAGTGTGTGAAAATTATCCACTAAGTCATAACTCCTGTTTAGATTACATTATATGAGATGTATAGAATTAGAATAATCAGTTTTCACAAGTCGAGTGTATAAAATTACCGGCCACCAAGTTGTAACTCCCATTTATTTAAATTAC
Organism: Lumnitzera littorea; assembly: GCA_024138015.1. NCBI lineage: Eukaryota > Viridiplantae > Streptophyta > Magnoliopsida > Myrtales > Combretaceae > Lumnitzera > Lumnitzera littorea. The sequence continues at coordinate 3,959,579 of JAMXBB010000011.1, forward strand.
ATTATATAGTCGAATAATCAATTCTAACTCAATAATATAAATAAACTTAACTTTCCTCCCCATATTATTCCAACTTAATAGATCTCACATTTAATTTTGGATTAATTATAGAAGGTATATGATTTCAGCTGTAGTACAACTAATTTCCTGAATTTTAATGCACAATAATGTAGAGGGTGAAATTTGTACTCATACTTGTAAATTGATGGGTGTATTTAATCTAGATTAAGTTTTAGCAAAAGAGGAAGTATCTAAATTAAGTAACAAAAAGAAATTATGTCAATTGATTGATTGGTTGGTTTGATAATGAAACACTAACCTACAACTTCAACATGAAGGTGATGATTGCATTTCTATCGGAGACGGCACTTCCCATCTCAAAATAAGCAACATCGATTGCGGACCGGGTCATGGCATCAGGTAAAACAAAACATTTAAGCAAAAAAAATTCTGTACAATTTTTTCGAGGTGCAAAAAAAAAAGAAACTTTTCATATTTTCAAGAATGATTATATACGTAGACTTTGCACGAGAAAGTAAGTGCATGAAAATGTAAAAGTTTCTGATTTTGGCTATCACCTTGGAGCCATATTATGTTGCATTAACATTTTCCTGTTTACCAATTGGTATTAAATTCTTGTTTCACCATGTAGCGTTGGGAGTCTAGGCAAACATGGAGACCGCGAGACAGTTGAGCATGTTCATGTCCAGAACGTAGTGTTCAGAGATACCATGAACGGTGCCAGAATAAAGACATGGCAGGTATATTCCTTAATCCTCATCCTTATCGGAGGTAAAATACTCTAATTCTTTCCAAAACTAGGATGTTAACGTATTTTTATACTAAGGTTGTGCAAATGGTTGATTAATTAATATAAATGTATACTTTAATTAAACAGGGAGGTAAAGGTTATGCAAGAGATATAACCTTCGAAGATATTGTCTCGCACGGTTCATCTCGACCCATCATTATCGATCAACACTATTGTGATCACGAGCAATGTCACGATCAAGTGAGTACTTATTATATATTGCTCAAGTTAAGAATTTGTTATATATATATATATATGCTTATTAACGAGTGTTTTAATGGTGCTATTAAAAATATTATTATGTCATTTATTTCAAAATCGGAACAATAGAAATTTTTCTTTTTTTTCTTTTCCTTTTTTAAAATGAGTATCTTTCAGATACTTATTAAGATAACCTTTAATGGTACCGGAAATTTGTGAAATTATTCCCATCATCTCAATCTTAATCGTGTTTTTTCAAATTTTGGTAGACTTCAGCAGTCCAGATTAGCGATGTCACGTTCAGGAATATAACTGGGACGTCTCATGCAGAAAGGGCAGTGACATTGGATTGTAGCAGGTATCATCCTTGCGACAACATAATCATGAAAGACGTGAATCTGGAATTGACCAAGGATGGAAGACACACAACCTCGTACTGCAACAACGTTAGAGGAGCTAGGAACCGCAACATCGTGCCAAGTGTGTCGTGCTTGCATGAAAACGATCGTCTTTAGATGACAAAGATAAATACGTCAATAGTTAGGGTCGTTTTTAAATAGGTTAGGATGTTCTAAATGAGTCAATCTAAAGGATTTGATGTTCCAATATTTATGTGAATAGTTAGGATGTTCTAAATGTGAATAGTTTGGCCAAAAATTAAAAAAAAAAAATATAGATGTTTGATGCGTCTCGATCGACTGTGTGGTAGTCGATTTTCGCTACTTTTATAACCAAACCACTTTTATCTTTGTATTAATATTTATTAACGGTTTACTTCATTGAATAAAAAAATGAAATTATTGTTTTAGGTCGGTTTTATAAAACGAGTTTGTTACAATGTTAACTTCATTGTAATAGCTCTTTGACTGGATAGAAAAATCTGACCAAATATTGAATTAGCTATAAGACCATACGAATGGCTATTCATAAATCTCATTCTCTTCATCTTCTTTTTATTTATTTTTACTACTTTATCAAACGGGGCCACGGTACCCACGAGAGACCACCATGAGCCACCACTGTAAACCACCAAACACACTACTACAGATCATCACCATGCACCATGACAGACCACCAATGCGCCACCACAGTCCAGGACCTCCAGGTCCAATATTGTAGAGGCAGAGAGGCCTTCTTAAAGCTCTAGGCTAGGCTCTTGAGTTGTTGACATGAAATCCATATGATGCCTCACGGTGGATGATGGGCTGCACATAATAGGCATAGGACTCGGATATTGGTTGATCTCATCATGTCCAGTAAGTAGTATTCACTTGATATATCATCATTGCATACATAAAATCCCCAACATTTGGCATCTATTATTTCCAAATAAATATGGACTTAATTCTGTAGATGTTATTATATTTTGCGCTAGGAAAAGGAGAAAACAATTAAGAATCAAATTATACATGTATTCTTAAACAACCCCAACCACAGACACACATACAAAAAATAAAAATCTAAAAAATATAAATTGACTAAACAAAATCATCGTATTCGATCCCCATTTTTATAAGATTATCATATATATGATTGTTAATTAGATTCTATGAAGCCAGATAAAAGAAATAGAAATTACATAAAGCCTTAAATCCGACGGAAAATCTCTCTTACAATACTCAATTTGACTACCTAAGCATGTATTCAGGTTTGAAAGACCCATCTTGTATGCATTTCTTAGGAGACAACTATTCCCTCATTTGTTTGGAAATAATTCGACAATTGGGTAGACAAGTAATAAAGTAGCAAATTACCAGAATGTCACTCTCAAGAGTTTGCATATCAAATACTAGCTTATCACTGGTTCCTCTTATGGATAAACTAATAAATAGTGGTGGTTTTTGGAATTTATAAAAATAATTTAACTAAGTTAACTTTTAAAAGTAACAAGAGAGATTCTACCAAGACAATAAAAGTAGACTTACATAAAATCACACCAAAGGCCTATACTAAAGCTTAAGAGTGTATAGACTATAGAGTGCATGTTTTATGGTAGAACGTTGTCACAGGAATCAGGGTCCCAAAAAAGCCAAACAGGAGCTTAGGACACTAGACTTGCAAAGGAAAAAGTTGGGCAAGACCGATTAAGACGAGGCTACCCGAAAGGACTGTGATGAGAGGACCAAGAGTGAGGTTAACTAAGCATAATGCAAACAATCGGATCTAGTTTTATGGTGAATCATTTTTCGATATGAGTCTTCATTTATGCTCTATTATTTTATATCATCTTATTCAGTTTAATAGGACTTATTAAGTTATTTGTTTTTACGGTTATTTTATTTAAAATAGTTTCCTTTTATATAGATTTTTAGGGCTTTATTGTCTTTACCTATTTTAATAGGCTTTTAGTCATAATAGACACACCATTAGACTTCTTTTCATAGTGAAAGACAATTTTGTTGTTTAGGTGATTCCTAGCACAAATTAATCCTTATTTAACGTTTTTAGTTATGGTGACCTATAAATTATTATTAGAACCATTGTGCATAACATCCTTTCTTTTATATAAGGGTAAATTACAAAGATCCCTTTATCTTTACCCTTTCTTTCAAAATGTACAAATGCACCTCCTAATCTTCAAAAAATTTACAATCATTAGTGATTAACCCTTTGTTAAATTTTATTATTAACAATGGGGCTCCAATGGTGAAATACCACTTATACCCTCAATGAAAAAGTAACCTAAAAATTCTATGGAGTAAAACATCCTATTACAAACTTAAAATCATAATCCTCTAAGAATCGATATGTCGATGTGTTGGCCACTTTGGCATCCAAGATTTTGATTCAAGATACAAGTAAGGGTATGAATGTCTGAGTAATAAAGCAATCTATCCTGTGTATAACATTGAATTTTCTTGAGGAATAAGAAGAGGTACAGAATAATTGGCGCACCCCGTTTATGGAGCAGTTGTTGCATCCTAGTGCAACCTCTATTTTAACATCGAAAAATTTCATCAACATCAAGGGAATATTGTATTATAAAGGCTTAGAAGGGGTATTGTCTCGTTGCATTGGAGCAAAAGAGGTTCGTCTTAAATTAGACAAGTATCACTAGATTTGGTGTAGAGAGGAAGGGCCCCCATTATATTGACATATTCAACGTGCAGGTTACTATTAGCCCTCGATGGTGAAGGATACGCTCCATGTCCAAACACATTGTCCCAAATGTTCTGAGTTACCTGATTAGGGTGAATGCAATTTTATATCTAGCGTTGGAGACTGGAGGCGTCCGTATATTAACTTCTTAGAAAATAATGTGCTGCCTGCACATAGTACGGATGCTAGACTTGTAAAATGCAAGGTTAGAAAGTATCTCATGCATAAAGGTGAGCTTTATAGGGTATCATTCATGGGGAAACCCTTAAAATGCATTGCCCCCCCTAAAATAGAAACGGTTTTGACTAAGGTGCACGGTGGAGAGTATCAGGGAGGAAGAAAGTTGTATTATTATTTACTAGATAGAGGATATTATTGGCCTACAATGGAAGTAGATGCTTTCAATTTTACCAAGAGATGTGCTGTTTGTCAACAATATGGTGATGCTATCATGCCTCTACGGTCATGCTTCATAGTGTTACACCCCCTTGGCCTTTCCATACATGGGCATTTGATCTCATTGGACCTATACATCCTTCATCAAAGGGATATATTTGGATCTTGGTTGGAACATAGTGCTTTATGAAATAGATGGAGGCAATTCCCCTGAAGAAAGCAACAGGGCCAGCTGTGGCAACTTTTATAAAGGAAAACATTATGTGCCAATTCGGGATCTCGAAGTGCATCCTTTTCGACAATGAAACTCCTTTCATTAATTCTCATGTTCTACAGTTATTGGCTTCCTACAGTATCAATCATATTAAATTTACGCCCTACTATCGAAAAGGGAATAGGCAAACTGAGGCAACAAATAAAAGTTTATTGAAAGTCCTTAGTCGTATGGTACACAACAATCATAAGGAATGGCATGATAAGCTGCCACTGACGCTTTGGGCCTACAGGACATCAAGATGAAGGCCGACGCAAGCAACTCCTTTTTCATTGGTGTACAGGGTTAAAGTGGTGGATCTGATAGAAGTTTTGATTCCGTCTGCCAGATTAGCCATAAATGCTGAGCTTGAACCCGACGTACTACAAATAACAGACTTGGAAGCATTAGACGAGAGGCATGACACCGCAAAATGTAATCTCATTAATTATCAACATAAACTTGGAGTGGCTTACGATTGCTTAGTGAAGAAGAGATTATTCCAACAGGGTGATGTTGTACTTCGTGCAGCCGAGTATGTGCGCCGAGGTATTTCAGCTCCGAAATTTACACCTAAGTGGGAAGGGCTTTTCATCGTTGAAGAAGTCCATAAAAGTTGGTATTGCAAGCTTTAGAACCCCAGGATTAATGCCATCACAGCACTTATAAATTTCCAATACATAAAAAAGTTTCATATGTAAAGGGTATGACGTATCACAATTTAAATGAAATATGCAGTTCCAATTATATGAGCTTGCTTTCAGTTAATTATTTTTGAAATTAACACTTAGCTAGGGTAAGCATGGCGTCGCTGCTTCTTGGTAAGAGCTTTACCTCTTAAGGGTGTGATAGCCACAGGTACATGTTATGCTGATTAGTAAGAGTGCTGTCTATTGGGCGCATGACATGACGCCTTTTATACATGACTTAATTTAACTATCTAATGCTCTACGTATGATCATATCAATGAGGTTAGGAAGTGGGTAATACCCCCTTAATACGTCGAATGCTATTTTTATTAATGAAAGATTGCAAATTTGTCATCAAATGTTGCTTGCACATAATATGCACAATGTTCTATTCTCTACTCTTTTAAATGAATTCTTAAAGCCTGATCTAAAGTTATTATGATATACATCATGATTGTGTTGCTAAATATAATGTACACTATAACTATTATGACATCTTTAATGCTCATAAAAGAATTGAGTTAGTACGAGGATTCATTCAATGACATAAAAGAAAAAGTAGGAGAAAGTCCAGGTAATAAAAGGGAAGTGTCCGCTCATTTAGTCTTTACAAAAATGCATAACTAAAAAGACTCAAACGGAGATCACTCAACAACGAAGCATTGATCTAATAGAAGCCTTGTGATCTATGTCCCCAATACGTTTTTGTATTTCCAACTTAACCACTTTAAGCTCAACTTCAAGTTGATTGTGTTGCTCTACAATGTCTTGTGATTCTAACATTTTTTGGGCTTCGGAGGCGATCACTTCCATATTTGGTAATTTGAAGTTCAAGCCATGTATTTCGGCAATACTACTTACCAATAGTTGCAAGTTTCGAATAGGTATTATTTCCCAAGATTTGTCTACAAGCGAAGCAGCTTTCCCAAGGAAGGTTATTATAGTATTTGTCACCTTATTACTAAGACAGATCAATCCAATCCAGAAATCACCCTCCATAGCTCGTAAGTCCTCCAGCGGTTGTAAAAGATCCGATGAAACTGTGAATCCATGAAATGAAGAGTATACACCAGTAGGTTGAGATGTCTCTACTACTACTGTATGGGATGAACTTCCTTCAATCTGCTTCGGTATCATAACAGCTGCGATAGGGTCAATATGGTCATGAATCACTAGTGAAGGAATCTGATTGTACACTAGGGTGATGTCATCAACTATGATGGTACTTGAGGAAATGCCTTCTACTACATTACTTGGCTGACTATCAAAGAGGCCAACTACCCTTAGAACCTCAATATACTCCTGGATATCAGCCTGCTCTCAGTGTATAGCTTCATGGTCATCTCGATCAACAATATTGCTTAACTCTTTCAAAACTTCAATTTGTTTCTCAATTGCCTAATTCGCTTCAATGATAGATTAGCCTTGAATTTCCTCTTGATTGCTAATATTACCTTGTGGATCATCTCCATTGCTACCTTTAATTGTGTCGTTAAGAGATTTATCAGTGTCTAAAGACTCATCATTACTTTCACTATTATTGGCAACCTTAGTAAGATGATCGCTTGCTAGAGGTGTTTTCTCAAAGCCATGTCGAACAGGGAAAGGAGAAAGAACGGAAGGGAGTTTCTTCAATGTCTTGTCATTCTTCAAAGTGGTAGTAACATGTTTGTCGTTGTTGTCCTATAAAGAAACAAAGAAGAGCGATGAGTAAATACGTTATGAGATACAAAGTGTAAATACCAAAAGGGTGATATTAATGAGTTACCTCGTAAATTCGTGAACGCTTAATTTTTCTGATGATAGGTAATTTAGGGGTGGAATGGTCTTTCTTATTCTTATTTCTTACACTGGAAGGTGATTTTTTCTTCTCACTAGGAGCTCGGAATAGGAATTCATTCTTATAAATAGTCCTCATTGAAAGTTTACCCTTGACTGGTGTAGTTACATATTTCTTAAAGTCTTCCAGACAACCTGTCTAGTATGTAAGCCAACCAGTGGAGGCAATCCTGTAGCGATCGATAGATGGAAAAAACAACTGTCTCACTCCCAATCAGATGTTTCTAAAGTCATCCGGGCTTAATGATCTACAATACTCATCGAAGTCATTATCAACTAATATTTTTGGGACCCTTTGGTTGAAACCAAATTGGCAAGCAACCTGGTGTGGTGCGTATAACATCACCCTACACTCTAGATGATGGTTACTAGAATTACCCTAGTTGAGTAAAGAAGGGAGATGCCCGGACGAGCATTAAAGGATGAAACCAGTTTCAGCAGCATCAAGTCTCTCTCTTGCACTAAGCAAGTTCATGATATCTTTTGATCTTTTTGGATAAAAATGTGGGAACCACAAATATCCAGATATCTTGCTGGCATAGGGGCGACAAGTGACTTCTCTATAGTTGTCTAACATATCCAATAAAGTGCCTAGAGGTCGCTTATTGACCCATGCTCAAGCTCACGGCTCACTACATTTGGGCTCGTCAAGATAGGATCCATAGTATCCCTTATACCACTTACAAAAGAAAATATGTAAGAATACTACGTCTACATAGGACACGATAGCGTACCAACCCATTGATTGAATGGAGGCCTCATGATAGAGATTGAGATGCTGATATAATGATCTTAAGTAAAATAGCCCCAGGGCAAAATGCTCTCCACATGCTACAAGGATCGCCAAGTGAAATAAACGTGGATTCACACTATCTTCCGGACCATTGGGAAACACATACACTGTTAGCTAACAAGTAATAAAAGCCTCCAATTCATATCTGTAAGAAGATATCGTTCATGAGATAATTCAGCCAGATTCACAAAATGGAATAATAGAAGTAAGAGTGTTGATGCTCACTTGTATTCTTCATCCCCTTCGAAGAAATGTCTCACTTAGACATTAAAAGTAGCTTTTTTGCAAGTGTCTATAGCTTTTTTTCTTTCTACCTCCAAAGTCAAGATTAGGTCTCGGTTCTCTTTAGAGATTGTAAATGTAGTGATATCAGTCACATTGAAATCACGAAGATGCAAAAATGTGCTGACATCTTCCAAGGTGGGTGTGATCTTACCCCACGCAGTTACAAATGTGTATGTTTGAGTGTTCCGACGACACATCAGTACCCTTTAAATCTCTATGTCGTTGGAATGAGAAAAATTGAAACGGGAGGAAATATACATCGGAAGATATATGTCTGCCTTCTCTAAAGCATCAACGTAGGCTAAGTTGCTTAAGATATGATTCACCCAATCAGGCCAACCGACTATGGGAATTTGAGGAAAGCGAAATAAGCTTTTGGATAGTGGGACTTCTTTCTTCTCATTTTTGAATTGAAGCACTGAATCTCTTTTTATATTTCTCTTCTTATGCACTTGAGGCTCCTGTATGATGAAGTGTAAGGCACTTTAAGCAGTTGGTTGTTTACATAGATCTTACCTTCTTACATCACCTTAAAAGGAATTTTCTTTTATCATTGCATTGAATCATTTGTCCTGTAGTGAAGGTAAGATCGAAATGCGACTCTCTTGGACGGTTAGCACTTCCTTACCATTACTTTTCTGGGATATTTTCTTCTTGCACTCTTTATCCATCTATCAATATCACCTATGCAATTGAGTAACAAAAATCAATTAGTTATGTGGTGAAAAGGAAGTAATTTGACATTATTAAAAATACTGCATGTTGGATAAAAAAAAAAAAAAAGAAAGAAAAGAAAAGAAGGGAGAAAAGTATACATTGCCTACTGACAAAACCGAGGAATCAAAGTTGAAATTCCGAGTTTAGTGATATATGTACATTCAGATAAGATGATGCTATGTTGGACCAAATTTTAAAAAATACGCCGCTCTACCACAAAACACGGCAATTAACCTAAAACATGACGAAGTTGCCAGATCATGTAAGCGTGTAAATCAACAGTTTGATATGAAATCACCTACGTGCTAGCTACGATTGAATGATTGTGCCTAATAACCTTATTTATTTGCCCCCCATGACGTCCCCTTTCTATTCTTGATTGTTCCAACCTCAACAAGTCCACCTTCTTTCTATTCTCGATTGATCTGCCCACTACAGTCCTATTACTTACGAGCTTGGAAAACACTTCATGACACAACCTTATCCCCTTCTTTCATTCCCTCTATTAAACTTCGTCGAACTTTACCGGAACTTCGTAACATCCGCGCAGTATCAAAACAGTGCAAACACGATAAACCCCAACAAAATTTCAACTTCCAGCTTTTTCCTCACAAACCCCTTTTTTCTCTCTCTCTCATTCAATGTACAAGCCCCCGCCCTCTTGTAAAGTTCGACTCTCACATATACTCCCCCTTCAAAAATTCACGATGGAAACCTAATTACAGACTTATGTGTATGCATGTGAAATTGTGCTATGTCCACACCTTATTCGACTCGATAGTAGCTACGGAATTGTGAGGGAAGTTTGTTGGTTGCTTTGGTTTCGATGGCCAAAGTGGTTGCAGATTCAATTAAGACAGTTGGGGGTGTCTCTACAGGTTTGAGGGAGCTCAGACAATCAGATTATTAGAGGTCATAAAAGGGGAATATAGGAATGAAATTGAATCGAGGTTAGAGCTTGGGACTTTAGCCTTTACTGATAAGATTATGGAGGGGTTATATTCAACAGAAAGGATAGGGTTTTGCTTCGGTTATTGCTAGTAGTTTTTTTCCAGGAATCTAGTTTTGGGATTTTGCTCCAATAGTTCTGTTGTGAATGTTGGAAACAATGAGAACGGCGTGGTCCTATTCGATTGTGCATCGGGAGCATCAGATGTGTGGGGGTGGGTATGCATGCAGGTGCTATCCTCTTTACTATCTCTTTCATTCTCGGACGGGTCCTTTACATTCTACTTTGATTATATATATATGTATATACAAAAACAAAAATAAAATGATGAAGAAAGATCTTGGGCATCTCTGTTTAGTTCTTGTTAGTCTAGATGTTGGTTACGTATTTGTCATGACAAGCTAACTAGATTTGTGTAGTTGGGCTGGAACAAAACTTATGGTGAGGGTCTGAAGCCTTCTATTTAATTCTATATCGAAACAAGAACCAGAGTGGTTTGATTTAGAAAGGAAGATTAGTTTCTTCCTGAGGAAATGATAAATGTCAGAGTAAGACCTAATTTAGTTACTTTTAATGTTCTTATTGATGGGTTTGGTAAAGCAGGAAAAATTCGTTCTGCCCTACAAATGTATGAGAAGATGCATTTTTATGGTTGCCAACTTGATGTTGTTACCTTTACTTCGTTAATTGATGGTCATTGTCAAGCAGGGTAGTTAAATGATTGCTTTAAGTTTTGGCATAAGATGATTGCTAGAAACATATTGCCAAATGCTTATGCATTCTCTGTGATCATTAATGCTTTGTGCAAGGGCTGTCTTGAAGAAGCATTTGTTGGGCAAAGTTACATTAGACGGAGGGGTGAAGACCGTCAAAGTTTGTGTGCACGAAAAAAAGAAACATAATGAAGTGTCCAATATGTTCAAGTGATATTGCTGATCTGCTGGGGGGTTTTAAGCCTATGAGTGCACAGTATGTATGCATTCCATTGTATCAAGAATTTGAGGATCTGTTTTCCAAAACATTTTCAGTAAGGTTAATGCTGATTTTCTTGTTTGCTTAAGGAAGCATGTGAGTGATAAGAACTGGAAAGTTTTTGTTAAATGTTATGAATAAGGGTGTAAAGTTTTTCCATAAGATAGTAGAGGCTGGAGTATGTGAGCTTGGTGAAAAACAAAAGAAAACATTAAATGAGGAAACTATTGAGGCATGAGAGACTGTTTCTTTAAAGCTAGAAGCAACACGTAGGCAAATTGGATCAGCAGGAATGGTGTTCTCTTTTGTTGAAGGAGCCTTTATAAATGCTCTTAGAAATGGTGAGTGGATTTTGCTAGATGAGGTTAACTTGGCTCCTCCAGAAATTTTGCAGAGAGTTACTGCCATCCTCGAAGGGGATCAGGGATCTCTTTGTTTAGCTGAAAGAGGAGATGCTAGTTATATTAAAAGGCATCCCAATTTTAGGATATTCGTCTGATAGAATCCTACAACAGGGACTGATTTATCTAGTATGCAAACTAAAAAAATAAAAAACTAGTGAGGTTGCAGAAATTTTACAGTCCTCAACAGAATCTGCTAAGTTGCCTTGTCTTGAAGCATCTGAGGAGGTTAAAAGCACTATAAAGAGATGTTCAGTTGTCCAATCTTTTTGCCCTTGGTATCAAGGAGAATGGGAGGAACTTTGGTCAGCTCTTGGTAACATATATGCAAATATAGTAGGTTATGGTCTGTGGAAAAAAGTAGACGGTGTAAGGAAGAAGACAACTTTATCTAATCCTCTAAAGTTATTAGAAAGCCATGGCTTGTCAAAGCACATGTCTGCACTAGTGGAGGTATTGAATTCGATCCGGAATTTCAAGCTTTGAATGCTAGGCTTTTAAGATAAGTAAGATGTTACAGTCAGATTTAGGCCTGAACCGATATATGATAACATTGAAAAGATGAAGACTTCCCATATTTCATAAAAGAAACTTTGGGATAGTCACAATAGGTGCTGTTCAAATTGTAATTTTCAGTTGACACAGGGCATGGTATATACTGCGGCAGTTCATTTAAATGAGGTCAACGTACACTACGGACCTACGGACGCCATCATCAATACTACCATAGGTTATGTAAATTGTTGACAGACAGTGTGTTCGAATTATGTTGGTTTTGAGAATTCTAGTAGCGATTTCATTTTTTCACTTCAAGTGTCACCATCTTCACAACCTACGGATGCCATCATCAATACTACGATAGGAACTACATAAATTCCATTTGCCTTCGACAAGGACTCCTCCTTAGTTATGATCCCCACCGACCTCTGAGCATAATCATCTTCAAGATGAAGTCGAAAGAGACTGTATTTGGGTTGGGAAGCAATTTGTTGTGTATAGGAAAGAAAAAAAAAAAAGGAGGAAGTGTATATACCGAAACAGAATAAAATCGAAGAAAGTGTATGGAAGACGAAAAGTATAAGGGGAAGTACTGCTGAGGTTTGGAATAAAGAAATTAAATGAAATCAGGGAAGTGTAGGAGAAGTAAAGCAAAATTGAAAAAGATTGTGTGAAAGTTTGGGAATTCAATGAAGCTGGGAATAAAAAACAGAAGAAGAGAAAAGAATGAAGATTCAGATGTAAATAAAGACCGAGAATAGAGAATGGAAAAGGAAGTGTATGGAAGATTTAGAAGAGAAGAAGATACTTGGGTGCTTCAATGACTAAATACGAACAGAGAACGAATTTTTTCTAAAGTTTGCTTTGCTTTCATGGGAGCCGAGATTTATGATCGCGGAAACGAGTGGAAGCCATGAAGGAAGAAAATTTACAGCGTAAGATGATTCACAAATCCAATGCTTTGAGGAATTGGTAGAAAGGGGGTTATAACATAAAATATTGTGTGTACTGAGAACTCATCAAATATTGACATCTGTCCTCTTGCATGGAGGAATATTCTCATTCCGTTATGGACAATTTGTGAGAAGATTGTGTTGAGGTGTCTATACCGAAGAAGATCACATGATAATTTATTATGGCTGCTTTTTCATTTTGATGAATAGTTATTTAAAATCGACATTATGGGATCTATTGTAGATGTTTTTTTTTTTTTTTTTCGGAGAACAAACTCTACTTCAAGAGTAAGGGCATTGTTCCCATTGTTGATTCTTAACAAAAATGAAGCTAGTGTGCTGTTTCCTATTGCCTTATTGTAAATCCTCAATCAGATGACTACGCTTTATGGCCATGAAGAGGAAGAAGAAAGACTTGATTATTGCAACATTAGTCATGGGCATGACTTGGTAGCAAACAACTAAATTTCCATTATCGCAAGTTCACAAATCTACTTATATGAAACAGATAAAAGGAATAGGGTCAACCAAGAATTCAACTTGTTGAGCAATGAAGAATAATCTCTTGGGTAGCAACACACATGCGATGGATTTTGTACAATTAAAAGAACTTAGGCATTTTGTGGTGACAACAACCAACTCTTATATTATGCATTATCAAAGAAAATGAAACAATGTAATGACTAACATCTTCAGCACATATGATCATGCTTGAATTCTTAAAGGAGGGTTAGGCGTGGTACAAAAGTAATGTGATGAGATACTTAAATAAGAGTTTTTCGAAGTAGTCAATACAGTGTACCTAAAGAAAAACTTCATACAAGGTGAATGGAAGACTAAGCCTATTAACTCATGAAGAATTGTTAACTTTGTATGTGATTACTCATGGGGGCAACGTATGACTTTTTTCAGTTGAGGCATGATATGTAAATATGAAGGTGCTGTGAATTCATGTACTAAGTCAATTCTTGAATAAAATTAGCTGTAGTGCAGTTATTCAATAGTGCGTAAGTGCTAGAGTCAATTGAAAGACTCATTCAAAGCCGAAACCCCTTTCGACTACGTTCGAAAGACTTTGGTCAGGGTGCAAAATATAGAGGGTTAAATTTGACTCGTGGGCTTTAAGCTCAATAGCGGAATAGATTTGACTCTTTAAGCTAAGGTGATAAGGCTTAGAGAGTTAAGCCCATAAGAATTTGGGATGATTAAGGGAGATTTGATATGATAGACTTAGAGTAAGGCTCGTTGGGTCGGTCTGTTCAATCCAATCTTTTTTGGCTTGACTCACTCTAATAAGATATAAAACCCTTTATTTAAGCTTAAACCCATAGAAAAAGCTCACTTGATACCTATATATAAAAGGCTTTAATCCTAGCCATTGATCTATGCCTTGATCTAACAGATCGAATTTACCTACTATCTCCTATAAATACCTTATTCATTTCATTATTTGGGAAGGGACAAATCTCTACTAACACCGTTACTCTGCTAGAATTTTGTCTCAAAAATCAAAACATACACACTCCAAGAACATCACCTTATTCTTTACTTACTGTGGAGTTTGACGCCATTACGCTCCTTCACCTATCACCTGATGTGTTAGAGCCTACTAAGATTGTCTATTCCTCCTTCCTATCCTATCTCACTTGATTATCTTATACGTACAAGTCAAATCATTTCCCTAATCACGTGTAGTGTGGTATGACACGTAGCACGCATGTAACCTCCTTCGATATTGAACACCAAATAAAAAGTTGTTTAAACGGGTCGACCTGTGGGCTAAAAGCGTAAATATGTTAAATGGCTTGATTCAAACCAGCCCATTCTGTCTCATAGGTTAAATAAGCAAAAAAACCTTAGCCTAAACTTGTTTAAAAAGTAGGTTAAATGAACTGACTCGTGGGCTAAAGTTGACTTACATACCTCTAGATATTATAACTGGGAGTATTAAGCATAATGATTATGTTAAAGAGTTTATAACGTTCGTGATCAAGTGTGATATCGATAAGCTTAAAGAGTAAATGATTGCTAGATTTGTTACGAGTTGAAATATGAAATATGCAGTACGATTGAGCTACATAAGTTCAATACTCTGAATGATGTTAGATAACTTGCTTTTAAAGTAGAGAGGTAGAGGTATAGAAATCAATTTTTTAGAACACTAGTATTGCTTTCAAAGCTAATTAGTCTTAGCAGATCTATAAGTCGTGATGATAGAGAGGTTCATAAAGTTGAGTTGAAGAATAGAGATTTGGAGTCTGATAAAAGAGATGTCAAGAAATACGAGTAGGAAGAGAGCAGTAGCCAAATGGTTCATTAGACACATCTTTTAGGATATAATCATCTAGCTATGGAATGTTTGAAAAAAATAGTGATGATTGCCAAGGTAACACTCTAAAGCTTGAACTTAATAATGAAATGGAAGTATAGGAGTATGTAAAAGATGCAAAGGTTATTTTAAAGGAGACTAAAAAGAACGGGATGGTATCAATAAAGTGGAGAGAAGAGCTATTGCTATGGTTACTAAGTACTATTAAATGTTAATACCTTAGAAGAAAATGGGCGCAGAGAAAATTATTTCCATAACCAAAGTTTGGTGAAAGATAAGTTATGTTCTCTTATTACATATGAGAGTAGTTGCATATATTTTGCCTCTATTACTTTTGCACATGTCCAAGATTAAAGACTTTTATCACATTCTAAGTCTTATAGCTTGCATTGAGTTTGAGATAAAGGAGCTATCTAAGTTAGCAAGTAAGAATGCCTTTTACCATTAGAAACATGTAGGTGAAGTGAGTTTGGTTGCAGTACTTATGGATATTGTGTATATACTTAAAGGTGACCACAACAAAATAGGAGAGTAATTTATGGTGTGTTTAAAAACATTTAAACTTTTAGGGTGACCATGATGGAATATCCTTTAATAATTCTTTTAATGACAACAAGTAAGAGATGTATGCATAAAGTGGCTTGTTGTATTAGACTAAGCAGTGTTATCGAGTACTTGGGACAAGTACAAAAAGTGCAACAAGTAAAGGATTTCTTCTTGTGATTGTGAGAATGGTAAGGCTTAAATGAGACAAAGAAAATTATCTTTCTTATTCTTGAACTTTGAAGTTAAGTAGATACCCAATGATTGAGTTAGTAGTGATACATAAACTGAAATCTGTATATATTTAGACTTTTTCTTTCTCTCTCTCCTTATTTATTTTGTTGCTTGTTACTTATTATTTTTATTGCATACACTCACGCATTTGTCTTAAAATTTGTTTAAGGGATGAAATTGATCTTAAAAGTTTTAAAAATAGCCAATTTACCCTCTCTCGATTACTAATTTAGGACTTCTAAATACATTAAAGATGGCAATAATATAATGGGGATACTTAATGTGCATTTGATAAGTAAAATTCTTAGATAAAATCGCTTTATATGAAGTTGCATATTATAAATGTGGTACAAATATGTGAATTTTGGTAGAAAACATGCAGATTCTAATAACTTACCAGAATCTACATATTTTTGTACTGGAATTCATATTTTTGTACCATATTTATGGCATGTCACCTCGTATGAAGTTGTACGAGACTTCACTTTAGGTTAATCTCGATACCATAAAGCTAGAAACACTTAAATGTAATTTAAAAAATGATGAGCTTAATAAGGGATGTATTTGGAGCCAGTTGCCACATGGTGCCTTAATTCCAAGTTTTAAAAAAACATACTTATTTTCTAGTAACATTATTAGAAAATATACTGTTAACAAAAGTTGCATAAAAATTGAGAGGTAGTAACTTTTAGCACATTTACCACAACAAAAATACAGTGCTAGGAAAAAGTGCAATAAAAGACTAAACATGGGAATTTAAGTCATCGGCTAGTAATTGGCCTTAAGAAATTCTTCCCTAGTAATGTTTAAATTCTATAAGCCTATTCCTTTCTTTTACAAATTTTATTTATTTAAATTGGAAAGGAGGCTATACTTATGTTTTCTAGAAAACTATGCTTCCAACTCACACTAGTAGGGCTATTTTAACCTAATAGTATAAACATTACTTTCCTAATAGGCCAAGTTTGAATCTACTCTTCATTAGGTTGTAATATATAATGTTGTTGGTAGTTTTTTTTTTTAAAAAAAACCAAATGCTCACAATGGCGAATATAAATCTATGGATGGGGTTGTAAATGAGCTAAGCTGCTTGAGTTCGGCTTGTTCTAAGTTCGGCTCGGTTCGATTCGAGCTCGATTAGTCGAGCTTGAGTTAAAGATAAAGTTTGTTTATCTAAAACAATTGAGCTTGAACTTGAGCTCGAACTTGTGAGCAAACTTGTTTAGACTTGTGAGCAAACTGACACGCTTATATATATATATATTACAAATAGTACATATTATTAAAATTCAAAGCTTAATATCCATATAATACATAATAAAGATCTAGTATATTATATGATAATATATAATATATAATTTAATCTTTATTTACTATTAATTAATTTATTTTCTTCATTTTATATATTTAAACTCGTAAATAGATGCGAAATTGGCTTACTTTAGGCTTGGCTTGATTCAAGTTTGATTATTAAACGAGTTAAGCTTATTCTCGAGATAAAACTCGTTTATTTAAATTAGTCAAACTTGAATCTCAATTACATGCTCGATAAAAAGTTTGGCTCAAGCTTGAACTCCATAATTTTTAAATGAGTCAAGTTTCGGCTTATAAATTGCTCGATTTGACTTATTTATAAACCTATCCATAGATATAAATTCTCTATAAGTTGATATTCTTTTGGTAGGTATTTTCCTTAAAAAGAAAAAAATATGGTATAATTTTCAAGTAAAATAATAGATCATAGGCTCAAAGAAATATATTAATGAAATTACTTGTATTTAGGTTTATTTATTAGTTTATCTATCTATCTATCTATCTATCTATCTCTTCTATCTCTTATTTGGATAGAAGGGCATGTAAATTATAACTTGTGTAGCTAGGTAGATTTAAACCTTGAAATAATAATAAAGAAAAAGAAAGAGGGAATTGGGGGAAAAAAAAAAACACCTAGAGAATAACTTGCTTTAGAACAAAATATTAGTACTAATGTGCCCCTAATACTCTATTGTTGCGTGTATAAGTTAACAAACTTTCATGCTTTCTCAGATTATGAAGACGCGTATAATATAAATTAGTATAAAGTTGGCTGATATTATGTGGTCAACTAATCTCCACACCATAATGCCTCGATCTCTAATTAATTAGTAATTCAGTAAAAAAAGAGAAAAGAAAATTATATTCAATGGTCTACATAATTAAAACAATTTATAAGTGATGTATAAATATCAATAAGATTTTAATACATAATAATAAACATTAATTTTGAAAAAATATCAATTATATTTTTATATGTTAAATTTTTATTGATATTTATATATCACTTATCGATTTACAAGATATGTTAATATCGTTAAAACCTTTCTCATTATTACTTTGGGGATGCACTCGTTAATAATTTAGTTTGATAACCATATATTATTTTATGTGCTTCAATCTCCATCAGCTCGTGAATTCGGATAACATATTTATTTGTGTTCTTTTTATTTATTTTTTCTTTTAAAGCTGACTGGGGTCTACTTGGCTGGGTCTTTTCTATATTATCTTAGACTAAATTTCTTTTGACAATTTATTACTTTGTCTTATATTATCTAAGGTAAATAGAGTAGAAGTGTTACAAATGATTATAGAAGTGCTTAAGTAATACGGTAAATATTAAGGAAAGAAGAAAATATATAAGTTTATTTATTTTTATTATAAATTGTCATCTATAGGAAAAATAATAAATTTGTATCCACTTTTTTAAGAATAACATGTGTATCATATATTATGCATAGTTTTATTTTCATCTTTATTTCTACCTTTCGATTAATTTGAACTTCACACTTTTTTTATAATAAATTCTTTTTTTTTCCTATGTCAAAACAATATTTTAAAAATATTTTATGAAACCTATAAGTTAAATAAAACCTTTTATCAAATAGAACAATTAAACGGTAAGAAGCATGAAGATGCACACATAAAAGAAAAAGGATATAAATTCTTTGGAGTTAACAATAAATATCGACTCTTGAGATTTAGGTTTACTATTATATGGTTTGTGTTGGATTTAAGCCTTTTCTTCTCACGTCAATATAACATTGTTTTTATTATTTTAATTTTCTTAATGAAAGAAAATATAAGGTTCTTCTTCATTTGTTAATATATGTTATATAATAAATTTTAAAGGTTGGCACAACTTATAACTTAAGATGCAGGTTTCAAGATATGTATGGTATGAAGACACTATACTTGTGTACTAACTCTATAGGAGTGGTTATAAAAAATTGTTACTTAAAACCTACCAATCAAGTAAGGCACGAGTTCATACTTTTTGTCGAGGGTTAAAATTGTTATATTAATAGATTGGGCTAAATGCACTATTTATTTAGCATGACTCTTTGTGCTAGAAGATAGGGCTCAAAAAGTCTAATCTATAGTTAGGATGATTTAAGTAGATTTGGTTTGGTAGGTTCGGAATAAGGATCCTTGGATTGATTCGTCCACCTTTAATCTTTACTAAGCAAGCTTATGCATTATGAGAAAGGCTATTAGGCTTGCACTCTTATAAACTCATTTTAGATAATTATGGAATAGGTAGAACTCTATCTTGTCCGCTAATTGCCAAGACGATCCAACGGATGTCATGAAACTCAAGAGGCTATAAATACTCAACCATTACTCCTCACTTGAAAACTCACTCGAGAAGAAACTATATTTCATATTGTAAAACCCCTGCTCTTTAAGATTAAATAGTGTTCAAGCAAAAGAACGATCTTAGCTACTTAGGAATTGCAAGATTGACGTCTTAGACTTCCTTAGCTCTTTTGCCTATCACTTGTACATTTGAGACTTCAGAGTTACTTATTCCTCTTTCCTGTTATTCTCACTTCAATCATATTATGAGTGTCATTTTTACATTACTATTCTAAGGCTACGTATACTTACACGTGATTGCTCTAGTCAGAATTGGTCATCCATACCTTTTATATTGGGGTTCTTCGGTTGGCTTAGCTTTTAATAGACGAAGTAAATAACTTGTTCATATTTTTATGAATTTTTTCTTTTGAAGTTTTCTTTTGATGTTTGTCTCTATGTTAATGAAATCATATATATTTATATATATATCCATATTATTAAAGCCTAAAAGGTTTTGTGTTATTGACATCTTATAAAATTACTATTTAGACCTCAATCTAGTAATATATAATAAAGAAACCAATATTAAATTATATTCTTAAAACCATAAAATATTTGTTAAGTCACTCATTTTTCTTTCCTCATATCTTCTCCTTCTCTCTTCTTATTGATACCTCTTTCTTTTCATGTTTACTATTTTTCCTTAATCTTTCCTACTTTAGCCCTAACACCATCAATATAATCATCATGTAAGAGATAGATTCATACACGTTCAAAGACAAAACTATTTAACTCTCAATACACTTGATCCTAATGCTATAAAAATTAACCCATTATGAAGTCTTTTTTTTTTTCTCTTTTTCATATAAATTCTTTCTTTTAGCATATTTATATTATCTACTGACATGATAAAGTTGTTCATTAGAGAATAAAATTAAGAAAAAAGATTATCACGATAATTGAAGAGGAAAAAAACATTTCAAATATTATAATCTTTCTAAAGGAGAAAAAGTTACTTCAAATATTTAGTTAGCATGAGATTAATGATAACTTATCTTCTTAATTTATCTAAAAGTGGTAAAGGTGAATGCATTTTCTCTGAGTATTTCCAAAAGAAGTGTTAGTAAAAGAATTCTTAAAAGACAGTGATGCAAATATCTCATAATTCATTTTTTTTTTCCCTTTCAAATTGGATATTACTCTTTTGTGAACATTTTTAAGCATTGATCTTTAATAATGTATTTGCCATGATAAATTCTGTTGACTACCATGAAGTGTATCATATTAGCATTATTGTTCTGCTTTAAATTAAAAAAGAATGAATATTTATTTAGTTTTACATTGTTGATATTATTAAGCAATTTATATGTTAAATATTTTTTTTTCATATTTTTAATACTTACGATTACATTTAATTAATTATGTAATTTTATCATAATATTAATATTTTAAGCACTTGATGTTATCAAACTTGTACATGTATAACGGGTGCAACGTCTACTAATATACATATATGTATATATATGTATAAGTAATTGATATATCATAAATGAATAATTAATTTCACAATAACTAATTATATATTTTGCCTTTTGTTACATTAAGAATGATATTGTATATCTTTATCTATTTTAAATTACATCTCTACATTTATTATATACTATATTATCTTATCTTTTCGAGTCAAGAACTTCCATGGCATTCATATTCCAAAGGCATTCAATCATTGCTAGGTCATCGGCGACTTCGTCCGAATCAATCAGCGGTTTTGTCCTAATCTTGAACATCGGATTAAACAAGAAAACTAAAGACCAAACTTTTCCCAGTTGTAGCCAGTAGAAATATTGTTAACCCTAATAATTAGCCAAGCATCTCTGTCTAAATCTGGGTTGGTCTGAGGATTTTCATATCTTGATACTCGATATCAAATTTTAATGGTATTATTACGTTTTATGACTTTGATTAATAATATATATGTATTAATAAAATTTTATTATATAAAAATATAAATAATAATTTTTAAAAGGCTTAAACAAAATATAACGTATTAAAATCATTCGATCTTTTCTCGAATCGAACAGCCTAATGGAGGATACTGTTAAATCCCTATTCCAAAATGAAAATAGTAATAAACAAAGGTTTTTTTTTTATTATTTTATTTAATAAATAAGAGAAGCACATATTATTTGCAGTCATGAATCATGATGTATGATTTGATGTGTGGAATATGCCAAATTCTACTGTTGGTGAGAGACAAACAAATCTCTCTTCCCTTCTCTCCTGCCCAAAACTGCCCGTTTTCTTTCTTTCAACACTGCCCGTTTTCTTTCTTTCAACACTGCCCGTATTGCCCGTTGTTCAACTCTCTCTCTCTCTCTCTCTCTCTCTCTCCTGTGTTCACCCCCTCCTCCTTTTTGACTCAAAAATCTCCACAACTGAAGATTGGATTTCTATTTTCCATCCTTTTCTCATCAACCCAACAATCAAATCTTTGTATTGTTCAGTTGGGTCCTCTGAAATTAGCTTGTTTGCTCTGTTTTCATGCCATTTTTTGGTAGAACATGATTGGTTTTGATTACTTTTTTAAGTCCTTCTTTGATGTTTTTGGGACTCAGAAGGTGGGTTTTCGGTAAAGTTTGGATCTTTGGAAGAAAAGAAGCTTTTGTTCATTTCCTCTGAGAGTGATTAGGATTTGTCAGATGGCTTTAGGTCCTGATTCTGCGAAAGTGGAGAGTTGGGCAAGTGAAAGTGAAAAGAACAAGAAGCAGCAGGAGAAGTTGAATGATAAGGAAGAAAGTGGATCTTGGATGAGATTTAAATTCATGGGTTGTTGTCCTTGCATGCCTTCCAAATCAAAAGTTAACAACTCTATTAGTGGAATCAGTACCCATTATGGTAATTTCTCACTTTTTTTTTTGTGGGTTTGATTCTTCTGTTTGATCTATATATGTGTTATGTATTTGGTTTTAATTGCATATGTGGTTGATTATTAGCTCGGTCATATGTTTTTAGGACTATTGTTGGAGGTAGCTGTTCCTGTTTATGTACTTGTCAGTGTCAGTTCAATGAGATTAACATGCCAAAATTTAGTTGAAGCTTTAATTTTGTATGCTCTGCTCTTGGAAAATGGAGTGATCCTTTATCTGTGTTTGTCCTGTGTACTTGAGGTTTTCAACTGGGAAAAAAGGACTTTTCTTGGAAAATTACTTTAGTAAGAAGATTTTTCTGCTGTTTAGTCCTTTTTAGTAGTAATTATTGGCTACTGAAAAAAAAAAATGTCAAATGCTACTAGTTTAGCATATATTTGCAAATGAAAAAATAGTGCCTGATTGTGGTATAGGTGTTGGTAATTTGGAGGGAAAAACATGGAAAACAATACTTAGGAAAATGTTTTCTTGGCCAGTGAATGTGCCTTCGTTTAGCTAAATTTGATATCACTTCGGATCGAAAGGAAAATTTCACTTCGCTTTGCAAATACTATTGCAGCACCAACTGTGTAATACCAAAATTATGTGACCCTTAGAAACAAGACTTCCAATGTTTGTTCAAATTGATCTAGGTTCTATAGAGCCATTAAATTCAGTAACTCTACTGTTGATGCTCTTGCTAGTGTATATTAGAATAGTCGACGAGTTAAGTTACAATTGCATCCATATGTATCCATGTGTATACTGTTTTTTTAAATGTGAATGGATGCCTAAGATATTGAAATGCATAATTCTCTATTAACGGTTTGCCATCTTGTCCTTGTTCAGCGAGTGAACTATCCTCAGTTATAGTTAATGATGAAAAATCATATCGATAAAACAATTATCTCTCAGAATGTACTTGCAATTTTTTTATGTTTAGAAGCACTCAACAAGTTATTTGGGTAAAAAATTAGTTATGAAACTAAGTGATCAATGAGGTTTCTTCTTTTCTGGCATAAGACTTACGAGAGTGTGGTTCTTGTATGTAGAGCTCTGAAGTTCTGTAGATTCACCTAGGAACTACTTTATGTTGAAAGGACAATCATTTGTCATGCATTGAAGAAAATTAAATGTCACCAGATCAGATTACAGTAATAATATTTGTTAATTTGTACACGTGGATTTTTACACATGTATTCTGATGTTGGCTGATTAAAATACAAAAGTACTGTATGTTGTTACTCATTTATCAAATTTTTTATTCAGCTGAAAGTAAATCAACAAATGACAAAAGTCGGGATGAGCAGATTGCTCCTATGGGATCATCTACAACTACTAGTAATACAGAAAGTGCATCATCAACACCCAAATTCAGTGAGGAATTGAAGGTAGCTCCCCATCTTCGAAAGTTTACATTCAATGATCTGAAGTCAGCAACCAGAAACTTCAGACCAGAAAGTCTTCTTGGTGAGGGTGGTTTTGGCTGCGTCTTCAAAGGTTGGATAGAAGAGAATGGAACAGCTCCTGTAAAACCTGGCACGGGACTTACTGTTGCAGTTAAAACTCTGAACCATGATGGACTTCAGGGTCACAAAGAGTGGCTGGTATGTCTCCCGTTTCCCTATACTTTATTTTTTGGGTGAGTTATTGCAGAGATACAATACTGGTAGCAGTGTAAACAAAAAAGGCTAATATCAGGCTTTTGTTTATCACTCTTCAGGCTGAAGTTAACTTTCTTGGGAATCTTCGCCACACGAATTTGGTTAAGTTGATTGGTTATTGCATTGAAGATGATCAGCGATTGCTGGTATATGAGTTTATGCCTCGAGGAAGCTTAGAGAATCATCTGTTCAGAAGTATGTATTACACAGCCACATATATTAATGGGTGATTATTGTATGATAATTTTTTTCTTCAAATTTGTTGAGCAATAATGCATCAGTAAATACCTTGTGATAGGTTTCTATGTGCAGATGCATGCATTAATTTTTTAATTTAGAAAGGGGAAATGGAAAAACACATGCATGCACATTTTCATGAGAAGTTACTGAGATTGGACAAGTACATTGGAAAGATGATCAAAATGAAGTAACTTTTATAAAGATGCGCTTGAGATTATTATCAACTTGCTGCTTACCTCTTATGGTTAGCTGAAGGGAATCGACCATGGACTAGTGTGGCACTAGTGTGTCTAGCTTCTAGCGGTAATTTTATTTTATATTTTTGGTAAGTACATCTAGTGGTAATTGCTGAAGGCCTCAATGATTTTTGTGCAAAAGATTTTCAGTTCCTTTACAATGCTTGGTCAATTTACATGGTAATTGTATACTATGGTGATGGTTGATGACAAAGTTGGAGGTGAGTAGTTGTATGTGGAGGTGATTATACTGGAACTGATCAATGTATGGGAGATTTAGAAGGGAACCACTCATGAGGGAAATGTCCAAGAAAAATATTTCTTGAAATGAAGGTGTAAACGAACCAAGTTGGCTTGTAAGTTGCTTGTTTGGTTTGATATATATTCGAATCAATTTGACAACAGTGGAATGAGCTGGAGCTCCTTAAGTAGTCTGGTTAGCCAAGCTTGAACTTTATCCTATTTTCTTCAACGGGCTCCTGAGCTTAATTGAGTTAAAATTAAGCTTAAATACATATGGAGTCCTATCGAATTTGAGTCCACTTGGAGCTTCAATATATATATATATATCATTAGAAGGAATTTAAATTTTTTCCCTAGGTAAGTGAACTTAGTTGACTCAAGCTCTTGCTCATTGAGTAGTATTTCCAGCCAAGTTCAAGCTTTGAATTTTCTAGTCAAACTCCACCTTGGCATTGTTTGATTCAATTCAGTTAGTTTACTGCCCTACTTTAAAAGAATGGAACCTTTATTTGTCTCATAGCAGCTCTTGCATTTGGCAGATATACTTGTGTTACCAATTACAATTTTTATGGGTGACTGACCTTTCTTCTACAATGATGATTCATTTCCAATGAGTGAACTGGATTGTATAACCGCTGCTAGAAGTGGTAAACATAGAGGGTTGCAGGTCTGCCCAGCCACGACCTAACTTGGCGAATTCTTTAAGATTAACCTTGGACAAATTAGAATTTCCTTCAAAAGTATATTTTTGAATTCTATAGTCTGTCTTTACCTAGAATTTAAAGTTTACAACTCATCCTTCCTTGGGCAATAACCCCAGATCTTTCATCAGCAGTTGTGCTTCTGTTCAACTGTTCCTATTTCATGCTCTGCATAGTTTTAGCTTATGTTATTGTCCTTATGCATGATGAGAGTGAAACTGACACATTCCAGTAGATGGAGTTGACTGCTCTTTAATTTTTACACTAATATTCACTTGATAAGGCAATTAGTGTGCCGTTTGAATCTTCTGTCAGATGTTCATATATATATTTATGATGTGAAATATCTATATATACAGAAATAACTGTTTTCCTTTTTTCCTGGAGACCTCATACTTTCTTCTGCCTCATTTATATATCTTTTCGCTAGTATATTTATTTTATTCAATAAGGTTTTTAAAGTGATCCACCATAAATGTCTTGTATCTCATATTTAAATGAAAATTTTTGGGATTTGCCTTTGCTGATCAGCTTGTGACGACTCTTTTTATCAAACATGTTAAGCAGGGTCCTTGCCTCTTCCTTGGTCAATCAGGATGAAAATAGCTCTTGGTGCTGCAAAGGGTCTTGCCTTTCTCCATGAAGAAGCTGAGAGAGCAGTGATATATCGTGATTTCAAAACATCCAATATATTGCTTGATGCAGTATGTGATCTGGAACACTTATGTCCAGTATTCAAGAGTTTCTTAAAAATTTTTCCATTTTGTCTGAAAAAGGGTTTGTCTTTGTAGGATTACAATGCAAAACTCTCTGATTTTGGACTTGCCAAAGATGCCCCTGAGGGAGATAAAACTCATGTGTCTACTAGAGTTATGGGAACATATGGCTATGCTGCACCCGAATATGTGATGACAGGTTGGGATTGTGATATTGCAATATGCATGCAGCTTCTTTTATTTCTGTTTTGGATTTAGAGCTTTTCTGTACGGTCATTAGATGTGCTTATAAAATTTTTGTCGTATCTCTAACCAAGCAAGTAAATCAACCTAACCAGTGTCTAAATATATTATGTGCCTTAAGTTATAAAGGTATAATATGGTTAACTTTCATGTAATAGGGCATTTGACTTCGAAGAGCGATGTCTACAGCTTTGGAGTGGTCTTGCTTGAAATGTTGACTGGTCGAAGGTCAATGGACAAGAATCGGCCAAATGGGGAGCACAACCTAGTTGAGTGGGCAAAGCCCCATCTAGAGGATAGGAGGCGGGTGTTCCGGTTGATTGATCCTCGCCTTGAAGGTCACTTTTCTATTAAAGGTGCACAAAAGTCTGCCCAGCTAGCCGCCCACTGTCTTAGGCGTGACCAAAAGGTGAGACCACGTATGAGTGAGGTTGTTAAAGCTTTAGAGCCACTACCCAATCTCAAAGATATGGCCAGTTCATCATATTACTTTCAGACTTTGCAAGCTGATCGCTCCAGAGCCAACTCAATGTCTAAAAATGGCATTAGGACACAGGTAGGCTTTGCAACAAGGAATGGGCAAGCAGTTAGGAGCCTTTCAATACCAAATGGTAGCCATCCCTCACCGAATAATCTTCCCCAAAGATCACCAAAACCCAATGGCACAGTACCATAGATGTTGCTTGTATTTATTTGAGTGCACTCCTCCTCAAGGCATGTTACCTCAGTTTCCATCTACAGCCACAGCATATGTGTAACTTCTCCAGGAAATGATGGTATTTATTTGTCCATTTTCGTGTTTATTAGTAAAGAATGGATGTAATGTCCCGCCCTTTGTATTGATTTCCGGAATGGTAATTGAGTAAATTATGTGTCATCATTTTGTAACTTTGATGTTTCGGTACTGATTTTCAAGCAGTCTAACCTGGAATATGCGGATTGTTAAATTTAACAATCTTCATGCTTGTGCAAACAGATGTAAGCACCATACTAGAGCTGTAATCTTTGTAACATGTAAATGTTATATTGGCTTTTTGTAGTTCATGTTTAAATTACAGAGTATTGTGCAAATGACCTACTGTACGTCCATCTTTCGCCCTCCTAATCTTTGCTGCGGAATTTTGTGGTTTCGTTCTCCATGTTTATCTACAATGCCAACAAGAGATAGTAGGACAATGCTATAGGCAAGGCAATGAGAAACCCAAATATCACCCTGTGACAAGGAAAACAAGCTGTTAGAAACTTCAATGCAGTTGCAAAGAAGATTGACGAAGAAAACTCAGCTTTTGCAGTGTCTGGTACTCGAACGGATAATCGAGAGGAGCAATTAAAAATTCAAACCCTGAACCGAACCAAAAAGTACAACATAAGACCGATTCCTCCTATCATTAACGGGTCCAAGCTTTCAATGGCTGTTGGAAATACTTGTTCTGGATTCAATATCTGTGTTTCTTCAAACTAGAAGCTAATCTCCCTATCTGATTCAGATGTCAAGTAAAAACATATTCCGTATCAAGGATTGAAATCGAATCATCTTATGTTTAGCATTGTCGATAACAGAAACTTTCGTTTGTGGAATCGTGTTTTGCCGTGATATAGCTGCACTCTAACAAGTCAATTTGATCCTTAACAAACAGAATTGGATTAGACTTACCTAGTAATCACTTGTGTTTTGAGTAAATTATCAAAAATTCTATTAATTGAGAAAATCACAACGTTTGCTGCTATTACAAAACCCCTAATCAAGCCCATCCAAAGGTGAATCTAGATGATTTAGGTGGATGTCTTGGAAATCTACTTAAGGATCCTGAAATTTGGAGAAAAGCCTAGATTTTTCGCTCTATGTCCTGTTGAACATTTCTTAAACAAGAAACCATAAGTTCCTACAGGTTTCGTAAAAAATGAGAGAGGAATTCCTACAAATTCATGAAGCATCTAAATTTGTTTGCAGGACAAGAATCCAACCTCCGACTAGATTGTATTCATATTTTCATGGACTGTAGTTTTCGATAATTCATCCTATGGACATTATTTGATGCCTTTCCGAAAAAAGTTTGAACCCTAAACCGACAGAGAACTGCAGAACATAGCGTCTTACTGTAATTTATTCTGCGAGTAAAGTGTATTACGTGTAAATATGAATTACCCTGTGCTGAGAATGTCAGCATGAACATTGTATTCTTTCGCGAAAACGAACGGTACGATTCCCTGAGGAAGAGCTGCCTACATTAGAAGGAAACGTATGTCAGCATTTTTGGGTGTCATTGTTAAACAATCACAGAAACAGAGCCACCTGAACAATTGCCACTTTAAACAAGGTGCCCTTCAGTCTTATGGCAAATGCTGCCACAGTCATTATTGCTGGCCCTGCCAAAAACTTCATTGCCATGGCTACTACAGCCATCCGAGCACCGCAAGCTATCATACTAGGTTGTGATGCCATGAAAAGTCCTGTTCAGTACACAATTACAGAAAGTAAGATAAACATTTTCAATTTTTTTTTCAACACATAATAATGTGCTTGTAGTCTGCCGATTTTTCGTACCTAAGCTGAACATTGCCATGCCAAGCCCTCCCTGTGAAAGTATCAATATCGAGTCATCGACGATTCCTGGTAAATTTATATTCCACCTGATAAAATTGGGACATTGAAGATCACTTTATCAGTTACAGCTTTCGAAACGAAATTACAAGAACAACAATGTAGGCTGACCTGAAGTGGATGCTTGCCCAAATAAGACCCAACACCGTAGCATGAGTATTCGGGTTTCTCAAGAGCTTCCTTCCTACTTTCACAAGGACTAGCAAGGTTTGATATGTCCTTCCATTTCTTGGTTTCTCAGTCTCTGCTACATCTTTTGGTCTTTCTTCTTGGGAGATCTCCATTTCCCCTATAAGCCCCACATTAAAATAAACCAAACAACTCTTTCATATTTCTAGTGTAAAATTTTGATGAACAAAAATCATGCTGTGTTTTCGGGGTCGGTCTAAAAGAAATAAATCTCAGACATCCTTAAAAGTTACACTGTTTGCATAGAGAAAACCATTCTTCAGGCTTTTGCTAAAAGAAAGTTGAATTCATTGTTTGTACTAAATAAAATTTTCTTCTTACGATGTTGTCTTTACGTTAAGTATACACGTGCAACTTGATTTTCTGAAAAATTGAACTGAAAAGAGAAACAAGAAGAACCTTAGTTTATCATCTAGGGACCCACTTGGGGATATATTGGGCAATCTGATCCTTTTAAAGCTTACTAAAGCGAAACGATGTCCCTTTATTCATGTTGTCTGCAGTATAAGCTGAATCGAAGAAGGGCAAAGGAGAAAAGAAAAGGCTGCCTTACCTGCAGCATCAGGAGATGGAGTCACTGGAGCTTCCTTCTTCATTGCGCCGAGCTCGAATAGATACAGCAGAAGATTGTACCAAATTACGCTTTGCAACACGACAATCTGTGCAAGCAGCCCCCCTGCTTCATCACCATACATAGCCTTCAAGAGCGGGATCCCGAGTATTAAAGTGTTTGGAAGCGTTGAAAGAGACAGGCCTGTTATGATCCAATTCAATCGGTCCCGGTTTCTAAACTTTGTGATGCATCCCAATATCAAAATGGCTAGTACCTTCTGCATGAAGTCAGCAAGTATGAGCTTGAGGTTCATTTTGTAAGGGTTGTTGGTGGATATCACTTGGAAGGACAACAGAGGGATTGAAAATTTTGCCACGAACTTGTTTATGCCCGCGCATTGCTCGGGCGTAAATAGTTTCCAGTACCTCATGGATACGTATGCTAGGATCATCGCGGCGTAGAGTGGAACTGTAGCCGCTATGACATGATAAACATCTGCTCCAGAAATCATGTTTTGATGGTGTTTAAAAAAAAAAGAAAAAAGGGGGGATTGTTGATGTCTGTCTACTAACTACTCCTTTTAGTATTCCTGTATAAATTCCTACACAGAAGGGGATGCTTATGTTTTATGCTATGCTGTGTTGTGTTGTGTTGTGTCGTGTTGGTTGCTTTTCTACGATTCATCAAAGTCGATGGTGTGAAAATGCCTATCTTTATAAGAAGCTTCAATGAAAGCTTTCATGCTCTCAAAGAATAACCTTTTCTCATCTCATCATCTGGACTGTCTCAAAAATCAAACCTTATATCACCTTTTGGACATTTCATTCTCAGGCTCATTACCCTAAATAATATTCTTTTCCCTCTACTTAGCCGTAAATCTTGATCTTGAGAGTTTAACAACGTGTTAATTCAAAAGAATTTTGACCATGGTGGACCCGATTAGTAAGTCGACATGGAATTCTATTAGAATGTAGTTATTCATACTATATACATATATATAGTACAGATTTTATATTATTATAGAATCTACATTTATTAGAGTCATATTAAAATTTAATATAAAAAAAGATGGAGATATATTTATACTGAACATGTTAAAAAAATAAATCTTGAGAGTTTAATTATAAGCGTTAATTCAAAAGAATTTTAACTGTAGTTAATTTAAGTAGACTCAGTTAATATAGATTCTATTAAAGTATAATACTCGTATCATATTTATATTTATGATATAAATATTATGCTGTTATAAAATTTACATATATTGGGTTCATATTAGAAATTAATTGGAGAAAAGATTAGGACATATTTGTCGAGAACATGTGAAAAGAACAGATTGGATGCTAGTTTTCTTGCGGTGTGTTCTTTGATATTTTTGGTAATTTATTGGGTTCTTTATGGAAAGAGGGATAGGCTGACATAACTCTAAACCAAGACCACTAGGCATCTTTCACTAAATTAAATACCAGAACAGGAAAAAGACTCGGATTAATCCAACATGTAGATGTAGTAGCTTCATCTTTCTACTAGATACACCACGCTTTTCACTATTTCTCATCTCAGAAATAAAGCAACATATTCTTATCTAATTCAACAATTTGAAAAAAAAGAAAAGAAAAGAAGAATATAGGCATTCTAGTTATAGGTATCTACTTTATATCTAATTGATTTGCCCATACCTAAATTAAAATTTAAAGGAATTATTGTAATGAGAAGGTTGTATTTTTGTCTAAGTACAAATAGAGGATGTTGGTTCTAATTAATATAAATCAAAATAGACTTTACAATATGTAGTGCTTACTAAATATATTTATTTGTATAAAGTTCATATAGAAGACGTAGTACACATAAAAGATATTCATTACAAGCATAAACAAATAATGACAAAATTCATATAATTATTATCGAAATTAGGGTTATAAAAATCCAAAAAAAAAAAAAATGAAAAACATATGTTTTAAGCAAAATGAGCATTCTCTATTTACACTTAAGTAATGTCTATTCTTTGAATTATATAATCCAGAAATTTTGCCTTTTTCTCAATTGTAAGTAACAAAGAGGTTTGAGGGATTATTAGGGAGGAGGAATAAAGAAGTGAATTGCAAGAGAAGTAATGTAAGTACTGAGTTATATGAGAACAGTAAAGAAGAATTTTTTGCTAAATTAGGTCAAAAGTGTGAGAATAAGTGCCACCAATAAATTGCTTTAAAAATCTACAAATTTTTTTGGGCTACGAAAGAAACATGTCTCTTTCTTCATGTTGTCTTTATACGAAACTCAAATACTCATAAATCAGAAACTGTCATATATGCCATCGTGTAAAGTCTTAAAGCAATATGATAACATAAAAGTCTAAAAGGGACATTCGGGAAACTCCATTGAATTTGTGGGTTACAGTTGCATTGTTAGGAAGGCAGTCGAATTCAAAGGTCAAAGTTTTTACGTTTTCATGCACATGAAGAAACATTTCCGACAAGAGATATTTTGTAGGTACTTGAATAAAATAAAATTTTAAAAAAAGGAAAAGAAAAATAATCAGAAATGTACTGTATATTACTAGCAGACTACACACATACATGTATGTACTAAAAATAAATAAAAGTAGATTATAAGTCCTTTTAAACAATTTCAATTCTTCAATTCAAGTTTTAAAACTTTCAATTTCAACAATTAATTTTTATAACATGTTGAAAAATTTCATTTGGTTGAAAATCTTTAATTTTAGCAATTAAGTTCTAAATTATTTTAAAATTATTTGACTATTAAAATTTGGTAATGATTTAAATATTAGTATTAATTTATTGTTTCTATAGTAATTTTGTGCACATGATATATCGCATGAAAACCAAGTTTTAATAAAAATAAAATAAAATATGCTATAAATCAACAATCATATATATTTTTTGACTGAATTTCAAAATGTGGAACATATTATACAGAAGAGATTTAATTTACAAATTGTCTACGATGATAGTTGTATGCGGGAGAAAAAAGGCCTTATTAATATCTATATTTCATGAGATTTAAAAGTTCCACACATTTTCCATCGTGGATAAATGAATATAAAAAACTAACAAAGAAAGATTATGAAACTTGACATAAATATTTGCGAGAAAAGAAAATGATCTCAATTTAAAGGATAATAGTAATAATAATATAGAAAGTTGAGAGAGGTTTCAATAATTTAATTGAACTCAAATATATGTGATACTAAAGAGTCTAGGAAGGCTTTAATGGTATAAATTATTAATGGAAATTAGTATTAATAAGAAATTGAAATATATTATTAATGACATCATAAATTAACAATTCAAATTTTAAATTTATAGAGGAAATGATATTAATAGAAATTGAAAAATATAATTAATAACAAAAATGTAGGTTTTAGTTGTTTAAATAAAATAAAATATGTAACACACTAAAAAGTGATCTTAAGCTTTAAAATATAGATTATTAATGATGAAAAGGGTTGAATCTAATTTTAGGCTTTAAACCCAATATTAAATTGAATTTAATTCTTAGTGCCAAGTGGACCAAAGAGTTAAGCCTATGTATTTGGGATGACTAAAGAAGATTTGATATGATGGGTTTGAAGTAGGTTAGTTCGTTGAATTGACCTGTCCAATACTAATTTTTCTTAATTTAGCTTACACGTTA
The DNA here is from genome assembly GCA_024138015.1 of Lumnitzera littorea. Lineage (NCBI taxonomy): Eukaryota > Viridiplantae > Streptophyta > Magnoliopsida > Myrtales > Combretaceae > Lumnitzera > Lumnitzera littorea. Next base: position 3,993,103 of record JAMXBB010000011.1, read on the forward strand.
AATAAGACATTTACTTAGTTTGGATCTAAAGAGAGAGTTGAATTTGAGATCCACTAAGGAAGGGGTAAATACTATCTATTGATTGTCATCGCAATCTACCAAATGAGATTAATGGTCAATTCTGTCAAATAACCAATCCTTCTCCTTATTTAAACATAAGAGAATCCTGTATAAATGCTGTCACACTATTAAATTCATTCCCTAAAAGATTACACACTTGAATATTTGAAGAATGTAATACACCCTTGTCATAAATGGTTATGTTTGATGCTACAACGCTACTCCATCTATCATACTACATGTTAAAGCCAATTGAGTCTGTCTACTCCTCCTTGCTGTCTCTCTCACACATCCCTTATTGTTATCCATGTTGCTACTCTTAGATTCCATGCAGTGCGTGACACGTTCAACACATATTATGATTATCAAAATCGCGATTCTGCTATTTATTTAAATGTATAAAATCAGTAAAATCGTATAAAATCCTAAACTTATAAAATCGTACATAAAAGTTCATAATTTTACTACATATGAATAATTTTGTATTCATTTTAACTAAAAAAAAATTATAAAATAATATTTTTGACTTAGCAATTTTAACGACTAAGCACATGACCATCTAATTCGAAGCTAAACACCTATAAATGGCAACTCATATTAATGGATATGGAAATGCATTATTAATGGAAAGTATAATTTTACCTTAAGTTAAATAATTAAATTTAAAATAATTAATATTGATTAGCAAGTACTCCTTAATGATCTGCTACTATGGGCTTTTAAGCTGAGCTAAGCTAAGCGAAGCATAATGAAATTATTAACCAGATATGGGTTAGTTCATTTACTTTCTATCCTATTAAGAGCAACCATTAAACATGCATGACATACTTAGAAAGTCGAATCTAAACAACGACGAAACCGAAATGGTACAACGTGACAATTAACATGAGATACACAACTCAAAATTAATTCTTGTACTTTGCTTTAAGGTTTAACTTATGCTAACGTAACTCCTAACCCATTAATCCCCTAAACTAGCATTGGTTTAGGTTAGGAATAGAGTTTGAAATTAAGGGGAAAAAATGAGGAAGGAATAAATTTGAGGTATATGAGCACAACATGGTCATTTCGTGCTCATGTAACTCGTTAGATAGCTACTCCAAGTGACACAGCAACGTTTCATCTAGAAAAGTAAGGGAAAAAAAAATAAGAAAGGAATAAATTGGAGGTATAAGAGAACAATATGGTCATTTTGTGCTTGTGTAGTTCACCGGCTATCTACTCCAAGTGATACAGCCGTGTCAGGTAGGTTGTGTCAATTGACATAGCCTCATAATCCAACCATACCAAGAAGTCCTATTGATGGACATGACCTCAGTGACATAACCGTTTCAATAGGTCATATAACTTTCTATTCTAAAAACAATTCTAAACATAAGATACACATGGTCTTACAACACAACTGTATTATTCTGTTATGTTCCCTATAGTGAACGTGAAAGTTCTCCTTTGAAAACCTCCACTGTTCCTACTTTCTTGCACCACCACTTGTAAAACTAATCGCAAATAACTTGAATCCCCAAACAAACACTTCAATAACCAAAACTCAACTCATAATATATCAAATCACCAACTCTAGTCTAATATCCATCATCTTTTTTGCTCAAACCTATATAAAACAAACATATAATAGATGAGAGATTAAAGAGAGAACTTATTTGAACGAACGAGAACGAGTTTTGAATCCAAAACGTGAATCATATCTTAAGGAAGAGTTGCAAACAAAGCTTACTTAGATTCGTTTTCAATCAAAACCATGAAAAACTTCATCACAATAGTGATTTCTAACCAAAAATGAATTTAGGGAGGGTTTTCCCTTTACCCTCTCACCTCAGCTTGCATATGCAGGAGATTCTAGTGATAAATCGAAATGGTACAAAGAAGGTTAGGGTTTTAGATAGGATGGGATCAAGGCCTCTTTAAAATTACAATAATGCCTTTGTTTTTAAAATAATTTTTCTTTTAAAATTTTCTTAGACATTTCATAGGTGTAAGACTTAAACTTACTTTACTAAGGTACAACATATTTTAACTAAGAATGTTATAATTTGATTATCATTTACGTTATTTTAGCTTTATGATTATGTATCATAATTTGAGATGTTGTTTAGTTGAAAGTTAACTATTTGTAGTGTATTATAATCAGTATTACTTGGTTATGAACTAGCCATGTATGAAGTATATATTATTATTATCTTCAGTATGTGAGACTTAATTTATATTAATGAGAGTTGGTTACAGTCAGTTAGTAGGAGTATGTTAGTATAAAAAGATCAGTGCAGAGAGTTAGCTAATAACCGAAAAAAAAATAAGTGTGTAATATCAAGTGAAAATATAAGACTTGTGAGAGTGAGTGTTGTGATAGAGAGAGTGCAAGTGATGGGGTAATATCGTGTACATTAAATAACCGAAGTGCGAATTCAGTGAAGTGTGTGAATTCATTTTGTGAGTGTCAATCTTTTACTTAACAATGATATTTAACAAAATCTTTTACTCAACAGTGATGTTCAATAGTAGTATCAGAGCAATTAATCAAATATCCTACTGTACACAAGTGAATCAAGAACAATTAGCACTAAGATACCATAGCAAATTCCTCAAGTAATCTAATAGCATCTTTGCTAATCTTGGATGGCAAGAATTACGAGAAACGGAGTATCCAAATGAAAGTTATTTTTGGCTATCAAGAGGTCCAAGATATTGTTGTTAGTGGAGTACAAGCATTTCCTAAAAACCCATTTGATGTGTAGCAAGCAACCCATCGAGATGCTGTGAAGAAAGATTGTGAAGCCCTCTTCTATATAAATCAGTATGTTGATCCAACAAACTTTGAGAAGATTGTGTTCGTGACCTCTATGAAAGAAGCATGGGGTACGTTGGAAAAATATTACAAAGGGATAGACAAATTAAAGAAGTTACAGTTACAAATCTTAAGAAGACAATATGAGCTACTTCAAATGGAGGATAAAAAAGTGCAGGAAAATTTTGTTCGAAGGTGATAGCATTATCAAATCAAATGAAGTCAAATAGAGAAACAATTGCTCAAGTCATGTTAGTAGAGAAAATATTATGACCACCATTGTAAGACTCATAAATAGTTACTAGGAGTTTGCCTCGTAAAATTTAAGGCGATTGGCTAAAAAATCCAATCGAGCTTAAATTATAAAGTAAAACTAGAAATATTAGTAAAAATGATTCTGTAAGTTTGAATTTAAGAAAATAAGTAATAAAATAAAAGAATATAATTTTTTTAAATTTTAAGTATATTACTTATTATTTTTCGAAAATGCGTAAAATATATTCCGATAATTAACAAATCACTAAAGATAAATTATATGCACACAAAAAATCATAAAATAACCTAAATAATATTTAGAAATATTTATTTTTACTATATATGAATTTACATATAAGTAAAAATACGTGCGATTAGTTAAAATACGCGAAATGTGCTAAAATAATACTAAATAATTGAAGAAAATTCATAATTAATTAAGAAAAAATCAAGAAAAATCAGGAAAAATCCAGAATTGAGGTGTGGCAATTTGGAATTGAAGAAATAAAAGCAACAAATCAAAATTGCAACAAATCAATAATAAGCTCATTTTTTAAAAGGGAATTATCAAATTGATTAAATGCACAATAATTCCCCAAGACCCCTATAAATACCTCAAATTTTTCAGAAGCTTATTTTGGATGTCTGGAACTTTAGAAAATTAAAGAGAGGCGAAATTGAGAGGAAATTAGGATTTTACAAAAAAATTATAAAAAAATTATGCAGTTGGAGCTTCTAAGGAGAACCTAGACTCAACGAGTAACTAGGAGTGGATGGCCACCACCACCACACGATGGTGGTAGCGCCCAGATGGGCCTATACACCCATGGCCACCAGTTCTAGTGAGTCCCAATTTTTACCCAATTTTTCTTAAATTGTTAAAAATATCAAAATTAATTGGAAAATTATGAAACTTGTTATTCTAGAACATTTTTGTATTTAGTTTTTAGGAAAAATATTACTTTGATGAAAATATATCTCGTGATATACTGTCCTTAAGAAATCATATAAACCTAAGCTTTGTTCGGATTAGAACTAAATGATTTTAGGAGTGTAATTTTGAGTCAAAAATTTTTATATAGACTATTTAGGTGATATAGAATAATGCCACGAAGACCTTTTTCAAAAATTAATTTTTAAAATTTTTAGATAATTTTTAGGCTTTAAAATGATGTATAAAATGAGTAATTTAAGGTTAATTAAGTAATTGAATGAGTAATTACTGATTTGATGCACAATTATATGTTTTAAGATGTTGAAATCTAATAGAGTATGCTATTTGTAGCATTTGGAGTGTTAAATGTAATTATTAGCATATTATATAGTAAATATGTAATAGGTAAAAATGATAAATTTTATGTTAATTTGGTAATTTAGGATAATTAAGTTCAAAACTTGATTTGGGATGAATTTAGATATTTAGAATGTTATTTGATATTACGAGATGATATTTGAAGTGATGGAAATATTAGATGTGTACATTATGTACACATTAGGTGATAACGTATAATATGTAAGTATGAGAAATTAATAATTAGGAAAATATTGGTTAGAATTGATATTATGATAATAATAGGAATATATACTAAATCTTATAGAAAACTTAAGTTAGGGTAATTATATGAAAAATGTAAGATTTTCTCATAACGGGAATGAATTCGGTAATTAAATTAGGATTCGAGTGTACCGTACGGACTAGAACACTAGTTAGAGACCAAAAACGATATTTAGGATATCTAAAGATAATGTGATTAATTTTACATTATGGGTCGGAATAATTTCTTAGGGTGTACATATAAATCTCTAAACAAGAACTGAGTCAAAAACCTAATTTAGAAATCAATGTAGAAACTGAACCAAAACCTAACTTCAAACCAAGAATAATTATAAAAGATTTAAGAACCTAAATAATTGGATATATTAAACCCTAAACTAAAGATAACAATAAGTGTTGTACGATAAAACAAACTTATAACAATTATATGAAAATTGAGATAACGTTGGTATTGTAGGAATCGTTGGCAATGAATTGAATGAGTCCCACCTTGAGTGAGTAAGTGAAGAGTTGAGGTAAGTTGAGATTAATACGTTGCTGTATTTTGAAGGCTTGAGATTATACTTGGTTGTGCTCGTTAGATAGTTGGTTGTGTGCATGTGCTTGATTATGAGTGATGTTATAATTCTGTTTGTTGTTTTGGTTAGTATTATATGAAAAATGATTGATCATCCTAAGCTGGCTTTAATAAATATATGACCTATAAACATAAATCAAACTTATATAACAACCTATTAGGAGAAACCTAAGATTCTCCGGCCAAATACCGACCCCTTCGAAAGGAATAGCGCTGGATAGTATAATAAGTCCCTTCTTCATCCTTAATCGAACTAAATGACAAGTGAGGAGGTAGCAACAATAATGAAGTCAATGGTTCGAAGGTAGTCATAAGAGGTGTGGTGTCTCCATTGCACAAGCGCGAGTTTGGTCGTAAGCTGTTCCATTAACGGCAACTCCTTAACTCGAATTAGAGCAAGCGCAATTTCTCTAATCTCATGATGGGCCGAACAACGTCGTGCGATGGCATTTACTTGAACATGCATTGTACCTAATAATTTAGTTAATAACCTTGTTTGTGTTTATGGTATAGTTTTAAGTCTCCGTCTTAACCTACTGAGTTGCAGTAGCTTACATCCCTATAAATGTCGTTGCAAGTACTAGCTAAGAAGCGGCTTACAACCACCCTGAAGCTAACAACTACTGGATCTTAGGGAGTGAGGAAAAACATTTGAAAAACAGACTTATATTTTTTAAGGTCTAAGCTCTTATTTTAGAATTTTTCATTTATGAATAATGTATTAACAAGAAAAATAGATTACGATGAAATGGTGAAATGTTATAAATGTTAATTGTAACAACTGAATTCTAGTGTATATATATATTTTCTTACTTTTTTTAGGCAAATGACTTATTTAAATTACGAATTGTTTACTTCAAAGTAGATTAGTTGTGGATACCTTGTATAGATTAAGTCTAGGATAGCAGTTGTAAGGCCAACTTTTATCTTAGAATAGTTTGTACAGTGGGACTGTTACAACTCTACCGTTTTGAGGTGTAATAACCATCTCCTAAGTTTGACTATGTTGTAGTGGCTATAAAAGAATAAAAGGATTTGAATACTCTAACATTAAACGAATTACAAAGTTCACTTGAAGCACACGAACAACATATGAACGAGAGGACAAGTGAGAAAGGGGTCAAATAAGTGTTGCAAGCTCAAGTAAGGAGGTCTGCAGGTGTAAGCTTTAAAGGTAAACAAGGAAATTATAGGGGTCAAAGCAGAGGAAGAGAGAGGAATGTGTCTTAGAATGCGACTTATTAGTCTAGAATTCAAGATGGTGTATAAGAATAATCTCGAATTGATGTGGCCTTAAGAAGAGGAGGAATTCGTAGTAGAGGATTCAAGAAGAGATTTGATAATAGAAACATTTGATGCTATAATTGCCAAAAATTTGGGCATTTTACTAATGAATGTAGAAATCCTAAGAGTGGTTTTTCAAAGAATGAAACCGAGATAGCGGGGTTTGCTTAAGAGGATGGTTATGAGTTCGAGACAGTTCTCTTGATGGTTACTACTTCACTAGAAAGTGCAACTTTCAACTCTTGGTACTTGGACACCAAATATTCAAATCATATGATAGGCAACAAGAATTGGTTTATAGAATTAGATGAAAAGATTAAAAGCAAAGTAAGATTTGTAGATGACAGTATGGTAATGGCTAAAGGACTAGGAAAAATACTAATTCAACAAAAAGAATGGAAAACTCTCGCATATTTTTAATATTTTGTATGTTCCACAAATGAGAACTAACTTGCTTAGTATGGGTCAACTACTTGAGAAAGGTTACGCTCTGAAGCTTAAAGACCGACAGTTGGTGTTGTTTGATAATAAGAACATATTGGTGTTGAAGACTCCATTGTCAAAGACTCGCACTTTTAAGATAGATATATAGTCAGGTGATCATATGAACTTTACAGCATCGGTACGTGATGATAGTTAGATTTGACATCTATGATTTGGGCATTTGAATTTTCGGAGCCTTTGTCATTTGAATGAGTCTAAATTAGTGGGTTGACTCCCTGCTATTCAAATGCAAAATAAGGTGTGCGAAGGTTGTCAATTTAGAATGCAATCTAAAGTGACATTCAAAGGAAAGATTACTCCTAAAGCTTCTGGTTTGTTGGAGATAATATATTTGGATGTATGTAGTCCATTTGAAGTGGCAATCTTTGGAGGAAATAGGTACTTTGTTACATTTGTTGATGACTTAAGTAAGAAAACTTGGTTGTTTTTGATAAAAAGAAAGTCGAAAGTGTTTGATATTTTTAATAAGTTCAAGGTACTAGTTGAAAAATAAAGTAGTCAATCTATTACAATGTTATGTACTAATGGTAGAGGGGAGTATACATCGAGAGAGTTTGAAAGCTTTTGTTAGGATGAACGATAGTAAATGAAGTAATAGCTCTTTATACTCTACAACACAATAGATTAGCGAAAAGGAGAAATCATACAATACTGAATATGGCTAGGGCCATGCTGAAAAGTAAAGGTATGCCACATTATTTTTGGGGAGAAGTAGTAGATACTGTTGTGTATATTTTGAATTGATGCCCGACGAAGTCACTTGTGAATAAGACTCTTGAAGAAGTGTAGTTAGGAAGAAAACCGAGTGTTGCTCACTTTAGGGTGTTTGGTAGTTTATGTTTCACTCATGTTCCTAATATAAAAAGAAAGAAATTAGATGATAAGAGTAAGGAAGTTATTCCTTTGGGATATCACTCTCATGGAGCTTATAAAGTGTATAATCCTAATTCAAGGAAGGTAACTATGAGTAAGGATGTAGCGTTTGATGAGACAAAAGGTTGGAAATGGGATTGTAATGATGATGAACAAGGAAAAGAGGTGAAGGTGGTTGTGGATGACAACAACTATACTCCTAATGTTCCATATGATCAGGGTGAACATGTAACAACAAGTCATGAAATGCATCAACAGCAATGTAGTTCTAAACCGCAAGGAAATAGACAAATTCTAAGGAGATATTTAGATTATGAAGTGTTCCCTGATTATGCTATGAATATAAAAGGTGACTTAGTGAATTTGGCATTATTTGCTGGACTTGAACCAATGGGAATTGATCAAGCCTTGAAAGATTCAAGATGGTTGAATGCTATGGAAGAAGAACTTAAATCCATTGAGAAGAATAAAACTTGGTAGTTAGTTGAGTTACTAGAGAATAAAGTTCCTATCGATGTTAAATGGATTTATAAGACCAAATCAAAGCTTGATGGTGCAGTTGCAAAGTACAAAGTGAGATTAGTGGCAAGAGGGTTTCTTTAAAGACAAGGATTAGATTAGCAAGATGTGTTCTCACCTATGGCCATAATAGAGACAATAAGGCTTGTGGTTACTATTGTAAGCAGTAAGTCATGGCCTATCTTTCAATTGAATGTGAAATCAACATTCCTTAATGGACCTTTAGAAGAAGAGGTCTATGTGACTAAACCACCAAGATTTGAAGTTAAATGTTAAGAGCACAAAGTCTATAGATTATGGAAAGCATTGTATGGTTTAAAGCAAGCACCAAGGGCTTGGAACAAACAAATAGATTCATTCTTAATTCAACAGGGTTTCCAAAAGTGTTTACATGAGTATGGAGTTTATGTGAAGATTAAAGATGGTGAAGGTAGCAAGAGTATAATCATGGTGCGTTTGTATGTTGATGACTTGCTGGTCATAGGCAGTAGTGAACAAGAGATTGAGCAATTTAACAGGGTGATGAAGAAAGAATTTGATATGATTGATTTGGATGTTGAAGTAAAAGCGGAATACTGATGCATTAAAGGAAATATGTATTGGATATATTGAAAAGATTTAATATGTACAACTGTAAGCTAGTTGATACTCCACTTGATGCTAGAATTAAACTTGTGAAGTTAGAAAATGAGAAGGCAGTAGATCCTACTTTGTTCAAACAAATTGTAGGATCATCAAGATTTGTATGTAATAGTTGTCTTGACATATGTTTTGCAGTAGGGTTGGTGAGTAGATTCATGGAGGATCCTAAGAGTTCACATTTGGTTATTGCAAAACGAATATTGAGGTACTTGAAAGGGACATCAGATTATGGTGTTCTGTTTCGTAAGAGTGCCAACACAAATGAAGATGAGGCAATTGGCTATTTTGATGCGGATTGGTGTAAAGATAAGGTAGATAATAAGAGTACAAGTGGATATGTGTTCAAGTTCAACAAAACAATGTTCACTTGGTATTCAAAGAAGCAGTTGATTGTAGCTTTATCTTCGTATGAGGCAAAGTATGTATTTGCTACTTTTAGTGCATGTCAAGCATTTTGGTTAAAGTCTTTATTGGATCAAATGAAAGTTGAAGTGAAGCAGCCACTGGTGATCTTTGTAGACAATAAATCAACAAATTGTTTACATGCACTCAGATGAAAGTTGAAGTGAAGCAGCCACTGGTGATCTTTGTAGACAACAAATCAGCAATAACTCTTGTACAAAACCTAATAAAACATGGGCGAGGCAAACACATAGAGACAAGGATCCATTATTTACGTGATCAAGTGAATAATGAAAATCTTAAGTTGAAGTATTGTTCAACAAATCAGCAGGTGGTTGATATTCTTACAAAGTCGCTAAGAGTTGATCGGTTCAAAAAATTTTGTATGATGCTTAGTGTTAAATCATTGACATCTTGTATTATGAATTAAAGGGTGTGTGTAAGAGTTAATTAATATTAATGAGAGATGGTTAGAGTCGATTAGTAAGGTTATGTTAGTATAAAAGGATCAGTGCAGAGAGTTAGCAAACAACTGAAAAAAAAGAAGAAGAAGTGTATAACATCAAGTGAGAATATAAGACTTGTGAGAACGAGTGTTGTGATAGAGAGAGTGTAAGTGACAGTGTAATATTGTGTACACTAAATAAATGAAGTGCGAATTCAGTGAAGTGTGTGAATTCATTTTGTGAGTGTCAATCTTTTACTCATCAATGATGTTCAACATAGTATTTATATTTGTATAAGTTGTGAAACTAGCAATTTTATTTAAAATTGAAAAATAAAGTATTGATAACATTATGTATAACTGGTGGAACAATAAGTTTGTAAAATTGTATACTTAAACTTATAATACTATAAAAAGTTTATACCTAAAAGATTGTAATTTATTTCGATTTAAAAAAAACACAACAAATCATTAAATCGTAAAATCAAATGAGTTAACATGTGATTTTGACTCAAAATGGATGGAGTTCACATGGTAATGGATCATAAGAAAGAATCGCTCATTGCTAACCTAGAAACGAAATTTGAGTACAAGGCTAACCCAATGGAATTACAATCTCCAAAATTATATCAACTTGTGATGTAACATGTAATACTTAGAGGTTTAATATGAAATCTTCTAGTGTTCTATCTGCTTCTAAATTTAATTGCATCTCATGAGTTGATGTTCCAAAACTTAAGGATTTGATCCTTATTTAGAAAATTTAATATTGATTATAACACCGATAATACAAAAAGAAAATTCTAAAATCAATTTTGTAGTAAAAATATGAAAGGAAAATTTCTTTGTTATGGTTGCCATGTGTAAAACGTTTTAGGGAATGTTAGACTAACACTTTTAAAAGATGAACTACTTACTTTTCATGAATTAAGATCATTCTAAGATGACTATAGATCTCCATCTCAAGAATACGGTTATTTCTAACTATTTCAATTTAGTTTGGTATTTACTTTAATTTGACTCAACAACTTAAGAAGGAGTTATTCAAGTAATTTCTCAATTTGAATTATCATGATACGTAACTTAACTAGCTCTCAAGTCTAATAGAGTTCAAATCAAACTTATATATCAATTAAATTTAAATTGAATTTTAATATTTGATATTACAATAATTAGAATAAACTATTTTTCAAATAATTGAATCTAAACAAACTTATTTAAGTTGATCTTCAATTTGATAAATGTTATTTCCATTTGAATTCAAACAAAAAAATTTAAGTTTTACTAATTCTTAAACAAAATACTTAATCGTTTTGATTTGACTTCTTTACAACTTTAATTATATTTTCAACTTGAAAAAAAAAAAAAAAGACTCATTAATGCATGCATTTGATTCGAGATTCAACTCATTATACATAGAAGCGTGCAAGTGAGTTAAATGAGTTAATCCGATCCAACTCATTTTGATTTACTTTTTAAACAAATCAACTTGGGAACCAAAAATAGAAGTGGACTAGACTAAATGGGCTAACTTAAACCAGTTCACTTTAGCTCGTTATAAACATATTGGATTTATTTAACCTATTTTTTAAACAAAACAAAAATACTTAATTCTAAAGTGGATTTAATGGATAATTCCACGATCAAAAATCCATTTAAACATCTCTAATTAAATACAAAGAAATCGTGCTTTCCTCAGACTGCGATGGTTTCGTGACATACGTAACTCCAATAGGGATTGCGATTGCATTGATGTTGCAAGTTTCGATGCCCGATGGTGCTCTTCTCTATCTGCACATGAAGAAATTATGCCAGGCCTAGTCATGGAAAACAAAAGAATATTCAAAGGCTTACCCATGCATAACTGCCTTGATGGAAACCCGAATGAAATACGATTTTGTAGTTATCTTATTTTTCAACCCTTCATTTTCTCCCATTTTGTCTGTTGTCGAAAATTTCTTCCTTTGTCTTATGTGGTCCCACGCGCTTTGAACATGAGACCCGTGTTTCGTTAACCTTACTCATTTATATTGTACATCGGCAACAATGTCCCATCAAAGTCACTCCCAACGCTCATTAATCCACATGTTTTTGCCTTCAGTTTATCTACACCTGTTTATTTTGTCTTCATTTTTTTTTTTTTTAATAATCTTAGCTACTCTGATTAATTAAAACTATTACAACCTAACAATGGAAACACTATTCTTCCAATGAATCGATCAAATTTGATTATCTCTTTTTTAAATTATAATATATGATATTATTGGTAAAGCGATGAATTAAAAGTTTTAGCAAATAGCTCTCTTTCAAAATTATTAAAACAAATATCGATAGTTTTGCTACTAGTAGTGCACAACGTATTATTAAGAGCTTAATATTTTTATTGGAAATGGAGTTCCATTTTAATTTAACCTCTAAACTTAATTATACTGCAGTTTACACATCCTCAACTAAGTAACTTCATGAATTATTTAGTATAATAAACAAAATTTTCTTTACTCACCATTAACCATTGAGATGATAACATTTTATAAGTTTTGGTAACTATATAATTTATAAAAAACTCTATTTGATACAAGATATCCAATTGTTGTGCTTTTGCTCATTTACAATGCAATGGCACTGAGGATTCAATGGCCAATGGAAGTATTTTAACCCATAACTGGCTAGCAAGAAAACTCGTGTACTAGAGCTAATATTGTTAGACTCGATTTGAATAATTAATTTATACATACGAAAGGGTTAAAGATTAAAAGAATAAAATAAGGTCCAATTGAAATTAAAATAAAATTTAACCGAACCTATTTTATGAATGGATTAGATTTGAATTAGGTTCAACAGAAGATGTCAACTTGGATTTCGACAATCTTAACTAAAAACTAAAAACTGAGAAAAGATAAAGAAGGAAAAGGTCTCAAGAAAGAGTGATTAAAGAAAAAGAAGACAAAAACCATGATCTATTGAAGGGACGAGCTATTAAACATAGACATGCAAAATTTTTATCAGCAGTGAGCTTTCACCCATTGTATTATTAACATGGTGAGCCATTTTAGACATCTGTATCGGAGTATGACTGTGTCTCATCATTCCAAAATTTTGATGTGTGAGGATCCTCGCAAACGGGAACTGGACAAGTTGCATTCGCAAAGTCTCTGTATCGTAAAAGTCCAAACTCTTCACCATGTGACAGAGGTAATAATCTTACATCCATTTACCGCCATGGCAGAACAACCAACCACACAATCCATCTCCACTGGACTACAACAGATTAATGAATTTGTAACAAGTGCACCACTAGACCATTGTGCCCATCCAACTCAGTTACTGGCTTAGGGTTTATTGAATTTTGGTCCTTCCTCACATCCCATAACCCTGCCCTGCAGAACAAAATATTATCAATTTTGAACCATCTTGTTTTTCAGCAATACAGAGTTAAGCCACTCGGATATGACATAGAAAGCATATTCCAAGCTATAATATACTAGTCAAGCTTTATGATGGTCGAAATAACTATTTAAAAGTGAAGTGGATTGCGATCTATTTCAAAATATAGGTATTTTAATTTATTAACTATTATAGATTAAATCTCGATTTATCTTTATATTCACGTTAGAATATCGATTTAATAAAATTAGTTTAGATAGTAAAATCAAGTACAAAAACTTCAATTAAGCAGTAAATTGATATTTTTAAATATAGATAATAAATTGTATATATTAATAGAGTTTAAATATTATTTATAACATTACGAAATATGAGTATATTGAATTTGACACATGTGTACTTTGTGTTTTAGTCCCAAGTGCATAATGTTAATATTTTATTGAATTCAATGCAATGTTAAGCCTATTTATAGACATCGATACATTGTACAAGGAAAACCTGATAATTTCGAAAGCTGATTTAGTCGATTAAGGGCTTCGAAATTGTATCGGCTTGCGACGTCAGATTTTCTATTTCGAGATTTCACGTGAAATCTTCTAATGATGTTGCTGCTTGAGTATAATCCCCTAAATTTGATTTCATCTTGTGAGTGTTTTATTTTCCCCCATACATATTGCAACTTTTAAAGAGAGAGGAATTCAATCAATATCCCTTTTAAAAATCAATATCTATACCATTAAATTATTACCACTTTTTACTTGTATTTTATTTGTTGGTATTCCAAAATTTTGAGGAATTGATCCTTATTTAAAAATTCTACTATTGATTTACAGCACCAATAATACAAAAAGAAAATTTTAAAATCAATTTTATAATATGTATGAAAATTAAAGTTCTTTGCCATGTTTGCCATGCGTTAACCGTTTTAATGATTGGCAGATGAATACCTTTTATAGATTTACTACCTACAACTCATGAACTAAGATCACTCCAGCATCACTATTGATCACAACACTATAGTCATTTTTAGGGATATAAATAATTTGATATTTACTTGAATTTGATTCAATAATAGTTGAGTTGACAATAAAATCTGAGTTATTCAATTAATTTCTCCATTTGGATTTTTCTTGATATTTAACTCAACTAGCTTTAGAATTTAATGGAACTCAAATTAAACATATATACTAATCGGGTTTAAATTGAATTTGGATATTTGATATTATTATAATTAAAAGAAAATATTTCTTAAATAAATCAAACTTAAATGAATTTGATCTTAAACATAATAAGCGCCACTTTCAGTCACATTCAAACACAGTATTATAAGTTTGACTGAAGATGAACTCAATACTACATTATCTCTCGACTCGAGACCTTATAAGTTTTCCACCGCCTTTCTTATGGAGAAAAGTAAAAAGATCAGCAACACGTGTGTAGACTCACTTGACCCAGGATTCAAACCATCGGCATCATATACGAAGAAATCGTGTTTTCCTCGCACTGTGATCTTTTGGACATACGTAACTCCAATAGCGACTGTGCATTGATGCTGCATGTTTCGAGTTCCGGCGGTGGTCTTCAGTCACTGCAAATCAAGAAAAACCAGGTCACCGAAAGCAGGAATATTCAAAAGTTTATTGATGCACAACTACCTTGACGAAAACCCGAAATACGACGTTGCAGTTATCTTATTTTCAACTAGATACCCTTCGTTTTCTCCCATTTTGTCTAAGATCCTTGGACTTATATATGACCCACGTATTTTGAAGATCCACATAAACTAGAAAGACCCACGTCCATAAACCATACAGAAGAAAATTGGACTGCAGAGTTACCTTTTTCTTTTTGCAATATTATTTATATTGCCATGCGATTCAAGGGATGTCTAAATGATTCACAATACAGCTTGACTTGCTGAGCTGTTTCAAGTTCAATCAAATAGCTGCCCTTGAAAAGGGAAAAACTCTAACTTATGGACTCACTTTTTATACCTTAATTTTATTTAGACCTCTTTATTTAACTTTAGCAAATGGGTGTCTTTCAAATCGACTGAAAAGACATCAATATTTCCTTTCTAGTGGGGTATAACAATTTAAGAAGTTAAAATTCAATTTAGTTACAAACAGTGAAGATGTACAAAGAGAATATATCATAGATGGCAAAAGAGAGAAAAGAATTAAGATAATGTAGCTCAAACTGCATCTAAACCAACCCAACATGCTTAAAAGGATCCCCTCCGTTCACTTGTTCAGTTTCGTATGGATATGTTATGGTTTGATGCAAAATGCAGTTCGATTTTCATTTAGCCCCTGAAATTGGCCAAACCGCAGTTTACTGATCCACAACTAAATGATCTTATGAGTAGTTAGTACGGTAAACAGGATTTTCTTTACTCCCAATTAAGATGACAACATTTTATTAAGTTTCAGTAACTATACGTCTATACGATTCGTTACTCAAAAGAAACTCTAGTTCGGACAATACATCAGATAGTCGTGTCTTCATACATTCATAATGTGAAGGCAACAACAGAAGTATCCTGGGCCATTTAAACTGGCTAGAAGGAAGACACACGTGTACTAATACTGAGAAAAGGAAAAAGGGAAAGGTCTGAAGAAGGAGTGATTAAAGGAAATAAATAAATAAAAAAAAAAACCATGAATTATTGAAAGGATGAGCTAGAAAACATAGACATACAAGAATTCACCAGCAGTGAGCTTTCGTGCATGGGGTTGACATGGTGAGCCATTTCAAACATCTGCATTCCGAAATTTTGATGTGTGTGGATCCTTGCAAACGGGCACTGGACAAGTTGCATTCACAAAGTCTCTGTATCGCAAAAGTCCATGCTCTTCACCATGCGCAGCAGTGATAATCTTACATCCATTTACTGCCATAGCAGAACAACCAACCACGCAACCCACCTCCTCTGGACTACAAAAGATCAATGAATTTGTGTGCTTACCATTATCAGTGTCCCAAATGTTGATACAAACATCATCTAAGGTTCCTGTAACAATTTTATGCGGGTCCATAAACAAGTGTACCACCGGACCATTGTGCCTTTCCAACCCAGTTACTGGCTTAAGGTTTATTGAATTTTGCTTCTTCCTCACATCCCATAACACTGCCCTGCAGCACAAAATATTTTCAATCGCATTGGCAGGACAAAAAGCATCTTCTTTTCCAGCAGTTCAGAAATAAGTCATCACATAAGAGAGCATTTTCCAAGCTAAAGTATACTTAGTAAAAGATTGTCAAAACCACCTTTTTGCATCACTCTTTAATTCAAGTGTTATTAGAATTCATCACAGAAAAAAAAGGCTTATTAATCAATAAATTAAACAAAATAAAAGAATTTGCTGATTAATGTATGAACTTATAAAAAACAATATGTTTCAACAGCAGCTAAAGAACGAGAGCTTGTAGAGATAATGATTGAGGCAGAAAACTTTTCTAACCAAGATGAAAGCTCATGCCATACATACTAGCTTCAGCCTGAAGGTGAATTCCCGACAATTATCCACTATGAACCTAATAATCTCCCAAAGTTTCACGGTCCAACCAAACGTTAAAATATAAACACTCAAATTTAGGTCTGATCACACAATAGCTAAGGAAACAAAAGAATGATTATGTAACCCGAAACAAGGAAACAAAGCCTCACCTTCCATTTTCACCTGTGCAGACCAAGTGTTTCTCTGGCATAATTTCAAAAGCATACAGCTTCGGTTGAGAAATCACTATACTACTTACTTTTTGCATGGTCCTTAAGTCAATCACAGCAACAGAGCAACCGGCTGCAACATAGAGCAAAGCTTCATGACACCTCATACTCACTGGAGCACCAGAAACAGTAATCATTCCAACACAGGAGGAGGAACGGGCTGCAGATGAGACGGTTGTATCCCAAACTCTGACCTATGACAAACCCCACCACATCGAATCCCACATTTCTTATTAAGAACCTTATATAGCAAAACACATGGAGAAATGCACATATATGAAATAATTTTATCTATCGCTCTTCAGCAGATTATAAAAGCAGCCAATGTTACATAGTTCACTAACTTAAAGAATGATTAATACAAACTCTGTTTCGAACAAAATGATCATCGAATTAGTTTCACAATCGTTCATAACTAAGTGTAAGAAATGAAGTCCAAATCAAAAAGGATAGTGCTAAGTAGCTTGAAAGGACTCGGTGGAGAAAATAAGAAGTTCAAGTTCAAACATAAAAAATTAAGGAAAATATTCGTGTAACAAAAGATAATTTGTAGAAAGTACCTTTGAATCCCTGGAGATGGATCCCATGAAAAAGTATTAAATACAGAGACTTAAGATAGAATTGCAACACAATATGGGTTGGTTGGCATTATAATCTGCTGTAAGCTGGTGATGTTCAGTCCATTTGCCATCTTGACAATTGCCTTGGTAAAAATTACAAGATGATCCATAAATTAGCAACTATATGTTGAAACAAGAAGCCAGTTCTTGACCAAACAGTCACAGCAAATGTGACTCCAATGATATAATTTTCTCTTGTTGCAACCAAGGAACCATCAATGTATCACTAATTTTCTTAAAGGGGTAGGAACATGCATATCAATTGGATAAAAATTACTTGTAGGCAACCTCAACAGAAGTCCACATTCTTGACATTCTTAACATCCCTTTGTATAATTAATGGAAATCTAGAACATAAGTGACCAAGAATACCATCAAGAAAAGGTCTAGATGGTAATAAAAGACAACGGAGCATTAGGATTCAGGAAGAAGCAGTACATAAGAGTAGATCATTCCTGGAGCATCATGCTATAAGAGAGTAATCCACAGGACTAAAAACTTTCAAATTCTGCATCACTTGAGTCATACATAACTGGGTCACTATGTATGACATTATGAAAGCCCACTGCTTGGTCCACAGTACTGCTTCATCAGGGTTTTATTTGTCAAGCATACTGACAAGGGAAATATAGGGCTGAAAAACTCTCAAAAGAGACAACAGAATTTCCAGACCTTCCATCACTTAAACAGCTACTAGATATGGTCTATGTCATGAGTAAAGATCGACGTTTAATTGTCAGGCCAGTTACTTATTTGGCTGCAAGACACGATGTAATACAAGGGAGAACCATTTCGTCAAAGTGAAGCCAAAATGAGGACTTGGCATTAGTTAATTTACATGAGACATATCTACCAAATGGCTCTTCAGCTCCAAGTTTCAGGTCCATGGAAAAAAGAAAGTTACAGAGCAAACCGTTGGCAAAAGGAAACCCCCTAAGAAGCAGCAAAATAGTTGGTAAATAAGATCTTCTACAGCAATTACCACATACCCAGCAACTTAAAGGAATTTCAGTGGCCTCTCATGACCATACAATGTGGCTTTTAAAGCATGACGACCGCATTTACCACTGGAAGTCAGGGACCATAAACGAATCGTCCCATCTTCTCCTCCACTTGCCAAGACTTTGCCATTTCCATCAACTAATAATTTATCTGAAAGTGTTAAAACTGGGCCATTGTGACCTCGTAAGCACTGCTGGCATGAACCCTGTAATAAAACAGAGCATTCAACACAACTACAGTGACCATGTTCTTGCAAATAACTTCAATCTTAACGCAGGTAAGAACAAATGTAGATCAAGGAGAAAAGAGTTTAGAGGGATAAAACAAGCCTTTGAGTTCAATATTCAAACTATCAGAAGATCGTTGCAAGCTTGATTAGCAGTGATATGTTAAAACCATTTTGAATTTAGGTCAATGTGATTCTACCTTATACCATGGCCGGATGGAATGATCACAACTTGAGGTGACTAGAACATTTTCTTTGCATTCAGTCTCACTTCGAAACAAAGAGGTATCACCAAGAAAGAAAACCCTGCAATTGATCATCAAAGAGAAATTAGTCAGCAGCTGCCGAGTTTAGCTAGATAATTATTTTGCCACACATAATGCTGACCCTCGAGAGGTCGAAATAATGCATATTTCTCTCATTCATCAATACAACAATTTTTCCACATAAATAAAATTCAAAGACTATTATGTACTGGGTGGCAGTGCTTCTGATGAAAGCTGAAATAGGAAGCACATAGTAGCATTTCATAGCACGTATACTGTGGTAAAAAATCATAACTAACATGTCATGAGACACCGTGAAATAACTAAAAAAATACGATGACTCACTGAAAAAGGATAAAACACAGAACATGTCACTTAATAGACTAATATCATAAAGAGAAGTGAGCATTCCCATAATACATTTTTGATCTAATACATCCTGTCTGGATGGCATTCTTAGAGAAAAATACCCAAAAAAATTTACCAAAACATGTTCTGCATATGCTTATAAATAACATTTGAACCACACTATCAATAAATGCATTGTTAGTCTGAACCAACAAAGAGCTTGAAATCTCAGCAAAATGAGCAAAGAACAAACTCAGATATAAGTCTACAGACTAAGCATACCATGTGATAATTGATAGGAGTTGACCACTATGATACTAGACATCGGATGAAAGTAGTCAATACTGCAGTCGCCTCACCTCATGCAGGTGATTCTTGCTTTGTGATCATTTAGCATGATGAGAGAATCTCTACCACTCAAAAATTTATCCATGTTAAGCATTTGCACTAAGGAACCCTAGGAAACCACCAATAAAGCAAATGTCAAGTGATAACCATCAAATAGATCATGTTTACTCCACCAATAAAAAGAAATATAGCATGTCTATATATGTTAAATGTTCAAAATTTTTTCCTCTATTTTATGTTTGTTTGTTTTTTTTGGGTGTTATGCCAATATATAAGGGTTGCAAATGCACAAAGTCCAAAAGCCAAGGATCTCAGGTCAAAGCAATCACATTCAAGCTACATGAGCACAAGATTCAAATGACAAAAAGAAGAGGCAGACAAGGTGGATCATGCATGGGATTGTTCAAAAGTGGATCATGAGATCCAAAAGATCCCCTTTCCTGTCTTGTGAAAGCCAGCAAACACATCAATTGATGACTTCCAGTCAAAATCCATCAGAGAGACTCAAATGAAGCCTTATCAAGCAAAAATTTTAAGTAGATGAAGACTTCATCCAAACCTTACCAAATGAGATTCAAACGCAATGCTAAAACGCTGCAGATGTAGCAACTCCTTATAAATAATCCTCTTACATAATCTAGCTGCAAGTAGACCTAGATTTACTTCTTGCAGAATATTTTTTAGCTCTAAAACACATTTTAACTTTCTTTAGCCTATACTAATTATATAATACAAGTTGAAGTAGATTTTTAGAGGATTTAACTTAATTTAAACATTCTCTATCTTTAGTTTTTGTGCGTTTCAAAGTTGTAAGCTCTAGTTAAGTTGTTAGTTCATAAATGCAGCTTCACTTTCGGTTAAGAAGAACGTGGTTTTATGCAAATGAGTATTTAATTTATCAATGGTTTTTGCTCCTGCTGTTCTCAAGGCTCTAATCTAAGTTAGTTAACGATGTAGAGATTAAAATGCACTAACAAATACAAAACTCGACCTAGTACAAAGCTTTTCTAGAAAACAAATTCAGTGATTTATTTCCATTAGATGGCTTGCTTTTCAGGAGATTAGTATCAGTGCAAGATCCAAGGGTTGAGCTATCATTAGCACTACACATCAGCAACACAGTTTGCACTTAGGATGGATTACTAAATGGAATGGTGCAGTCTATCACTCGTAGGTTTGTAAATGCATTCAGTTTTCAATAAAAAACTTATGCCAAAATCACGACTTTCACAATCGGCTGAGTGATGCTACATTATGAACCATGCTTCTACCGTATCAAGTTTCGGTCTTTTAGTAGTTAATCTTAGCTGTTTTGTTTTAAGTCCTGTTTTCCTCATTGCGAACGACAAAATTTATTTGGGTCAACTAAAACACAAGTGAGAATAGCTTAGTAATTGTTTGCCCACATTTAAGACTGCTGCAATTTACCCACTACACTTGCTGAAGTATTGATTAACAAACATTATCACGCCCTCTAGGAGCCTAGATGCAAGATTATATTTTTTTAGAGTACATAAAAATGTTGGATGGATAAATGGTTTGCCTAATATGAAACTAAATTGAAATTATAAAACAATGACACTTAAAAAAAATGTAGAAATTACGTCATTATTCAGCACTTTCTCGGGATAATATTCAGCTGAAAATATCATCGTAAGAAAAATTTAATAAACACAAGTACCTGTGAAAGAATCATGTTCCTTCTGTCTAATAAAATACAGCTGTAAGGTTTTGCCTTAAAAGTCAGTAACTAAAGGATCTATGAACTTAAATTGCTGCAATGCAGAGAGCCTCTCCAAATACGCCTCTCTAACTCCTGATGAAAAACTGGAATGTATTTGTTGTTGCCGCCACCTTTATTCACAAAGGAAAATCAATCAGCTGATGGAATTGCCTCAATGATCTTTCCTATTTTGATTAGATTACTTCCTCAATGTACTTTGACATGATTAAATAAAGTCGCTCTTGAACATTGAACATAGGATGTGATGCAGGAAAATGAGACACAGAAATGAAAGACATAAGTTACAAGAAATAAGGAAAAGTTTCAATTTCACCGCTGAGACTATTTTTCAGGTACCGAATCAACCTCAGAATCTCAAGACTGCTTTTGTCACCCAAAACTTTCGTGGAAAAGAAAAAAAGAAGATCCATAAGCTTCAATTGCTTTTATCAATCTATCGATCGATTAAATAAACATGCATTTGAGGTGCTTGCAAGACATGGCCATGTTGGACACATATTGGAGAGTTAGGTAATTAACGCAATGAGACAGAGCCTCCTCGTCTAGGTCGGTAATGGACGTGTCGTCCAAGGTCGATGTGGATGGTTCTTCCATAGAGTTGTGTGCACTTGAGAAGCCCTAGACATAAATTGCCAGTCTAGAAGAAAAGACTGGCATAAATTCAATTTGGTCGCTTTATATATGCAAAAATAAATAAAAAAAAAAAAAAAAAGGTTTCGGAACCATAGTATTTCTCACACAATTTGGCAGTGAATGACCTGTTCTTTAAAATATATTAACATGCTTCTTTTATATATAAATGCAGTTTAAAAAAACTACTATTATCCTTGGTTAATCCATCTATACCTCTAACTTTTTTTCAAAATTCATATATCATATAAAGTACAATCCCAAATTTTTCCTTTTTTTCTTACATATAATTTAAAAAACGAGGAATTGGAAGTTAGTTCATTTTTTAAGAAATTGATATTTACACCAATAAATTATCACAACCTTATCACAATGCTTAATTTTGTAGATTCACTTTTAGCAATGTTTTTATTCTAAGTCATAGCCTAAATGGGATAAATTATAAATTCATCCCTTATATTTATGTGCACTTACTTTCCATTTGGTTTGTTGTAACAAAATTATCATTTTGCCTTTCTTACTATATAATAGCTATTTTTTTCTTTGATTTACAAAATATCATACCAGAAGTAGATTAGATAAGGAATTCTTCTTCTTTCTTTTTACTAGAGTAATTGTCATTTTATATAGAATATAACTTTTATACTAAAAATGTCTATAAAACACTATAGCACAAGAACAATTGTTATTATTTTTCAATTTTATTCTATTCCAATGGGGCCTAACATAAATGTTAATCACTTCTGTCGTTTCTCAGTTTTTATTGATAGTTGGTTGAGATCTGCATGTACTAGGCCTACAAAACAATGCACAATGAGAGGACGCTGAGGGGTTATCCGTCGTGGCCATTTCGATACTTAAATCAGCAATAGGCTTTCTATGGAATAGAGTACTAAGTACTTAAGCTTAAAATACAAAGTTTGTAGAGAAAGTTACCGTTAGGTAGATGTCTAGTATTTATAGCAGAGTGGAGCTGGTCGTTAAGATCAGTTAGGAGGAGAGATCTTCTCTCGTAAGTGTGAAAAAGTAGGGCTTGTTATGTTCGACGTGTCTCTCATATTTAGAACATGACTGTTTTATTCCTTTCTTGTAATTTATGACCGTTACAATGTTTCATGGGCTTAGACCACTAAGGGCTTAGCTCGAGGCTTATAAAGGTGAGCTTAGGGACATAAGGCTTAGCGAATCTAATCAGACCTAAGAGATCCTTGCTTAAAGTGTCCTATCAATACTTGCCTCCCTACCCCCTGTCTGTAAGCCTCAAAGTTAAGCCAAGTAACGGTAGGATTGAACTTAGAACTCAATGTTTAGGGCGATCGGTTAAAGGATCCGATCAAATCCAAATTATAAACTATTGAGAGAAATATTAGTAAAAATGACCCCGTAAACTTAAATTTAAGAAAATAAGTAGTAAAATAGGAGACTATAAAATTTTTAAATTTTAATTGCTAATTACCGAAAAGACGAAAAGTGTAATATAATAATTAATAAATTACTAGAGATAGATTATATATATACTAAAAATTTTAGAATGACCAAAATAATATTTAGGAATGTTCACGTGTACCCCACATGTATTTACGTATAGATAAAAATACGCGTAATTACCTAAATTGGCAAAAAACTAAGTAAAAAATTATAGAAAATTATAAAATAATTATGGAAAAATCAGTAAAAATCAGAAGATGATAAGCTGAATCAAGATAAGGTCGTGGCAGGTCCAAAGCTGCAAAAGAATAATTAACCAATAAAAATTGAACAACTTAAAAGCCAAAAATCAAAGAATTTGGACAAAGTCTTGTAAAATTAATGCATATTAATTACTACAATTGTCTATAAATAGGAAAAAAATTTCCAGAAGTCATTTGGTCAGTTTAGAATCTGAGAAAATTGGAACATTGAAAAAATCGAGAGAAAATCCAGAAAATAAAAAAAGAAAAGAAAACTGTGCAGATTAGGCAAATGAACAAAAATCACCACTCACCACCGCCTGGGACCGAGCCACCACCCCCACCACCACCCGGGACCGAGCCACCACCACCACCACCACCCGGGACCGAGCCACCACCACCACCCCACTCTAGACTCATCGTCTGGGCTGGCCAACAAGCTTAAACTAGGCTTGGACGGCCAGAAAGCATCGAACTGGGTGAGTTCCATAATTGTCCCGATTTTGTATAATTTAGTAAAATTAGTTATTTTGCTCAGAAAATTATGAAACTTGTTATTCTAAGGTTTTATTGTATGTAGATTTAGGGAAAAATATTGATTTAGTTTAATTATATCTGAAAATATAGGGTCCTTAACAAATTGTTCAAAACCGAGCATGATTAAACCGGAAAATAAATAGGCTTAGGAGTGTAGTTTGGAGCTCAAAATTTTTCTGTAAGATGCTCATATGATGTAGAACAGTGCTATGAAGCCATTTTTTTAAAATTAATTTTTGAAATTTTTAAGTTAATTTTTAGCCTTAAAATGATGGAAAAATTGGGTGATTTAGGGTTAATTAGGTGATTAGGATGTTAATTACTGATTTAGATATTAATTATATGTTTAGAGATGTTAATCTCTGATGTAGAAACCTAATCTTAGTCTATGGAGTGTTAAGTGTAAGTAATGAAGGTGTTACGTGCTAAATGTAGAAAATTAGGAATATATAGAATTGAAAATTAATAAATATGGAAAAATTAGGATTATTTAGATAATATTAGAGTAAAAATCAGAATAATATTAAATCTGAATTAAGATTGAATTTTAGGTAATTATATAAAAAAGTAAGATTTTCTCACATCGGGGATAAATCCGATAATCTAATTAGAACTAGCGTGTACCGAATAGCTTGGAATACTAAATTAAGATCCAATAGGATATTTGGATACTCGAGCTTAATGTGACTAATTTCACATTAGGATTCGAGCATGTTTAGGATTTAGAAATCGAACTAAAACCTAATTTAGAAATTGATGCGGAAACTGAAACCGAACCCGAACCTAGAATAATTATAAAAGACTTAAGATCTAGATAATTAGGTATATTAAACCCTAAATAACACATAACAATAAGCGTTATAGGATAAAACAAACTTATAATAGTTATATGAAAAGCTGAAACCACGTTTGTGTTATAGGGATGATCGGCGATGGCCTGAGCAAATCGGACCTCGAGTGAGTGAGCGAGGAGTCGAGGTAAGTTGAGATTAATACGATACTGTATTTTGGAGGTTTAAGATTATGCTTGGTTGTACTTGTTAGATAGTTGAATGTATGCATGTGCTTGATTATGGGTGATGCTATGATTCTGTTTGTTGCTTTGGCACATATTGTATGAATTGTATGTAATGATTGATCACCCTAAATTGGACTTAATCAATATACGACCAGTAATCATAATCGAACATGACTCTTCGGCCAAATACTGACCCCTTCGGAAGGGATAGCGCGGGATAGCGCAGGATTGCAAAATGGTCCCTTCTTCATCCTCAATCGAACTAAGTGACAGGAGAGGAGGTCGCGGCGAGGGTGAAGGAAGTGGTTCAAAGGTAGTCGCGGGAGGAGCAAGGTCTCCATTACACAAGCCTGGGTTTGGTAGTGAGCTGTTGCATTAACGGCAACTCCTCAACCCGAATTAGAGCGGGCGCAATTTCTCTAATTTCACGACGGGCCAGACAACGTCATGCGATGGCATTTGCTTGCACATGCATTGCATCTAATAAGTGATTGAAAACCTTGTTGTGTTTCTAGTATAGTTTTAAGTCCTCCGTCCTTACTTACTGAGCTGTGGTTGCTCACATCCCTATAGACGTCGTGCAGGTACTAGCCAAGAAGAGGCAACAACTACTATAAAGCTAGCAACTGCTGGATCCTGGGGAGTGAGGAAAAACATGTGAAGAATAAACATATATTTTATATTTTTAAGGTTTAAGCTTTTACTTTAGAACTTTTCATTTTTAAATAATGTAATAACTAGGAAATATATTACGGAGAAATATTGTAAACTTTAATTGCAATAACTGTATTATAATATATATATATATATATTTCCTCACTTTCTTAGATAAATGATTTATTTAAATTACAAACTGTTTCCTTCAAAGCGGGTTAGTCGTGGACGCCTTGTATAGATCAGGTCTAAGATAGCGGTTGTAAGGCCAACTTCTATCTTAGTATGGTTTACACAGCGAGGGCTGTTACGACTCTACCGCTTCGGGGCGTGACACTGTCAAGAAAGAGGTAAGGAAAAGGAATGCATGGGCTGCTTAGGGGTGATCAATTCGACTCTAGGAAGTTTGATCTGATGCCATGAAGCCGTCATGATGAGGTTGTAGATTTGAAGTAATGGATGATCCGAGGTGAGAAGGCCCGAAGTGCTAAGTCGTCCTAGGCAATTGTCTGCTGGTCTGAAAGGTGTTTGAGGCTAGGGGAGCAAGGGTATTAAAGTGCTCCAATGCTACAGACCAGTTTGCTTGGATAGGGCCTAATAGGGGCCGAGCAAACATAGGTACGTCATGTCTTTGTGATGTCGACCAGGTGCAGATCAGATTGGCCTCTAAAGAAGCTTCCTGTTAAAGGGACTTTTAAAATGCAACTTTTGCCCTCTTGTATTCTGCGCACTAAATGCAACATGACGGGTGTCATGTTGCAGCAAACTAGCATGCAGTAACATGCTTTCTGCCCTTTTAAAGGTGGTTGTTCGATTGAGATGCTTTCTATGTGTTTACTAGGTAGCATTCCAAAGGATTCGTATTTATACGTATCCCTATAACTGCCTTTACGGCTTCCTAAGCGGTTTTCTTATAAATAGGAAAATTGCAAAGAGAGACTGCTTTTTTGCAATCTTTTCGCTTAATTGTCATAATTTCTAGGTCCGCATTCCAACTCACAACCTTCTTCAAAAGCTTCAATTTTTATTTTCAAGAATCACAAGCATGTCTACCAACAGGGGTGAGGCTAGCTCTTCTTTGTTGGAATTTACCTCTAGTTCAGATTCTACAAAGAGTGATCCTCTTCGGGTGTAGAAGGGCAAAGCGTCATCACTAGCACAACTAGACTAACCTACGAGGATGGCTGTAGAGACGTTGGATAGGGCCAGAATCATCAATGCCATCCCTAAAGACATGTACACGAATATCCTCTTACCTTTCGCTAAGGATTTATTCAACGCTCCTGGTACGAGAAAGGAACCCAACAGCCATACAAGCAAAGTTAAGGATTCTGCCCCTAGCTGGGTCATCAGCAACTTCCTCGTAGGGGTAATACCAGGGTAGTATATTAGGTTGCTGTACAGGGACGAATGGGTGGCCTTGCTATCGGGGAGGCGCTTTGTGGTTTTCGAGAAGTGCTTGGAGTTTAGGCAACGCCTTCCCTTAAGTCATTTTGAGAGGGAGTTTTTCGATTACCAACGTTACAGCCCATTATAGATCCTTCCTAATGGGTGGAGGGTGTTGAAGGCGTTCCAAGCACTTTGCGAATACTTTGTGATAAGAGCTACTCCCGAGCTCTTTTGCCACTTCTACATGTGGAAGAGTGTTGGGTAGTGGCTTTAACTTTAGCCACGCCTAGGAAAGAAATTGTTCTGCAGCCTTATCGACTCAGTCAAAGGTTGGCAGGACGAAAATGTGGTGGTGGAGTTGTTTGAAGAGGCCACTTTTTGGACTCGGTGGACCAGAATGGTCTACACTGGAGGCAAAAAGAGGTTCAATCAGAGTGACGTCGAGGCTGTCCAGGAGATTTTGGCCTTCATGTAGCTACGAGATGGTCAGGAGATCAATGTTGTGGAGACCGTAGAAAGGTATTTCCGATGCCTGATCTCCGAGCTCTTTCCCAACATGAAGAAAGCTGTGGCGAAGAAGTGGGTTGAAGGTTCTGGTTCATTCTTACGTGCTTGTTTGTTGGGCTAGTATTGGGGTGCTTCATCTGACGCTTGTAGGATGGGTGGACTTCCTTGGTCGTGTTGGTCACAACGGTGTTTTACAAATGGTAGTGATAATTTTCTTCGATTTCACCTTATTTTCTTTTTCTAACTTTTAGATCAATCTTCCTATAGGTAAAAGCTTAGCTTCGAGGGTGCCTCATCTGTTTGTGGACGATTTGACGAGTCGATACCAAGCATAGTCAAAGGCAAGCCAACCAATAGGGAAGGCGACAGAGTTGAAGCCAAGGCTTGGTGTAAGCTTTAAAGATAAGCCAAGTAACCGTATGATCAAACTTAGTACATAAAGTTTAGGACAATTGGTTAAAGAATCCGATCAAACTTAAATTATAAACTAAAGCTAGAAATATTAATAAAAGTAAAGCCCTAAAGATAAGTCAAGTAACCGTAGGATCAAACTTAGTATACAAAGTTTAAGACAATTAGTTAAAGAATCCGATCAAATCTAAATTATAAAATAAAACTAGAAATATTAGTAAAAGTGACCTTGTAAGTTTGAATTTAAGAAAATAAGTAATAAAATAAGAGAATATAAAATTTTCAAATGCTAAGTATGTTACTTGTTATTTATTTAAAGTGTATAAAACGTATTTCAATAATTAATAAATCGCTAAAGATAAATTATATATATACTAAAAATCATAAAATGACCTAAATAATATTTAGGAGTGTTTACTTGTACCTCACATGTATTTATGTGTAGGTAGAAATACACTAAACTACTTAAATTACTCAAAATTAGCTAAAAAATTACTAAATAATTAAAGAAAATTATAAAAAATTAAGGAAAAATTAGAAAAAAATCAAGGAAAGGGGGAATGAACCAGATTAAGTCGTAATAGTAAGGGGAGAAGAAGGAAAATATTAACTAATAAAAAATAAACACTTAAAAAGGTAAAATGGAAGAGATATGGGACTTGTTTTGTCTTAATTAATGCATAATAATTCCTACAAGACCCTAGCAAGAAAATTTATAGAGCTCATTTGGTTAGTTGGGAATTGGAAAAAATTAAGAGAATCGAAATTGAGAGGGAAAATTAGAGTTTTAGAAATTTTGTCCCAAATTTGTATAGATAGGGTAAGAAGGCCGAACCTACACACCACCACCACCTAAAACCAAATCACCACCACCACCACCTTACTCTAAACTCACCGCCTGGACTGGTCGACACACTTAAACCGATGTTAGAGGCCAAAAAGCTTTCGAACTAGGTAAGTCTCACATCTCTTCCAATTTTGCAAAATTTCTTAAAATTGTTTATTATTATGATGTTTTATTGTATGTAGATTTAGGGAAAATTAGTGATTAAGTTTAATTGAGCATGATTAGAATTATAAATAAATAGGCTTAGAAGTGTAGTTTGGAGCTCATTTTTTTTTTTTTTTTGTAGAATGCTTAAGTGATATAAAACAGTGATATGAAGCCATTTTTTTAAAATTAATTTTTGAAAAATTTAAGTAAATTTTTAGTCCTAAAATGATGAAAGAAATGGGTAATTTTGGCTTAATTAAGTGATTAAATAATTAATTACTGATTTAGAAGGTAATTAGATGTTTAAGGATGTTAATCTCTTATATGAAAACCTAATCTTAGTCTTTGGAGTGTTAATTGTAATTAATATGAGAATTATGTGGTAATTGTAGGAAATTTAGGAATATGTGAAGTTGGGATTTTAATAAATATGAAAAAATAGGTTAAATTGGATAATATAATAATAATATTAGTACAAAATAAATCTGATACAAAAATTAATTTCCAGTAATTGGATAAAAAATGTAAAATTTTCCCATATCGGGAGTAAATCCGGTACCTCAATTAGGATTAGAGTGTACCAAATAAGTTAGAATACTAAATTAAGACCCAATATAATGTTAGAATACTCGAGCTTAATGTGATTAATTTCATATTAGGATTCGAGCGTATTTAAGATTCCTTGTAGTTAAAAACAATTTAGAACCAAAATTGGAATCTAATTCAAAAACTAAACCTCGTGCTAATGTAGAGCGAATCATTAGTAAATAATAGGTATATATGGAGAAATGAGTTAAATTATAACTTAGAATATGTATCATCAAAGTATAAATATTAAAAAGACATATTTATATTATAGGATATCTGAAAACGAACCAATCTACAATTAAGTGATTAAACGACTGAGAATTTTAGGTAAGTTGGGTTTATTACTTCACCGTATTTAGAGTACTGTTTTAGGGTACTCGGAGACTTAAGATTGCATATGATTGTGATTGTAAGTAGTTTTATGCATATGCTTGCGTATTTGATTTCGTGTTGGAATTTGTGTTATGATTGATGATTGTAATGACTAGGTTGGTGTGAAATTGTTTGAACATCCTAAATTGAACCTAATCTTGATCGATCATAAAACCCTAAATTGTTATGCATCATAACCCTTTAAGGGATCATTAGAATTCTCCAGCCAAACACCGATACCTTTGGAAAAATAGCGCTGGATAGCAAATTGGTCTTTTTCTCATCATTAGTCGAACTAAGTGACAAGAGAAGAGGTTGCGGTGAGGATTAGGGCATTGGTTCGAAGGATAGTCTTAGGAGGAGTAATGTCTCCATTGCACAAACTTGGGTTTAGTTGTAAATTGTTGCATAACATGAAAACTCCTCAACTCGGATTAAAGTGGGTGAAATTACTTTAATTTCATAACGGACCGGACTACGTTGTGTGATGACACTTGTTTGTTGCATTGCATGAAAATAATTGCTTGATAATCTTATTTGGGTTTGTATATATTCATGAGTCTCAAATTTAACTTACTGAGCTTTAGTTGCTCATATCTGTATAGATCCTTTTGCAGGTCCTGATTTTTTATTATTGAGACTAATATGCCACCTGACAATTATCTAAAGATTAGTTCTTTTTAAAGCTTAGGGGTATAAGGATCAATTAGCCTAGTTAATGTATATCTAGAGTCTTACTAGTATCTTTAAGACTAAAAGATCGATATTTGATATGTGAATCAGCTGACTGTTATGATATGATGTAGAATCACCTGAGAATTCTATAGTAATGTACATGTAATCAAATATATGTTGACTTGAAGTTTTAATATTTACTGTAACTTTAGTTAAATTCTTAATTGAACTGTTTACTTCAAAGTGAGGAGTCGTCGATGCCTTATGTAGATCGTGTCTATGATAGGTACTGTGAGGCCAATTACTATCATAAAATGGTTTATACAGCGAGACTATTGTGACTCTGCGACTTCGGGGCGTAACAGTTCTTGGTTAGTATCAAAGTGTAGTTTTAGGAGACTCATTTTGAAGCGTCATACTTTAAAAGAAATAGATATTATAGGAATATTGAGAGTAAGTAATATTAAGTGGGTGATAAAAGATTAGATTAAGCATATGAAAACATAGGTAAGCATGGTGTTTAGCATAGTAAATGTTAATTGGTTTTAACTATAATTATAGGGTCGAAGGGGGGAATTAATACTTAGTTGGATACGGTTTGGTTGGAATGGAGAGATATCCCCTATTGACTATAAGGTTAAGTTACAACGGTTATTGATGGAATTAGCTGATTAGAATATCTTTAAGACAATCGATGAGATTATTGACAAATTTTATGGTAGGATGTGCTATAGCTAGAAGGATTAGTAGGCATGGATGAAGATGAGTCTAGGACCTTAGTATGATAGATATATTGCCATAGCAGCTTTTGAGTAGAGATAGTTGGAGAGAGAGGGAATTGTAACTTTGATGATGCTCTTACAATATTTTCCTGCTAGGTTAGAGGATGGAAGACCATACTTAGCTAGTATTGCTCATATCCCTACTAACATCCCATACATTCCCAAACAGTACCCACCAATGATTATTGATTGATTTCCTCAGTTTCTAGAACCTACTGAGGAAGGTATAGAGATACCATTAGACCCTAACCCTGAACTTGAGCCTAAGATACAAGAATTACCACCAGAAAACCCACCTCCAATTGAACCCTAAGAGAATGGAGTTCATGTTGAGGAAGACCCTGAAGAAGAAGATCTAGAAGAAGACCCTGAAGAAGAGCAAGAGATAGAGAATGAGGATAAACCTGGTGTAGATATACATGCTTTAGTTATGCAAGTGATAATAAACACCGGGATAGCTAGAGTAAGGGTTGGTGATGCAGTTGAGCCGGATGATGATAATGTGCAGGAGGTAATTATGATTTCTGAGACCCTAGAGATAGTATTTATAGACTTTGAGTCGGATAGTGAGCATCAGGACCACTTGGTAGGAGGCCATATGAGTCATGATCCCTTTGATGGAGTAGCTACTACAGATTCAGAGGAGGATTAGCTCAGTTAAGTGACTAACTTGTTCTGGTTAGTTAGATCTTTAGATATGATCAAGTAGCAATTTCGATGAAAACTAATGTATTTTAAGATCTTTTGATGTATTTTGACTTTTGATGTATTTTGTAGCTTCTGGATCAAGCTAGATGTACGCTGTAATTAGGTTTGATGTAACCAGTTGATGTAATCTTTTGTATTATACAGTTGTAAAGATCGAGTCTGTACTAGATTATGTAAGTAATGATGTGATCGAGTTGAAAATAAAACTGTACATCATGAAATTTTAATCAAAGTAGAGGTGTAGATTGTTGGCGCTCTAAGTACGCGAGATAAGCTCGCCATCCAATCTTTCTAGCTTGTATGCTCCATTGCTTAGTTTTTCCCTGATTCTGACTAGGTTCTCCCAATTGGGGCCTAACTTTCCCTGGCCTTCTTGTAAACCAGTGGCCTCTAATTTTCGGCACACCAGGTTGCTGACCTTGAATTCCTTGTGTTAGACCTTCTTATCATAATACCAGGTGGCCCGATGTTGGTATGCAGTAACCTGAGTAGTAGTGAGGTCTCTGATTTCCTCGATTGTATCAATATTTGCCTGCAGCAATGAGTCATTCAGGGTGGCATTGAAACTTCGAGTCTGGATATTGGGGAGTTTAAGTTCGATAGGGAGGATAGCTTCTAACACGAAAGCCAGACAAAAGGGGGTCTCGCCCATTGAAGTGCGGTACGTGGTCTTGTACCCCTACATGATATTAAGCAGCTCATCGGCCCAGGTGCCATGAGATTGGTCCATGTGCCATGAGATCGGTTCATGCGCTTCTTTAGGCTATCTAAAATGACTCGATTAGTCGCCTCCACTTGTCTATTTGATTAGGGGTGGGCAACCGAGGTAAAGTACGCAGCGATGTAGTGCTTGGCATAGAACTCCTTAAACTTGGGGTTGTCAAATTGTCTGCCATTGTCCATGATCAGTGCGTAGGGGCCCCCAAACCGAGAGAGAATGTTGTTTCTGAAAAATGACTCTACGTTCTTCTCCATCATCCTAGCTACGGCTTTGGCCTCTACTTACTTCTTGAAGTAGTCCACAGTGACAATTATGAATTGCTGTCCTCCTGATGCTTTTGGGAAGGTGCCGAAGATATTAATCCCCCATTGGGCGAACGGCTATGGGCTCGTTAGGGGTTGGAGTACGGTGCTAGGTGTGCAACTGATTGGGGCGTGCTTCTAGCACTTCTGGGCTACAGCCTTTGCGTCTTGCCTCTTGGTGGGTCAATAATATCCGAGCCGTAGCGGTTGAAGATACAAAGCTTGGGACTAGATGTAATTGCTGCATACTCTAGCATACAGCTTTTCCATGACGCGTAGCCTTTCCCCTTCTCGGAGACACTGGAGTAAAGGGAGGTTGATTCCCCTGCGATATAGGACGCCGTCAATTAGTATATAATTGGTGGTGTAGTATCGAATGTTACGCCCTAAAGTCACAGATTTGCAATAGTCCTGTAGTATAAACCATTCTATGATAGTAACTGGCCTCTCAGTACCTACCATAGACACGATCTATACAAGGCGTCGATAACTCCTCGCTTTGAAGTGAACAGTTCAATTAAAAGTTTAGCTAAAGTTATAGTAATTATCAAGAATTTTATATCAACATACATAAGTATATGTACATTCTACAGAACTTCCTAAGAAACTCTACATAAACATAACAGTTAATTAATTTACATAACATCTATCAATCTTTCATTCTTAAGCTATAAAGGATACTCTAATTATACATCCATTACTAAGCGAATTGATTCTCATACCTCAGGTTTCAAAAGAACTAACCTCTAGATAGTTGTAAGGCTGCATAATACTCGAAGTATTTAAAAATCAAGACCTGCAAAAGGATTTATATAAGTATGAGTAACTACAGTTTAGTAAGTTAAATTGGAGACTCATGAATATATACAAACACAAATAAGATTATTAAGCAATTATTTTCATGTAATGCAACAAGCAAGTGTCATTACACAACGTAGTCCGATTCGTTGCGAAATCAAAGTAATTTCACCAGCTCTAATCTGCGTTGAGGAGTTTTCATGTTATGCAACAACTTACAACCAAATCCAGATTTGTGCAATGGAGACACTGCTCCTCCTAAGACTATCCTTCGAACCAATGCCTTCATCCTTACAGTGACCTCATCTCCTGTCACTTAGTTTGGTTAGGGATGAGAAAAAAACCAATTGCTATCCAGCGCTATCTTTATCGAAGGTGTCGGTATTTCGTTGGAGAATCTTAATGCTCCTCTAAAAGGCTGCAATGCATGACAATTTAGGTCATTAGAGTCGAATAAGATTAAAATTCCATTTAGGGTGTTTAAACAATTTCACACCAATCCAGTCACAACATAAAATCAATCACATTACAAATTTCAGCACGAATTTAGATACATCAAACACATGTATAAACTACTTACAATTACAATCATACATAATCCTAAGTCTTCGAGTACCATAAAATAGTACTCTAATATAGTAAGTAATAACCTAACTTACTTGAAATTCCCGGTTGCTCGATTACTTAATTGCAAGCCGGTTCGTTTATGAGTATCCTATAATACAAATAGGTCTTTTTAGTATTTATACTTTAATGATTTATATTCTAAGTTATAATTTAACTCATTTCTCCATGTATACCTATTATTTACTAATGATTTATTCTACCGGTTTCTAAATTATATTCTAATTTTGATTCTGAAATCTTAAATATGCTCGAATCCTAATGTGAAATTAATCACATTAAGCTCGAGTATTTTAATATCATATTGGGTCATAATTTAGTGTTCTAAACTATTCAGTACACTCTAATTCTAATTAGGGTACTGAATTTATTCCCGATGTGAGAAAATCTTACATTTTTTATATAATTACCAAAAATTGAATTTTGTTTCAGATTTATTATATACTGATTTTTATTATTATATTATCTAAATAAACCTAATTTTTCATATTTATTAAATTTCTAATTCCACATATTCCTAATTTCCTACAATGACTACATAATTCCTATATTAATTACACTTAACACTCCAAAGGCTAGGATTAAGTTTCCACATCAGAGATTAACATCTCTAAGCATCTAATTACTATCTAAATCAGTAATTAATCACTTAATCACCTAATTAACCTAAAATTACCCAATTTTTCTATCATTTTAGGGCTAAAAATTTACTTAAAAATTTTGAAAATTAAATTTAAAAAAATGCCTTCATAGCATTGTTTTATATCACTTAAGCATTTTACAGAAAAAATTTGAGCTTCAAACTACACTCTTAAGCCTATTCATTTCTAATTCTAATCATGCTCAGTTTTGCTTAATTTATTAAAAACCCTATATTTTCAAACATGATTAAAATTAATTATTATTTTTTCCTAAATCTACATATAATAAAACCTCAGAATAATAAATTTCATAATTTTCTAGGCAAAATAAATAACTTTAAGAAATTATACAAAATTGAAGCAAATGAGAGACTCACCCGGTACGATGACTTTTGGGCATCCAACACCGGTTTAAGTGCATCGACCGGTCCAGGTGGTCGGTTTGGAGTAGGGTGGTGGTGGCGGCGACGGCGGCTTGGTCCTAAGTGGTGGTGATGTGTAGGTTTGGTTCACTAGCTCCCAATGTACAGATTTCCTTATTTTTTTTTTCCTAATCCTAATTTTTCTCTTCTAATTTCGATACTCTCAATTTTTTCCGACTTCTAACTGTCCAAATGAGCTTTGTAATTTTTTTCCTTATTTATAAAGTTTTATAGTAATTATTATGCATTTAATTGGACAAGACATTGCCCAAATCCCTTAATTTTTGTCTTTTGTGTTGCTTGATTTTGATTGGTTAATTTTCTTCTTCAATTCTTGACTTGCCACGTCCAAATCCACATCATTCCTTATTTCTCTGATTTTTTCTTAATTAATTAATAATTTTCTTTAATTATTTAATAAGTTTTTAGCTAATTTAAGTAATTTCGCGTATTTTTATTTACACATAAATACATTTGGGGTATATGTGAACATTCCTAATTATTATTTAGGTCATTCCATGATTTTTAGTATACATATAATCTATTTCTAGTAATTTATTAGGTATTAGTTATTAGATTACACTTTTCGCCTTTTCGATAATTAACAATTATTATACTTAAAATTTGAAAATTTTATAGTCTCTTATTTTATTACTTATTTTCTTAAATTCAAGTTTACGGGGTCATTTTTACTAATATTTCTATCTATAGTTTATAATTTAGGTTTGATCGGATCCTTCAATCGATCGTCTTAAACTTTATGTACTAAGTTCAATTCTACGGTCATTTGGCTTAACTTTAGGATTTATATCGAAGCTTCTTCGTCTCCCTCTTGTCCTTTGGTAACGTTCCCTCCTCCAAGTAGCTCTAAATGGAATCCGTCCAGCTTGGCTCTAGTACTGCCGTGGTAAGTTTTAAAATTTCAGCCGAGCTTGGAGCTATGCTTTTTTTCGATAGGTACTTGATGAAGATCTTGCTATCCTTCATCTTAGGCTTTCGTATGCCAGTGGAGGTCGGCTTGGATAGTCAATCAGTCGTTGAATTTTCCATTTGAAGGATTTTCTCGATGTCCCAAGAGGGAGAAGTTTGCTAGGAGCCTTATTTCCTTTTCTAAGTACTTGGCCATGGAGTTGTCCTTGGCCTCATATTCACCTTGGACTTATTGTACAACGAACATTAAGTTCGAAAATATCTGCAGCTACTCAGCCCCAATCTCCTTGGCCAGCTTTAAGTCGGTGATAAGTGCCTTGTACTCAGATTCATTGTTGCTAGAGTTGAACCCGAACTTGAGGGTGTAACAAATGGTGACATTATGGGGGCCGGTTAGCATAAAGCCTGCACCTACACCTTCGGTGGTGGATGATCCATCGATGTGGAGAGTCTATACCAATTTGTCATAGCTAAGGACTGTTTCTTCTTCGGTATATTCTACTACGAAGTCAACCAGGACCTATGCTTTGTAAGTTGTTCGTAGTTGGTACTGGATTCCGTATGCGCTCGGTTCTGCTATGTACTTCATCATCCGTCCAGACACATCGAGTTTCTGCAGCATGGTGTATAGTGGCTGGTTCGTGAGTACAATCACCTAGTGCGTCTGAAAGTAGGGCCTTAGCCGTCTGGTAGTAATGACGACAGCCAGCGTAAATTTTTCTACCCAGGTATACCTTACCTCAAGCTCGTGAAGTATGTGGTTGATGTAATATATTGGCTTGTATTCTCTTCCATCTGCTTTGACCAGCATAGAAGAGAGAGCCTAATCACTAACAGCCAAGTACAAAAATAGATCCTCTCCCTGGATAGGCTTGGAGAGGACCAGTGGGTAAGCGAGGAAGTCTTAGAGCTGTTGAAAGGTAGCGGTGCACTCTGAAGTCCATTTGAAACTCTTAAGATTTTTGAGGATTTTGAAGAACTTAGCGCATCTGTCAACGCATTTGTCAGCGCTCTTCGAAATGAATTTACTTAGGGCAACCACCATGCCAGTGAGTTTTTGTACATCTTGGACTGAAGTTGGGGGCTTCATTCCCCTGATGGCTGTGATCTTCTCGGGATTAGCCTCGATACCTCTCTGGGTGATAAAAAATCCAAGGAACTTGCCAAAGCCGACTCCAAAGGCGCACTTTTGGAGGTTCAGCTTCATATCATGCGTATGTATTTAGTCGAAGGCTTCCTGGAGATCTTTGATATGATCGACCTGCTTCTAGCTCTTGATAATAATATCATTGATGTATACCTCCATGTTGCGCCTGATTCGGGGCTTAAACAATTTCGTCACCATTCATTGGTATGTAGCCCTAGCGTTTTTCAATTCGAACAACATCACAGTATAACAGTATGTGTCATAGTCAGTGACGAAGGAGGTATGGACTTTATCTTTTGAGTTCATTTTGATCTAGTTGTATCCTGATAAGGCATCCATAAAGCTCAGTAAGGCGTATCTTGATGTAAAATCGACATGCTAATCGATTTTGGAGAGAGGGAAACAATCTTTGGGGCA
Organism: Lumnitzera littorea; assembly: GCA_024138015.1. NCBI lineage: Eukaryota > Viridiplantae > Streptophyta > Magnoliopsida > Myrtales > Combretaceae > Lumnitzera > Lumnitzera littorea. The sequence continues at coordinate 4,031,624 of JAMXBB010000011.1, forward strand.
AGCTTTGTTGAGGTCGGTATAATCGGCACACATGTGCCACTTCCCATTCTTCTTTTTCATAAGTACCACGTTTGCCAACCACGTCGGGTACTTTTCCTCCCTTACGAAGCTGGCTTTAAGTAGCTTCTATACTTCTTCCTTGATTGCGACCTGCTGTTCTGAGGTGAAATGCCCCGTTTTTTTGTTTGACAGGCCGTGCTGTAGTGTCGGTGTTGAGGCTTTGGGTTGCCAGGTCAGGGGAAATTATAGGCATGTCAAATACTGACTAGGCGAACCTATTTGATTTGCCCGTAGGAGGGCAATGATTTCATTCTTCATGTCGGTTGGGGTCTCAATCCTGACTTTTGTTATATGGTCGGGAGAGTTGCCGATCTGGACATCTTTAGTCTTTTCTCTAGGCTCACCCCTCTCAGCCGATCTCTTCTGAGGGCCAGTCTTTAGGGGCGAAGAAGCCATCTCCTTTAGCTGCCTTAACATATAACTCTCGCTAAAGCTTCCATTCGCATCTACATACTCCTACCCCCGTGGGCGTCAAGAACTTAGCCTTGAGATGCAGGGACGATGTAATCATCCTAAATGTGTTTAGGCTTGGTCTTCCCAAGAGTGCATTATAAGGGGAAGGACAATTAATCACAATGAACTCCACTGGTCGTTTTGCCACATGATTGTCATCGCCAAGTTCTATGTCCAGTGTAATGATGCCCTTGGCTTCGATCGTGCTGCCGTTGAAGCTAATCAAATTGTGGTGGTACAGCTTCATCTTTACTGGCAACTTCTTCCTCATTCAATCGTATGTATGGAGGAAGAGTATGTCAGTAGAGCTGTCAGTGTCTACCATGATCTTTAGGATCTCAAATTTTTAGATCCTAGCCCCAATTACTAGGGCATCTTGGTGGGGAGTGTTGACCTCTTTGAGGTCGGTGTCGGAGAAGGAGATGGAGGTGTCTAATTTCTGTCTCTTCTCCCTAACTGTAAGCACCTCTGATTGGGCATTAATCGAGCTGCTAGTGCTTGATTGGCTCCCAAGGTGTGAGCCCCTCATAATTACATTTATGATGTCGTTGGGGGGTGCAATCATTACAGTAGTCGTTATGTTACCCCGCTTAGGCATCCTTGGTTTGTTGCCTCCGAGGTGTTCTGTCAGTGTCATCTTTGGAACGGTTGTCGTTCTTCCGGTGTGCCACGTATTTGTTGAAGAAGCCGTGTTGAATGGTGTTTTTGACGGTGTTCTTCAACTGAAAGCACTCTTCAATTGCATGGCCGTAATAGTTGTGGAACCGACAATATTTGTCGGAGTTTTAGTGACTGGGGTTTCCCCGCATTTTCTGTGGCCCCTTTAGTAAGTTTTAGTGCTTCACCTCGGAGTAGACCTGGGTTATAGGTCTATTCGGAGGCATGTACTAGCTATACATGAGAGGGGGAAAGGGGTGGCACTTTGTTCGGCATTTCTTCTTCTCAGAGATTTCTCCTTCAAGCCTGCTTGGCATCCTTCCGCCGAGGCGATATTTGATGGATAATTTCTCCTTATCCTACTTTCCGCCTGTCCTTTCTCGGTTGGTGTCGCACTTGCCGCGAATGTCATCTTCCTGGTCGATGTACTTCGGGGCTTTGTTCTAGAAGTCTGCCAAGCTCCTTGGCTTACTCTTCGTAAGCGATCGGAAAAAATCTCTTGAGGGTCTAATGCCAAGCTGCATGGCATGGACAGCAACTCCCTCGTTTAGCTGAGGGATCTCAGCCACAGCGTTATTGAACCGAGCCACATAGTCACATAGGGACTTGCACTTCCCCTGCCTTACTAGGTACAAGGACAAGGTATCCTTGGATGGGAGCTTACTAGCCCTGAAATGAAGGCTGAACTTCCTGGCCAGCTCATCAAAGGAGCTGATCGAATTGTTGGGTGGTGGTTGAACCACGTTCGTGTTACCTTCCTTAGCATGCTCGGGAAGGCTTTGCATAGTATGGCATCTCCATGAACGTGGAGGTTAATGAGGACACGGAAGTGAAGGAGATCGTCATCAAGGTTACCCGTGCCATCATACAGGTCTAAGGACGGAAGTTTGCTGTTGGAGGGCAATACTTCATCCTAGATACCCCTGGTGAAGGGGGGTCTTATTGTTGGCGACCAGCTCGGTGTTACTAGTAGGCTTGCTCCCCTGCTGCTCGGAGAGCCGCCTTATCATTATATGGAGCTCATTTAGGTCGCGTCGTCTGCTGGGTAAGCTTGTCATGTAGCTAAATGAGTTTAGACTCCTTGCAAGTCAGCTTCTTGCTCATTGCCAACTAGAGCTTGGTCGCGGGTAGCCACAAACCTTACTTGTTGCTATTGTAGCGGCTGGTCAAGTTGCTAATTCCTTCCATTTTGCAGCTGCTTCTGGATGTTCATCCCACCCAGTGCGGGCATTCGAAGCTTTGGGTTAGTGAGTTTGTTTAGTGTGGCACTTTACCTCGTCTAAGCGGGCTCGGAGTTTTCTGTTCTACTCAGCATTCTGCTCAACCAGGTTCTTCGCATGCTCCAGATGTTCTTCCAGCATAGCTCTTGGGACAGGCTAGTTGTTCACCAACTGTTGATTTCCTTGTCCGTCGTATTGAGACATGATGTAGAAAGCTTGTTGTGGGTTATTTGTTTGGTATGTTTAGGATTTCAGGTGTAGGAATATTCATTCTCCACAAACGGCACTAAATGTCGTTTCTTAGTTCTTGTTGATAGTTGGTTGAAGTCTGCATGTATTGAGCCTACAAAATAGTGCATAATGAGGGGACATTAAGGAGTTGTCCAACGTGATCACTTCGATGCTTAAGTTAGTAATAGTCTTTTTGTGGAATAAAGTATTAAGTGTGCAAGATTAGAATGTAGAGTTTGTAAAGAGAGTTATCGTTGGGTAGATATTTGGTATTTATAACGGAATGAAGCCGGCCGTTGGAGATCAATTGGGAGGAGAGATCTTTTCCTGCAAATGTAAGAGAGTGAGGCATGTCATCTTCGATGTGTCCCTCATATTTAGGACGTAATTATTTTATCCTTATCTTATAGTTTATGGCCGTTACAGTTTTTCATGGGCTTGGAGCATTAAGGGATAGGCCTGAAGCCTACAGAGACGAGTATAGGGACGTAAGGCTTGGCGGATCTAATCGAGTTTAAGAGTTCCTTGGTCAAAGTGTCCTGTTAACGCCTTCTATTTGAATTTGTGTGTTTATGCATCTAAATCTTTTAAAAAAAAAAAAAGGTGCCTTTTGACTCCTATATAACTATTTTGTGCTTAATTTTATGCATTTTCTAAGTTTAATATTTTATATATTATTTTATTTATAAGTAGAATAACAAAATGGGAACTAAATGTACTCTTTTTAAATATATGGCTATTTAAATGCATGATTCCAACGATAAGCGGGCTGAGTGATGAAGCAATTATAAGATGTATTTATGATATATGGCTATCTAAATACATATTTACAGTTTACTTTAACTAGTAGACACTATAGTCACATTGTGTGTATAAATTTGAAAACATTACGGAAATTTTATATAGGTACTTCATTTCTAATAAGAATCCTTCCATATCTAGTAAGCATTGAGGAGAGGCGAAAAAAAAAAAAAACAACTATAAAAAGTATAAAAGATCGCAATTCTAGATATATATTTATAAGATTAAAATATAAAAGACAGGCTTCAATCTCACATATCTATAAAATGAACTGTACAAGTTCCATATTTCTTATATTATTAAGAGTTAAAGGTTAAATACCGCGAATCTTCTTCACTCGGCAGTTTTTACTTTTATTCTTTTAAAGTAGTTTCCATTTTAAAGATATTTTATCTTTAATGTCCTTTATTTTAAGTATAAATACTCATTATCCATATTTGTATATGGTATATACGTATAAATATAATTTACGCACCCAAATACGAAGAAACCAAAGTTTCGTCTGAGTTCCTCTTAGACAGACAAAATCTTCCCCACACGCGAATGCGTCCATCGGTTATGTAAAGCGATTCAGCAAATCAATCATCCATTAATTCTAGGCACAAATTTGGGGGCCCAAAATGTGTTTATTGGACACATATCGGCCCGTATAAAAGTTTTCTATTATTGTAATCATAATAAATGTGAGAATCTCAGAAATATTTTTGCTTGAAAATTTTTCTTTTAAAGATAGCCCTTCAGCAGTGTTTGCCATAAACTTATTATTCTTTTTTATTTTTATAATTTTTTTTTCTCTTTATTTCGGGTTTTACAACTTGTGGAATAATTACTTGAAAAAAAAAAAATCTACCTGTGGAATATATCCATAAATATTAAAATATAAGAGATTAGTTTCGCTAATACATATATATATATATATATAAAATGATGATTGTGTAAAGTTTCATATCTCTTATATCACTAAGAGTTGAAGATTAAATCTTAAGGAATTTTCTTCATGTGGCGGTTTTACTCTTATATTCTTTTAAAGTAGTTTCTGTTTTATAGATATATTTTTTCTTCAAATAATATTTCATATCATTATAAACTCACAAACATATCAACGAACAACACACCAAACAAGCAGTTAACTCAACTACTAGGGGCGTATTTATATCGTGCATAAAACATCCATCTGCTTGAAAATTTATAGACCGACAAGAACAAGAAACATAGTTCGCAAAAAACATAGAAGACGTTTGTAGACCATGCTTGGTCAAGAAGTCGACTGCATGATTTAATTCATGGTCTGCCCTATAGAGAAGAACATCATTAAAACAGTTAAATTAAATGCTTACATGCCTGCAAGATTGGATGGCATAGATTAATATCCACGATAGGGTTCCTAATTCATTCAATTACTTACTGGGAGTCACTTTCACGTGCTATCATCCGGTATCTTTGGATATAGGCCATTTGTAGGCCTTTGATTGCTAGTAGCTCAGCATCTGAAGATATTTTATATTCAATGTCCTTTATTTTAAGTATAAATATCCTTGGACCATATTTAAATGGTATATATATAAATATACTTTAAGCATCCAAATATGCAGAAACTAAAGTTTCTTCCGAGTTTCTCTTAGACAGGCTTCCACAAAAAATCTTCCCCACACATGAATTTGTCCATCAATTATGGAAGGTGATTCAGCAAATCAATCATCCATTAATTCAAGGAACAAAATTGGGGGCGGAAAATGAGTTCATCGGACACATATGAGCTGGCATTAAGGGGAAAAAAAAAAAAGTTTCTATTATTGTAACCATAATAAATATGAGTAAATACTTTCCTTGAATTTTTTTGAAATTCTTTTTTATAAAGATAGCTCCTCAGCTGTGTTTGCCATAAACTTGTGTGCCTTTTGTCTCTCCAAAACCCATTCAATTTCTCAAACCAAAATCCACAATGAAGAATACATTGTCCATTCTTTTGATCATTTTCCTAGCGGTCTCCATAGCTTGTAAGGCTCTACTATCTTATATGCTCCATTTAGTATTCTGCTAAGCAATTTTAAACCTTTTTGTTTCTTCTAAATAATGCTCATCAATACTTTACTCAAAGTAAACTCCTAAATTATTTAGATTTGTTTCTGATAATTAGCTGCCACTGCTTTTTTTTTTTTTTCTTTCTCTTTTTTGGTCAACATGTGGCTGCCACTGTATAAGCATTTTTTAAGAGTTTAAAAAAAAAAAATCCACTCTTCTGTACATTGTAATGTAGTCATTCTTAAAAATGGTAAGAAACTTCTTAGCGAAGGCATCTATTAAAATATGTAATCATTAAAAATTTTTGTTTTCGTTATTTCTTAGAAATTTAATGGAATTGATACGATTCTGCAATTGATTTCTAGAGTTGATCCTCTTATTCATATTTTTTCTTTCTTTTAAGTTAAAGAAAAAATCAAATCGTATATTCAATTAAATTATATAAATATATATATATATATAAATAACATGAAAGAAAGGAATAAAGATAATATTTAGTATTTGAGTATTTTAAGTTCGCATTTTATAATTTATTCATTTTTGTAGCTATTTTGTTTTTAATGTTGGGAATTCTTTGTATCTTCTATCCCATTTAATTATTAAATGTTGTGTATGATTGATGGTGGTAGGTAATGGAACCCTCAAGGCGGAAGCAAAGATTTGTCATACACCACTTTATGGTCCATCATGTTATACGTGCCCAGGAGCATGTAGACAAAAATATGGCCCTCAGGCTGAAGCATTATGTGGAACTAATATTAAGTGCGCTTGTAGACATGCTTGCTAATGCAAATTGCCTTTTGATATGACGTAAAGGAAAATTAATAAAATCAATTATTTTTTTATTAATAAATCAATATTAGAAATCGCAAAGATAAGGAGAACTATCATATCTATATAAACGTGTTGGAATGGAACTTTATTCTTTTGTCTCCTCATCCATTTAAGTTGACCCTTTTTTTTTTTCCCCTTTAAATAGTATGTGATTCACCTATTCAAAAGTTTGTGGATGCAAAAAAAAAAAAAAAATTTATTGGATGATACTAAGTATACGTAATATGTAATCATTAATCGAATTCAAATATATGGAGATTATAGTAGATAGTTATTTAAAAATTCATTATTAATATTATCACATGTTCAAATATAATTGATAATTACATACTATATATATATATATAGTATTATTTATTGGATTTTTTATTCTTATAATAATGTCACAACAAACCATTTAATAAAAATAAAATACAATTACACTGAAAGAAAAGGTTAGAAGTACATTTCCCTTCATAAGCATCAGATAACAACAATTGTTGTTATGTTTTACTACCATAATGAATTTGATCTATCTTATTAGTTAATAGAGGAGTATTTATGCCCCTGTATTTAAGGGGTGTGGTCGACCGTTGTTATTGACACAATATGCACGCATCATATTAATGAACCTGCCTGGATGTGTGACTCCTCGATAGGAGAAACCCATTATGCAAAACACTAGGGTTTTTCATCTTCATTATTCGACTTTTGGTTTTTCTGTTAAATTTTCGACAAACCTGCTGTAATATATCTTAAATGAACATACATCCTAGAGGACGTCTTTATTAGCCCGTGGTCGGAGCTTACTTGTATTATTTTAAGCAAATACTCCTATTTTTCAATCACATTATTAGAAGTGAATACCATTTAAAAGATTCACAAACCCAATATTACGGTTAGAGAAAATCGATTTATAACATAAGATTCATAAAACCTGCAAGGATAAACGTAAAATGTTTCGATAAAGGAAAAGATTCAATATTCAGGATTTTAAAGCTGTCTATCCAGTTAATATTAATTAATTATTTATTAGTGAAAAATGTTTTCATCACTTCAACCAAAAATAAATTTCAAATATTAAATTTGAAACAAACAGTTGCATTTCTAAACCTATAAAAGGCATGATAAAGATCAATAGGTCAAACCCAAAACTCAAAGAATCAAATAAATTGTAAAGGGTCTCATTTTTGTAACTCCACCACACTTCAAATTAGCACCATCTTGCAAAACACACCTATGAGTAACATTAATACTTCTCAAAGTTTTGGGTGTTGTTTCATTTGCTGACATAAAAAAAAAGGGAAAAAAATTTCCAGCTATTGTAATTTGTCACATAATGTGATAAAACATATTTGATGTACTTATGAATATTATTTATAAAAACTAAGTATTTATTATATATATATATATATATATATACTTTTCTGCTCGTATATATTTTACAATAAGGTCTTATAAATAATTAAAGTATGTATAAATTATAATAAAGATGTATTATTAGTGAGATTTCATGATATCATATTATCTAAAAGGTGTTCTTGGTCAGATAAATATTTAGAGGGGATATAGATATTTCAACTAACATATTATATAATTAATGTCATCTCACTATACTCAGGGAAAGTGGTTCGAATTATACAAGTAAGTGTCCAAAGGTTTAGAAAGTATATGGATATGACTGATTAATAAAGGATAGAACATGCTTAATAAAGGTTTAGTTCTCGTATGAACTTTTCTGGTATATATATTAGATATAAGTCCACAAACTAAATCATACCATTTGACAATTGATAGGAGTTCACAACTATGATACTACCAACCAGATAAAAGTAGTCAATATTGTAGTAGCCTCATCTCATGCAAGTGATTCTTGCTTTGTGATCATTTATCATGATGAGAGAAAAGCATTTGCACCAACAAACCCTAGGTGTCTACTAATAAAGCAAATGTCAAGTGATAACCATACCATGTTTATTTAAAAAAAAAAAGAAAGAAAGAAAGAAAAACACAAATGCACCATGTTTATATAAGTTAAATGCATAAAGTATTTGCTCTATTATGTTTTTTCTTTTTTTTTTCGGGGGGGAGGGGGAGGTTTGATGTTAATGTAAAAGGGTTGGAAATGCACAAAGTCTAAGAACCAAGAAATAAGGTAAAAAACAATCACATTTGAGCAGCAAGAGCACAATTTTCAAACAACAAGAAGAAGAGTTGAACAAAGTGGATCATGCATGAGATTGTTTGAATGTGGATCATGAGATTCAAACGATATGATCCTCATGCCCAACCTATGATAGTGAGCAAAAACATTAATTGATGACATCCATTCGAAACCTATTGGGGAGACTCAAACAACCCTTGCTACATTAAGGGAAGCCTTATTAAGCAAAAATTTAAGTAGATGAAGCCTTATCAACCCATTAGAGAGACTCATACATAATCCTCTATGTAAACTAATGACAAGTAGACATAGATTTACTTTTTTAAGAATATTTTATATCTCTAAGACTCATTTAACTTTCTCTAGCTTGTATTAATCATATAGGACATTTAAGTAGATTTTAGTGGATTTAACTTAGTTTTAACATTCTCAATATTGTATTGTTGTTGTTTTCACCTCCAGACATCGTTGAGTTATTAAAAGATGGAGCGTTTGGTATATCTTGAGATCTTACGTTTGTTTCATAATTGTAAGCATTAGTTAAGCTGCTTCACAATGAAGCTTTGCTTTCGATTTGAGGAGAATGTAGTTTTATGCAAATGAGTAGGTGTATTGTATGAATGGTTTTTGCTCTTACTATTTATAAGGCTCTAATACAGGTTGACTAAACATGTAGAGATCAAAGTGCAATAACAAATATAAAACTTAGAGTTGTTCCAAAGCTTATCTAGAAATAAACTCAATGCTTTATTTTCATTAGATAACTTGCTTTTTAATAGATTAGTATCAACGCAAGATCCAAAGATTGAGCTATTGATGGCACCATATATCAACTATACACTTTACACTTAAGATGGGAATACTAAATGGAATTATGTAATTTATCATTCGTACAGTCGTAAGATGTTTGCTTTTTCATCAATAATCACTTATAGATGGTTAGATTAGGTGAATAAGATCTCTATAATCCAAGGAGTAGAGAAAATTTTAGGAGCCCTTAAAACATAATGTCAATAACTTCCGCTAATATTATACCCAAACTACTTCCTTTTTAAGTGCTCTTTTTGGCTGATTGGCATAAAAATTTTATTTAACATGAAAATACAATAAAAACATAAACACAAATAAGTTGCCACAATAGTTCATTAATTAAAAAAAATGTTTCTTTAAGGAAAAATATTCTACTATTAAATTTTTATTTTCTTTTATACTCTCAATTAGTGTTGTCAATCCTGGTTTAACCTTACCGTTCTAACTCGATTTGATCTGACCTCTCCATAAAACCAGTTCGAGTAACTTATTTAACCCTCATCGACAATTACCCTAATTGACCCAATTGATCCAATCTGGTTCCTTTAAGAACTTACTAGTTTTTTTGGGTTAAAACATATTATTTTCTCTAATATTTTCTATAAAATATGCCAATTTGTTAAAAAAATAAATATAAATCAAAGAAAAATAAAACGTAAAAAGCTCTCAATTTTCAATTCTTCAAGAAGTGGGTAATTTTTTTGACTTCATATATAAATATAAATTATATTATAATATTTTTATTTACTTCGATTCAATCCCAATTGACCTTTTCAACTCTTAATCCCTTTTCATTTTCTGATCAATCTTGACAACAATGCTCTTAATGTATGACATAACATTTTTGGTCAAGTTGAGACTAAACACCATTGTTATTATGTGTCTTTCCCTCTATAAGCATCACCTAGTGATGGAATGGAATTATTGTTTCTTTATATTGGTTTAAATTTTTTTATATTGGTTTAATTAATTACTTTATTTTATATTGTAAATTATATCAAATCGCTTTATTTTTACTTTTTCTACGCATATCACGAGTTTAGGGTATTAATGTGTGAATAATTGTAAATGAAAGCGAAAATTCTTAGTTTTTGTATTAAATAATTAATTTTTAGATAGGCTGGCTCTTATATTGTTATGTCCATTTGGTAAAAATTAGACGTAATATTTTGTCTTTTGAAATTTCACATTGTGTTTTTGTTGGTACAAAGATATGGAAGTTTTTATATTCTTCATTTTTTTCTTTGCTTTTTTGGCAACATCATGGAAGAAAATTTTATTTAATGTGGAAATGCAATAAAGCGCACACACACATATAAATTGTCATGATACTTCATAAATTGAAAAAAAAAAAATGCTTCTTTGTCAATGTATGACATAACATAACATTTTGGATCAAGATGATACTAATTACCATTGTTGACCATCTACCCAAATTTTTAAATTTTTAGAGAGTGATGGAATGGAATTATTGTTTGTCTACATTTTGAATTAATTACTTTATATTGTATTCTAAATTGTACCAAATCATTTTATTTACTTTTTGTACCCACTAGATCCGCTAGTAAATATAATTTACTGCCCAAATATGAAGAAACCAATGATTCTTTCTGATTTACTTTTAGACAGGCTTTTACAGAAAATCTTCCTCACACATGATGTGTCAATTATTTATGCAAAGTTGCCCAGCAAATCTATCATCCATTAATTCTAAGCACAAATTCGGGGTTAAAGATGAGACTATTGGAGACATATCGGCTATTAGAAATAAATTTTATATTATATAAATAACCATAATAAATGTGAGAATATCAAATATTTTTTCCTTGGAAATTTTCTTATAAATATAGCTCACTAGCGCTGATTGCTATAAACTTGTGTGCCTTTTGTCTCCCCCAAACTAATCCCATCCAATTTCTCAAACCAAAGTCCACAATGAAGACTACATCATCCACTCTTTTAGTCATTTTCCTAGTGGTCTCCATTGCTTGTAGGGGTCTAATATCTTATAGGCTCTATGTAGTATTTTGCTTAGCAATTTTAAAACTTTTTATTTCTTATAAAGGATGTTATGATTCTTCCACCATTCCATCCAAGATTCTAATTATCAATACTGTAAATAAACTCCCCATGTATTCATATTTTTTTTTTGTCATAATTTTGTCATGTTAAAGGCCATTACTACTATACTACAGAGATAAAAAAAAAAAAAGAAAAGAAAAGAAAAGAAAAAGAACCTTTCTCATTCATTATATACACTTGCATTTAATCGTTCTTAAAATTGTAAGGAGTGTGTTAGGTTTGAATGGTTATTGTTCTGAAGGGATGTATCAACATTTGTGATTGTTAAAAATTACTCCCGGAAAAAAATTATGTTTCCTAGTTTTCCTTATTTCTTTGAAAACATAACGAAACCGTTATTCAGTAATTGATTTACAAAATCCATTCTCTATTAATACTTTTTTCTTTTTTTAAGGGAAAGAAAAAGGTCAAATGATATATTTGATTAAATTATATAAAAAAAATTACGGTAAAGAAAATGAATAAAAGAAAGTATCCGGATAATGAGTATTTTGTAATTTTTTTTTTTAAAGTTTTGTAGTTATTCTTTTAAAAGCTTTATATCTTGTATCCCAATTAATAATTATTAAATGTTGTGTATGATTGATGGTGGCAGGTAAAGGAACCATTGAGGTTGAAGCCGTACTTGGAGAAAGTCATTGTCGTACGCCAATTGAACATGCGACATGTGATACGTGTCCAAAAATATGTAAAGATCAATTTGGCCCTCAAACCCAATATCAATGTTCACCTAGTCCTCCTTGCGTTTGTCTGTATCTTTGTTAATGTAAATTGCTTTTTTGATATGGTAATTTAAATAATTGTAATAATTGCAATAGTTTCTTTTTCTTCAAAAAAAAAAAAAAAAGAGAGAGAGAGAGAGAGAGAGAGGAAATTCCCTAATTGGATTCATCCAGCTATATTGATGCATGTGCTTGAAAAAGTAACTCATAATGTGAACTAATATATCTATATAAATTAATGTGAAAGTCCATATTAATGCTATTAAATTATAAAAGATATGGTCATTGATATAATATTGTTAGCACAATATTAAGTGTATATAAAATGAACATACAACTAAGAGGGTGTCTTCATTAGCTCGAAAGCTTACTTGCAATATATTAAGAAGGTAATCCTCGATTTTATGCCAATTTAAATTACGAACACGCATGAAAAAAGATTTATCCTATAATTAGAAGTGAATACCATTTTACAAAGATTCACCAAACTCCATATACACAAATCAAACTATGACTATAGAGAAATGATTGTTTACAACATGAAATCTATAAAACCGTGAGGATAAATGTAAAATGTTTAAAAAAGATAATTTACTTATTAATGGGTTTTTCCAAGATTCCCATCAAGTTAATATTTATTGCTCATTAATTTTTAAAACCATTTTCATCTATTTAATCAAGAGTAAATTTTAAATATTAATTTGAAGAAGTAGTTGGCATGATGAAGAATATCAAACCCAAAGCTTAAAGAAAACAATAAAAAATAAAAATAAAAATAAAAATACAATACACTTTGTAGCTCCATCACGTAACCTTTTTTTAGTTTCAGAGTTTTTCTTTAAGTAGACATCATGATCTTCCTCAATTGATTTTCATCATGATGTTATCCTTAATTAACAGCTGCAAATGTTAATATAAATAGGTAGCACCCCTACGTTGTTTGCACGTGAAATTAGATTAACTAATATCGTTAAAGTTATAAATAATAGTATAAACGCAGTTAAATTATGCAAAGATTGTTCATTGGGAAGAGAAAAGTCAAGGTAAGAAAAGATCACCCCTGAAATGTGCTATAAACAGGGGAAAATAGTGCTATACAAACACATGGGGTATATGGTTGAAACAAACAATATTATTAGTAGTTCTAATATAATTAAATGCAAAATTAACCAAGTTGTTTACTAAATAAGAAATTTAAATCAAAACTTGATATGATATTTTCAAGGAGCTAGGATTATTATTTTCATTGTCCATTTTCTATAATATTATTCATTTACATAACAGGTATACTTGAATAAAATAATTTTCATCAATTTTACATTAAATCGGTATATATATATGAATTTTATACCTTTAATGGTAAAAGCCACAAAGTTGCCCTTTTAAGCAAAAACGTTCAACAAAATTGAAAGCTAAAACAATAGGACTTTAGCTATCCTAATGCGCTTGGATTGGGTAAATTGAAGGTAATTTTCATACATATTATTGAGAAACCAAACCTAATCAAACATGTGAAGCAGAGGGATAAGGAAAGGCTTAGGAAGAGGATCTACTTTCTTGTGAATTATATATAGGGGATTGTATGTGGTCCACATCAATTTTCTCCAGTTCACTCTAGCTACACTTGTAAATTCGTAAATAAATTAAATATATAGAAAGCTACAATATAAAACTATATAAACAGAGAATTCTTAAAAAATGAATGTAAATAAAATCATTTAGAAAAAGAAAGAGAGTTAATATTGTGATAATTTAGTGGTATCATATTTGATTTTTTATTCAAATAGACTATAGGGTTCAAATTCTTCTCCCTAGTTAAAAAAAAAATAAAAAAAAAGAGAGAAAAAGAAAGAGCTAACTTGATAATGTTATAGTAAAGTATAAAAATAAATAAATAAATAAATAACAACACCACTTTTAGGCAATTACCAATAAATGCTTTAAATAAATATATAACGAAAAATCTGGGATTGAAAAACACATATTAATGCTTCACAAAACTCTGTTTGTAGATGAAGATAGAGTACTTCAAAATGTAACAACACCAACAACTGAGATGTATAGATTTTCTTTTATTAAAAAAATGAACCAAATCATCATCCGTAAATAATAAGTAATTTCACTTACATGGATGCACAGCCGGTCATACTATTCGGACAATTTGTCACGTGGGACTGGTTGTTTTCTATCTTCTTCCTTCTTACGTGCTTTTTTGTGGGAGTACGACATAAAAAATTTATTTAACATGGAAATGCCATAAAAAGCTATATAAATTGCTACAATACTTCGTTAATTTAAAGAAAAATTATTTTTAAGGAAAAATATCATACGATTAATTTTGACTTTCTTCTTTTTTTTATACTCTCAATGTATGACATAACATTTTCGATCAAGTTAATATACTAGTTATCATTGTTATATTGCCTTTCCCACTATAAGCACTATCTATCCAAATTATCAAATTTATAGGTAGTGATAGAATGAAATTATTGTTTCTCTACATTAGTTTAAATTTTTTGTATTGGTTTAAATAATTACTTTATATTATATTCTAAATTGTATTAAACTGCATTTTTTTATTTTTTACACACACATGCATGGTATTAATACACATTAACCTGCATATATATCTCTATTATTAAGTGAATAATTGTAAATGGAACAAAAGATTTCACTTTTTGTATTAGATAATTGATTTTTAAATAGGTAACTCCGACATTGTTATGCTCATTCTGTAACAATTAGAGGTTTTTTTTTTTTTTTTCCTTTTTACATTGTGTTTTTGTTGGCAAAAAGTATGGAATTTTTTTATATTCTTCCTTTTTTTACATGCTTTTTTGGTAATATGACATAAAAACTTTATTTAACGTGAAAATGCAATAAAAATGCAAACAAAAATAACTTGCAATAATACTTCCTTAATTGAAAATTTTCTTCTTTAAGGAAAATATCATGCCATTAAATTTTAATTTTCTTTACTTTTGAACTCTTGGTGTTCGGCATAACATTTTCTGTCAAGTTGATATTAATTACCATTGTTTTATATTTTTCCCTCGGTAAGCATCACTTACTCAAATTTTCAAATTTATAAAGAGAGTGCCTAAATAAAATTATTGTTTCTCTATATTGGTTCAAATTTTTTGCATTAGTGTAATTAATTCATTTTATATTCTAAATCGTATCAAATCACTTTATTTACTTTTTGTATACTCATGAAATACGTGATAGGCTACTAATGATGATTTACCACCTAAATACGAATAAACCAAAGATTTGTCCGAAAATCTTCCTTACACATTATGCGTCAATTAATTATGTAAAGTTATTCGGCAAATCTATCCGCCATTAATTCTAACCACAAAATTCGGGGTTAAAAATGAGTTTATTGGAGACATATCGATTAGTATAAAAAAAAAATTCTATTATATATAATAACCATATGAATGTGAGTATCTCAAATATTTTTTCCATTGAAAATTTTTCTTATAAATACAGCTCACTAGCTATGGTTGCTATAAACTTGTGTGCACTTTGTCTCCTCAAAACTCATCCAATCCAATTTCTCAAACCAAAATCCATAATGAAGAGTACATCATCCACTCTTTTGATCATTTTTCTAGTGGTCTCCATCACTTGTAAGTGTCTAATATCTTTGTGGGCTTTGTTTAGTATTTTGTTTAGCGATTTTGGAACTTTTTATTTCTTTCAAGGGGTCCTAATTATCAATACGTCAAATAAATTCCCCATGTATTTCGATTTGTTTCTCATAATTGCTACTATACTGCGGTTGTGTACTTCAGGAGGATTTGTTAAAGAGTTCTAAGAAAGAAAGAAAAAGAAAAGAAAAAGAAAAAATCATTCATTCTATACACTTGCATGTAATAATTCGTAAAATGATAAGAAGTTTCTAATGTTTGAATAGTTATTGTTTTGAACGTGTTTATTAATATTTGTGATTCGTTAAAATTACATTTTTCACTTTTCCTTATTTCTTTAAAAATATAATAAAAACGATACGATCCAGCAATTGATTTCTAGTGTCCATCCGCTCTATTCATTTTTTTTTTTTTCCTCTTCTTAAGGGAAAGAAAAAGGTCAAATGATATTTTTCATTAAATTATAAATAAAAATGACACGATAGAAAAAATAATAAAAGAAAGTATCTGGAATTATATTTTATTATAATTTATTCATTTTTATAGCCATTCTTTTGAAAATTTTGTGTCATATATTGGATTAATTATTAAATGTTGTGTTTGATCAATGGCGGCAGGTAATGGAACCATTAAGGTTGAAGCAGACCTTGAAAAACTCCACTGTCACACGCCAATGCCAAATTCGACGTGTGATGCGTGCCCAGAAGTGTGTAGACAACGATTTGGCCCTGAAACCGCATATCAATGTGGACCAGTATGCGTTTGTACCCATCTTTGCTAATGAAAATTCCCCTTTAATAAGTCAATTTAAATAATTGCAATAGTTGTGGTAAAATAAATAAATAAATAAGAAATCGTCATAGCTGTAATAGTTTCTTTTTATTTTTTTTTTTAAAGAGAAAGAAATATTTGCCCTAATTGGATTCTATGATACAGCTATATTGATGCATGAGATTGAAAAAATTTTATGTGGTCCACATCAATTTCCTCTAGTTCACTTAGTAAATTTTTTAAGCTAAGTAAAAAAGGACCGTGGTTAAAGTTGAGACTTTCTTTCCCTTATTAGTAAAGGGCTGCAAGACATCCGTGGAGTCTGTGCCTTTCATATCACCACAATACTGGTCGTTCAAATACCTTCTTACTAAGGTGAAATTGCCAATGGATCAAATCAACTTCTATAGTTAAACAATCAACAGATGAATGAAGAAGACAGAGCAGACCGCAGACCGATGAGCGTTTGCCTAGCTCGATCAGGATCTTTGATTGGACAGAAGATCGGTTAGTCGGAGATTAAGAGCTGCAATATAAAATTAAGTCAACAAAGAATTCTTAAAAAAAAATAAAATAAAATAAAATCATTAACAGAAAAGAAAGACAAAAACAAAAGTGTAATCTAACTTGATAATGTTATGGTGAAGTATGACAATAAAAAATAAAAAATAAAAAACAAATGACAACACCACTTTTAGGCAATGAGCAAGAGATGCTTCAGATAAATACCAAAACGGAAAATTTGGGATCCCGAAAACACATATTCATGCTTTACAAAACCCTATTTGTAAAAAAACTATATAATACTTCAAAATTTAACAACATCAACCGGTGAGACGTGTAAATTTAATTATTAAAAAAATATACCAAATCATCATCCGTAAATAATGAGTGATGTCACTTGCAATGGATGTACAATCTTTTGTACCATTGGGATTAATTGTCACATGTTCTGGAGGCATGGGCTGCCTGCTTGCCCATATATATATATATATATATATATTTATAACTGCTTGGAAAAGTTTCCGTTCTTAATATATTTATAAGGATCCATAAAAATGTAAATGTAAATGTAACTAAAAATAGTAATGGGTTAATTACTGTATGCACATTCTGAGAAATCGCTGTTTCCCAATTTCAGAAAAAAAGTAGAAGCTGGATAGTGATTTATGTACTGACCGTACAACACCAATACGAGTATGGTTTGCTAAATAAAGAAAATCGAAATGTGAGGTTTCGATTTAATATCACGCATGAAAGAAGTAATATTAAGACCTTAGGATACCAAAAGAGGCTCCTGGGCTTTTAATATTGTAGACATAAATGATTAATCAACCTACTGAAACCTTTTGAAAATAAACCAAAAATGGAGATTGATCAATATAATATACATACATACATATATATATATATATATTAGCGGATGAAAATTTAATACATACATATATCTAGTTGGTAAACCATTAATCACAAAGCAATTACTTAATTGAATATATGCAAGAGTAAGATAAGGAAAAGAAAATTAACCATATTAACCAGTCAGCACAATGGAATGATGTACCAGAGGAGTAGACGGAAGTTTTTGTAATAGCCCAATCTAATTCCATTTTCTTTTAATGTAATAGGCATTTAAATAATATTAGCATACGATGCATCCCTATTGCATACGTAGATTTAACAACATTAAATTTATACTTTCAAAATTTACCATTATGAATTCTATAAAAAATAATAATTTTTATTTATATTGGGTTTTATCAATAATTTCAATTTTAATATACATTTCTTTAATATTATCTCATGAATTTATCATTATTTATCTTTTTTTTTTTTTTAATAGGTAAATTGGATTTGAAGTAGTGGAGATTGGAGAGAGGGAGAGGAGATTAGAATTGGAAAATTGTTCCTAAAATTTTGAAGCAGTGGGAGGAAGAGAGAAAGAGGAGATAGAGATGGATGATATGGTTTATCATCAAATTTACTATAATAACCATGCAGTTATTCTTATGGCATTTAGTATGATAAACTTTTAAGGATATTTAGTAGAATTTTATGAAAAAAAAAAAAAATAAGGACGATTACTTAAGCCTCTTTGAGTTTTAATAATATAGATGTATTCATAAGACACTAAATGGCAATTATAAAACCCTAGGACTTAAATATTATGTAGATATATGGATTAGCTTAAATTATATATATAATATTTAAGGAGATAAAATTATTAGAAATACCTGAATTTTTATATTTTTTTTTGTTTTAGTACCTAAATTTTAAACTTATTCATTTTAATACCTTAACTTTTTAAATGAAACAAATTAGTATATTTGTTATAGCGGTTGTTATAAAGAATACTTATATGTTTTACTTTAAAAAGTTGAAATATCAAAATCAAATAAAAAAAAAAGTTTAAGCATTAAAATAGAAATAAAATGAAAGTTGACATACTTATATTATTATTCTAACATCTTATAATAATGGCCATTATAATAGAACTATCAATTTATCTTACTTTAAAAGTTAAGATATTAAAATGAACGAGTTTAAAATTTAGGTATTAAAATTAAAAAATATGAAAATTCAAATACTTATACCGATTTTATCCTAATATTTAAGTTAAAAGGACCCAACAACTATCTTAATTACTATTTGTCTTCACTTGCAATATATAATAGAGTTAAATATTTTTCCATGTTAAATAGAATAACTATTTCTCAAACATCGAGTAATCTACATTATTTCTGTAATCACTTCCGTCTCAAACCCTTCTCGATTTGTCCCACTTTCTCAGCTTTTTCTCCTTTTTATTTCTTCAAATTAACTTTTCATTTCTGTTTTTTTTTTTTTTCTACCAAAAGAATTAAATTCCAATTTCAAATAATAAAAAACACCGCATATGAAAATAGTAGTTTTTCAAATATCATTATCCACATTTTCAAGCAAAAACAGCCTTACTGGTTAATATGGTTATCTTGTATGGAGTAAGGTTATCTTGTCAGTGATGATTCTAAACAAGTGCTGCTCCAGCCACCACCAGATCCTAGCCAATTTGGTGCTTTCAAATTTCTGCTTTCACGTTTTATAATTTTTCTTTTTATAAATATTGTACTCATTGTGTTCATTAGTAAAGGTTTTTTAGCTTCACATTATCCCGTTAAAATACGTAAATAATAGTGTTCGGAATAAAGGAAGTGAATATATATGCCTTTTAGGCACATATCCACCATTGTAATGTGGTAATCACTGTTATTGGCTATTTTAATCTTTGCAGATCTGTATTTTCATCTTTTCAACTCTTATCCTCGCATGTGAATTGGCTGCCAATTCTTTTGTACGTCGAAATCCATTTTCATTTAAATTACCATATCTCTTTAAATTACCATGAGCCTTCTACTGTTAAGAAATACAAGACAATAGATAGGTTAAAAAATGGTCGAAGTGAGTAGTTTTTTTATATCTTAGTAACAAGTTACAATACATCTTATCAAAATCGTTAAACTCGCAATAATTCTACTTAGAATTATTATAGGATCTATAAAATCGAAACGTAAAATTCAAATATAAAAATATAAATTTTTATAACCTATGTAATTATAAATATACTTATAATAGTTATTCAAAACTTGAGATACATGATAAAAATAAAAAAAAAAATGAAGAAATTAAGTTTTTCTTTTTTTCATAAAAATTCCTAATATATAATCTAATATGCATGAAAAAATGGTAAATAGAGCTGAAACTAAACTTTTTTCCATTTTTTTTAAAAGCTATAAATTAAAGAGAACCAAATATTTCAACTCATTTTAAATTATTGATAGTATAAAATAAAGTATATAGTTTTTTTTTTAATTTGTTATTAAAGTTAAAACTTAGATAAATGCTATGAACATAAAATAAAAAATCAGAGGTAAAAAAATTAGAATAGGATAGGACATATATTATAATAGCTTAATAATTGATGATTTGTAAAAGACTAATTATATTATTTTTTTCTTTAATTTTTTAGTTAATTCAACTTAGATTTGTAGAATTGATAAAGTTGATAAAAAATATAAGTTTCTATTAAGTTTATATGTAAACTCGATTAAAAAAGTAAGATTTTATATATAAAAAAAAAAAAAGACTCTACATTCGAGTTAACTTGAAAGAATCACCTTAAATCGTAAACTTATAAAATTATATGGGTAAAATCATGATTTTAACAACCATACATATCGTAATTTTATAGAATTTAATTAGGAAAAATGACGAGAAACACTAACTTTGTATGTCAATTTGGTTCTGCATCAAGGAAATGATTTTTTGATGAAATAGTTTGTTGCATCTAGTGCAGGTTAAGAAGGAAAATTCAAAAGTCAAATATGCAAGTTTCATATCCAACATCATCGTGCTTAACAAGAAATGTTTGAACGCTCATATGTCATTGTATTAGACGATGCATTTGATTTATTTCTATAATAATCTTACAATAATAAGGATGATGATTGAAAGGATAAAGAACAACGGAAAAAGAAGAGCACTAATTACAAGAAGAGCAGGGAATGTGGATAGTTTAATCCACCTTAGGACATAAAAACATAATGCTACATTTGGTGTATAGGAGTGAGCTAGATTGGAATTGCGAATTTGGCTTTCATTCCTTTTTCTTTATATTTGAAAGAGTATTAAAAAATCGAAATCGTGATTTCATAAATTTGACGACTTTAGCTTAAAAGAGGAATTTGATTCTATTTTCTCAATGGAGAATTGGCTATTTCATTCCATTATCATTTATTATTATTAATCAAAATTACTTATATAACATTTAATTTAGTTCCAATGTTTAATATTTAAGAGTATTTTTTATAATTATTACTATATACATCATTAATTTCAATCTATTCTATTTTAACAATGTTTCCAAACATGGAAAAGGATTTTCCATTCTGCTCTTTATTCCATTGCAATTAATTTTGATATATTTTATTTCAAATCATTCATGTATACCCAATGTAACATAAAGTTTTATTACGTAAAACAATCAATAAACAACCATTTATTTCCAATTCATTGTCAAGGTGAGTTAATCGGTGAAGCAATATTTTCTTTTTTTCGTTTTTTTTTTTCAATCCTTCTCTTTCTAAACATCGGCTGTTTATATATGATTTAATAAATATTTTGTATTTGAAATCTAACTATACACATGTTTAACTTAGACACATGCATCGCAAGTACAAATCTATAAGTATATATTAAAAAAGATTTGAAGTTATCCATTATTCATATCTATATATTCTATATCTATATTATTAAGCTAATAGTGACTTATTCATCCCTAAATGAATACTTCATTTAATGAAATTATTACTATAACCGTTTAAATCCCACGTTGTCCTCTACCCCTCTCTCTGACTCACTCTTTATCTTTCATTTTGTTGGTAAATTGCTACTCACCCTTTTTGACTCTCTTTCTAACCTTTAACTTCCATTTTGTATGCAAACTGCTACTCTATCCTTGTCCAATGGACATTGCCAAACACCATTGAAATCGAAAACGAAGAAATCGGAAGGAGCAGGGGAGAGAAGGGTGCAAAGATCCTCAAACAGCCGTACAAAATGGCCATACAGATTCCAATTCCAATACACCTCCCATCCTAAGATTTCTCTTATAATTTTAATGCCCTAATATCTCATTCCATTTTTTATCTAGGTTTTGTTTTTTCCCTTTTTTTGTGTATAGTAGTTGGATCTTTCGTTATTTCTGATAATATATATAAGATTAAGTAATAAAATACTTTTGGCTAAGCAATATTGTATTTTTTTTTTTTGAATATTGGTAGTGGAATTTTACTCTATGATTCTATTCACGAGTTTGTTTTAATACAAGTATAGTGGCTGAGAAGTTATCTACTTTATTGAGTCTTGCCAGAAGATTACATGTTATGAAATTGCAAAATTCTGATATCTCTTTACTGATAATGTTTTGCTTACTTGATACAATTACACGGGAGGGAAAATTATCATCCTACTGAACATAGAAGAACCAAATGACTCCACTCAAATAATGCAGAAGATTATCTCAGTGGAAAGGTACAAATTTGATGCTCTATTTTCACTATTTATTACATTATGAATAATGAGTTCAGTAAATTTTTAATTTTGAAAAATAGTGTACAATCATAGAGGTTATTTTATTTTTTGTAAAGGGCCCTTTGGGTAATTAAATCTTTGGCTCGATTTAATGACTTGGATCGGTTTCTTGGATTACTGCGCTCAATTTTAAGGATGTGTTAAGAAAATTTAGCATGTTAAGCTCAAAAAATAGGGATTATTAGACTAGTTTGCTTATTTTTTATTTTACTTGGTCTTCTTGTGTGTGAA
This sequence comes from Lumnitzera littorea, assembly GCA_024138015.1. Classification (NCBI taxonomy): domain Eukaryota; kingdom Viridiplantae; phylum Streptophyta; class Magnoliopsida; order Myrtales; family Combretaceae; genus Lumnitzera; species Lumnitzera littorea. The sequence goes on from JAMXBB010000011.1 coordinate 4,054,443, forward strand.
AATAAGCTTTGAAAGAGTCCATTTGTTTATAAAAAGCCCTCTTATGCTTTCATATAAGCCTTAGCTTATATTATATAAGAAGTTAGTTTATTCTTATTAAGCTTGATGACGACGTAGGATTAAATTGGCCCAAACTCATCCAAATTCCGTAGATTCTTAAGGAAAATTAGGCGTCAGTATGGACTATCAATCATCAGAGAACAATCTATTGGCTTGCATCAGTAGTTCATTGGATCTGTCCATCTTAGGATTATTCAATGATCCAAATCAAGAGCTCAAATCTATGAATAAGAATTTCCTCCTTCTCATTTGCAATATTAGAAGCATAAATAAGCTTCTAAAAAACATTAAAACCCTATTAGAATGGTTCCAAGAAAGATCAAAATAAAATATTTGTTAAAAATAAATTAAGATTGATCGAGAATATGTAGTTTGATCCGATGTTACACAAAAGCTTTGAGAAACCAAGTTTAGTTGTTATTCCTTTTATATTTCTCTTTAATAACAATTCTTTCTGTGTCATCAATTCAAGACTTTTTTGAATCGATTATGATGCGATATATACGTACTCTACTATCTATAATAATCTCAATTTGCATTTCTCTACCTAATTAATGTTTTTTAAAATGATAATATTTAGTTGCGTAATTTTTATACTACCGAATCGAACAAAAGATTTTGTCTCATATTTGGTTTATGACTTTGCTTAATGATTGCATAAACAATTAAGCTAATGGATTAAACAAAAGGTTCAAACTTCATCTATATTATGATACAAAAATGAAAATATTTTGTATTCTCAAAAATACCTCTTTATGTTATAATATTGAGTTAATTAATATTTTTTTTATTAAATATTACAAAAAAATTATTTATTTTATAATATAAATAAATAATTTTTTAATATAAATTTTATATCTAGTATTGTATAAATTAAACATGATATAATAAATTTATACTATTCGATCATCATTATACTTATCTAAACCAATTCAATCTTTAAAACCAAACATTACCTAATGATATGTTTATAAGAAGTGCTTGATACAAATTCTCATGTCAGGCATGTCTATCTCCTTTATAGCAAAAAATACTTATAAGGATTCAAGTCTTCATTTAAGCATCCCTTCTCTCTCATCCTTTGTCCGATAATGTTATAATTCAATCTTTTAGGTCAATTTGGCCATGCATTTTCATGGTGGTTGCGTAAGCAAGCACTTATACCTTATTTATTTTTTAATTTCCTTTTTATATATTTTTGATAAATAATAAATAAAGTATTATCAAATAAAAAAAACATTATAATTTATATATTGGTTAAAAATTAATGTTAATATGGGATCCGAAAAAGATTTAAAAATTTGGTTAGTAAAGTTTATGAAACATTCCTCTATAAAGTGAAAAGGTATTTAAGAAAGAGAGGTATTTAGGACGATGATTGATGATGTGGCACCCTTAGAACTGTTTTAGACATCAACATATTCTACGGAGCTACGTTTATATCCTCTTTTATAATGTTATTTTAATTGATATGTATTGGCTCAGGTAGATGTTACTTTGTTTTCAATATGTTTTTTGTTTTTTCTTTCTTAGAGACGTGGTGAATGGTCAGGTTCATAAATATTTCTCTTCTTATTACTTTTTCTTTGTAATCGGTAAAGCCTAATGTTATCGTTCATCTTTGGAGTAAAACTTAAGAAAAACGAGTTAAAAGTAAAATATGCATGGTTGAAACTATAATATGATGAGTTAGTCGGATGATTTATCCCTGCTATTATTTAATATGAGACAACATGTCAATTTAGTCAAAACATCACGATAGAATTAGGATGTCCTTTTTCTCTTTATTTTGACTAAAATTATGCTGAGCCAATATTATCTTAAGGTGCTATTATGAAAAGGATTATTTGAAGATTTTTTCTAGAAGGAAAAGGAAGGATGATAGAGAAGGCATAAGATTCGAGTTGTAAAGAAAAGGAAAAGTTTTAAAAATTCAAAACATCTTGATTGTGCTTTGAGTCTGAGTGAGAATAATCATATTTATCATGTGATGAAAAATTATAAGTTACACGATGATATACATATATGGAAAATTGCTCGACATGATTTTAGCTATTTTAATTTTAGTAATAACATTAGTTATGTTTGATGTTAAATTGGAGGTATGCAGCTACATGATTGTGCACATGAAAGGACTTCAAGGAAAAGAAAAATAAAAATTAAAGTTGTAGTTTAATTATATGAATATTACTTTAAATCGCTGGTGAAATGAGTTTTCATTTCATAGATTGAAATTTTGATTAGGAAAAACCCTATGCATTTGCATTAATTATTCTAAGTCGTAATAATTGAGTCGTTGTAATCGATTCAAAGGTTTATTTTCCTTGATTGTAGATTTTATTAAATGCGGTGGAAGTAGATTATGTTTATATAGTAAAACATTGTAACGTGGAGATTGTGCTTATGTGATGAACAAGTGTAATATAGAATTAGTGAAATTGCAATGCACAAGAAATAATGATTGGAGGATGATTTGGTTTTGACAATAGAATCATCTTTTGTCTAATATTTCTTTTCTTTTTTTTTTTTTTTTCCGTTCATGATTTGTGAAGTACACTATATAATAGGGATTACAAAGTAATTGTATTATACAGGATATTTATTCTTATGATATCAAGGGTCATATGATAAGTTGCAAAGATAATTTATTTAGAATTTAGTCCTACATGGTAGAGTATAAGTATAATGTCCTCTTATCTCGTACCAATTTTAGAATTTGTAATTTATGATATGGAGGGTACAAATTTCTAGCTATATTAAATAATATTAATAAATGATAATATATATTTTTGAGGCCAATAAGTTTTTTAGTAAAAAGGAAAAAAAAAAAGGGTGCCAAAGCCCACAAGTTAGTAACTTTAAATGGGTAGATATAATACTGGCTCTCTTGTTTTATATTTTTCATTCTTTACACCATTCTTTTCTATTTTCCTCTTAAGCTCTATGTTTTTTTTATTATTTTCCCTTATTTCTTCCTATTTGCTATCATATAAAGTTGAAATAATTAAGGTAGAAAATATTAATTTTTATATTTTAATTTAAAAGATTTTATTAAACGTTTTAAAGACTTTACATATGAAAAACTTATAATATCATATAAATTATTATATAAATATCATATAAACATGAAATTTTTAAGAAGAATAATAAAATTTATTGGTTTTATAAGCTATTCTATACTCTATAGTTTTAAAGTACACATGTTTTCAGATAGTTATAGGATGTTAGAAAATAAATTTCAATTTCAGCATTTTGAACTTGTATTTTTATAAGATAGAGTGCGAGTAAGGTCTTATACTATCTTAGCCTAATTATATATGAATTTATAATTAACCTCCTTAAAACCTAATAAAGAAAAAAAAAATAATATAAAAGTTTTGAAATATTCTACATCATAAATTTAACTATAGACTAACTACAGAATATCGAATATAAAATTATTACCATGTAACAGTATCTGCAGCACTGTCAACAGAAGGCCTAGATTAGTCATTCTTGGTAGATTTGAATCGTTCGGACATTATAGTTTATCTTTTATTCGTTAATTCAACGTGGATGCGCAAATCTAACACAGTGTCGTTTGGAACGAAGGACTGAATGGAGTAGGAGAGAAAAGTAGAGGTACCAACTTCATTTACTTGATTGTTTAATGAATGAACTGCGGAAAGGCGGTGGAATTTTGTTATATTGGTCAACTAAATTTTGATCACTTTAAATATAGAGCTACAAGGAGGGAAGAGACAAAAAGATTATATAATTACATATTTATTTTTTACTATTTGTCACCAATATAATATATTATATTTTATAAATAAAAAATAATTTTACATTTTATCTTATTTTATTTTTATTAATTATAACATTTCTTCTCCTATAATTATTTTCCTTCGTTTTCGTTCCTCCAACTTTTTTTTTTTTTTTTTCCGTCTCCATACAAACGCAGTGTAAATATCCGCAAGGGATCAATCCATGCACCAAAATATCAATGTCAGCATCATTCAAATCATTGCGGCCGACAGGGGTTTTGAAGCCCTTGACTTTGTATCGTTCTTTCCTTCACGTCATATAATGACCAAACTAGAGCCGGCCACGAGATATCGGAAAACTCCTGCCTAGGTTTTTAGACTTTTCCATTCTGAAAAGCAGTAGGAATAGGTCTTTCACCCAAAAATAAAAAATAAAAAAAGTATTAACGTACTGTTATCACTGATATATCTATTAGTATTATTTTATCGCACTAAATACTGTTATCATTAATATATCTATTAGTATTATTTTATCAAATTAATTATTATGGATTTATTCGTAATCGTCAAAATAGATGGATTTTCTCAATGGACTTAACAATAATCCTGAAAATCTTTAAATACTTTAAGAATTCAAATAAGAACCACAAAAAAAACTAAATCCATACTTTTCCTTAAGTTTTTAGCTATTCTCCTGCATTCATGGTTTACGTAGCTTTTTATTGTACAAGGAAGAAGAGGCAGTTGATGATAATTTTGGTCTTGCATCAATCGTGATATGAAAACTTCGAGGAACGTTTCGTTCAATTTAGGATCAGGTAAAGATGAACATTATGCTTGGCTATGGGACATTACGTTGAAGATGAATTCAACGATTTTATGATCTTCGCTCTATTATTTGTATTCTTTATATATCATGGGTGGAGTATTTCCTTTCCCATGTTTAGTCCCTAAACCTCAAATTTTACTATATGGGATGTTGGTGCCCATCGATTTATTAATTTATTTATTTGTTCACATGCTCAGGATTAGTGCAGTTGGAGGGATCGGTTCAATATCATATTAAAATTTATTTTATAAGTATACATAATACATATGTATAGTTCTCATTTATAATTATTTATTTTAGTTTAAGCGGATGAGGTTCCTTTTGCCCCCTACTTGGATCCATTCCCTTTGGATCTCATTATGTTGGATCAAAAGCGTAAGATGAGAAGAAACTAAATAGCATAATCAATAATAAATAGGAAAAAAAAAAAAAAGAAAGAAGCAAAACACAAAGGTAGAAACCTTCTACATAGAGAAGAAATCATGAGAGGATAGAGGTAAATTTACTGTGACAAAATAAAAGGAGGGTACAATTATGCAATGAACTAGATAATTTATAATTACCATGGTGAAAAGGGAATAAGTAATATAAAAATAAAAAAATTATTTTGTCTAGACTATAACCAAATAGTCACATCTCCTTTCTTCTTTTCCTTCATTCTCAAACACAAAACATATACTCTCTTTGACTCTCAAAAACCCACATGTCCCTCTTTATAGAAGATATATTTTCACTCGATTTTTCCTCAAATTGACTCTAGATTTGAAATCCTAGCACTACGCACAACAGTTCCTAACATCAATTTGGGAAAAATAATGACAAATTGAGCATTTGTGGTATAAATGTGGACTTTCGAAGGGGCTTTTGGGGTGTAAATGTAGATCGTGTAATGGGGATTAACATAGTAGGAGAAGATATCTACAATAAGGTTGCCAATTAACAAAGAGTGGATCTACGAGTATACTTTACAAATTTTAGGAATGATTGGTTAATAGTTACCGTTCATTTGCCTTTTTTATTTCCTTGGATGCTATCTGCACTTCTCATTAGTTTTGTACCAATATGATCTTTACTGTTTGATTGTAAACATATAGGTGCAAATGGATTCAAGATTGACTGATAGGTCATTGCTTCAATTGTAACCATTCCTTAGGTTTGAGCTAATATAAGATGATTGAGTAACAATTAATGGATTGCTTAGCTACTTTATGTTGATTTTCCTCTATTCTTTGTCACACAATTTCCTTTTTTCTCAAACGTAAGAAAACTGTTGGCTCAGGTGTCGTAGGAAGAAGGCAATCTTTGAACATAGGAATAAGGACAAGATACCGATAGACTTACATATGATCCCCTACTTTGACTATTCGGGCTTTCTTAATGGAGGTAGGTGCCCTTCATGCATCTCAATTAACATTTAATTACTACCTTAATGGAGCATTGGAAGGATTAAGATAACGGTTACGCTATAGGATATATTTTTACTTGTCGATCTCCTTATTTATGGGGAAGTTATAATAGGGGTCATATAGACAGGTGGCATAATGCTTGCCTTCACTTATTAGGGGTTTGCCCTCCTAAGAGTGCTATCAATGGTGGTCAGGTGAAATTGTCTTGGTTGAAGGATAATTTCAATGAGATGCTTGATGGTGCTGATGACATTACAGTGCAGTGGTACATCATGTAGCTAATTGAGAGGATGCTCTTCTTAGAGAAGTTAAACAAACATGTGCATATCGTCTTCCTCCCTCTCATCTCGAACTTCATGGCATCTAGGTGCTATACTTGGGCATCCTTAGCGTGCCTTTATCGTCAATTGTGTCTTACTTCATGAATGGATGCTGGAGAGATTATTGAAACTTTGGTTACAATATAGGTTTGGGCATGGAAATACTTTCCATACATTGTCCCTCTACTTCATTGAATCAAAGTGGTAGTAGATGACCGATCACTAATGAGTCAATGGGGAGTAGACTTTAATATGATAGAGCTACTTGTGCATGTGGTGGGCTAGTAAAGGGATGCCTTCAATTGCCAACGTCTAGAGTAGGTATTTATCTTACAAACTTGAGTACTTCTACCTTCTTAAAGTGTTAATTACTACAAATTAAAAACTATTGTGTTTTCGAGTGGTTTGAATCCCCTATATGCATGAGGACATGGCTAGCTCCTTACATATTGCTAAGATGGGAGTGATATATGGGTAGCATGGTCCCATTTATATGCTTCCACATCTTGGAGTTTTTTTATCCGAATCATGTGACTTGGCAGTATGGTAGGATTTAGGATATTTCCGCTTATCCAAACATCTCATGAGCGCTGTACGATGTAGACTTGAGGGGTCAGATAGAGACGAATTAGGTTAATACCCATGCAACTTGGTTGGAACAGTAGGTAAATCATCGTAATAGGATTTTTCATATTCAACAATCACTGGATGTAGCTTCAAGCTATTTACCTTGGTACCAACAGGTTACTCATTGATATATTGGTAAATTTAGAGCCTCTCAAGTATTTATGGTATGCATTCATTGTACTTCATCTTGTAACTTCTTCATTTATGCTGTTACATGCTAATCACATCATTATTTGTACCTTGCAGGTAGATTTTGTATATTGGCTACCTTAGATGTTATACGATGATATTATAGCTGAGCAGCCAGAGCTAAACATTAGACAGCATTATGCAATGGCTAACAAACATTCATTTAGGAGATCTACTTGCGCCCGGTTGAGATATAGAACATGAGGGCTCCTTACTGCATGAGCTACAACATAGAGGGTAAAGATGTGGATGAGGATGTAAACAAAGCTAGTTTGGAGATTTGAGATGATTTGTTGCCTCAACACTACTTGCCCCCCTACATCTCTTGTAATACCTCATTTCCAGTTTCACACACCATCCAAAGAGGGCTCTAGCACTTAGATTCAAACTCTTGCTACTATATTTAAGAGGCGAGATGGAGATCATGATGCAAATAGGGTGAGGGGGTCACCCAGGTCGAGCTTACTTTAGTCCCTATGTACATGACCTACTCTTATACCTTATTAGGGGATGGCATACAGATCACATAGTTAGATGCATATCAAATAGTATAACCCAACCTAATATGAATGCTCAGGAGACACGTACCTATGCAATGAGATGATGTAGACAATAGTGGATTCTCATTAATTATAGTCAATGAACATTTTGATTGTAACTGACTTTGAGCACATATTGTATATATTGTTAACTTTTATTTTACTTACTTTTGTTTTCCCAACTTTTTATTTATCAAATATTATGCTTGTAAATTTTAATGATTGAGAAATACATATATTGCTTGGTTTATGGCTTCAATATGTGTGGAGAAGTTTAAGAGTACTAAACCTTTATTTGTATAAGTTTGGATTATGTAGGGATCTTTATGTAAGAGATTAGGCATAACTATAAGGTTTGGTTTTAGTTTTCCTTAGGTTAAACTTTGTTTTAATTGTGAGCTTATCAATTGTATTAAGATAGTTAGAGTTCAATATATGATATATATATATCTATATATATATATTATAGAAACTTATAGAGTTTGTTTTGTTGTTGTGTTTGTTTTATTTAAAGTTTTAGATTTCATTGAAATAATTATAGAGAGACTATCACAATAATTTAGAGAATTAAATTTTGTGAAATCGTTGGAGGTTGAAATGTAAATGTTTGGAAATTTTAGTTAAAGGTTTATACTTGACGTATTAGTAGGGGTTAGAAATATGTGACGGATTGTAATGTTTCAGGTTTTAAGACGTTACATATTAAATAATACTCTTCATTCTATAAATATAATTCTAATGATAAAAAAATTAAGCGCACACATAAAATATAAAACGGTACATTTATAAATTTTCAACACAATATATATGTATATAGAGATGATAATAGTAATCAATAAATAATGCTTTGGAAAGTAAAATTATATAAAGTTTTAAGAAAATATAAAAGAAAATGAACTGCTAAATAATGACGTGGAAAATGAATCAAAATCCATTCATTCTCTTCCAATATAGTATACGGAAACAAAAAAAAAAAAAAAGGGAAATGATTCTGTAATGTCACGGTTATTTTCAGATCTAATAAAATCCATAGCGGTTTTTAAGTCAAAATTAATGTCAAGACTTTTCGAAACCCATGAGCCTGCAAATTGCAATAATGCAAAGCTCCTAGCAGCCCCTATGTGTAGTCAAGTTGCACCTGCAAAATGTCAAAATATAGACAAGGTGTGGAAATAGTCCCAACTTTTAAGGGGATGGGAATCCAGCTAAGGTCGTCAAGTCAGGAAGAGACAGTTTAACAGGTGGTAACTCTTAGTTGGAAACTGAGTGAAAGTTTGTCCCACTTGATCAACATCAATCACATGGAAAAGACCTTCTCATTCACTTTTTATATGGCTGCGATTATTTCTTTTTTTTTCTCCTCATCTACTTACACGGACGAGGGAAAGAAATTGACAAAAAATAAATAAATAAATAAATAAAGGAGTAATTTAAAATAATGTTAAAATAAAAAAATTTTAATAAATGAGCGTTTATGTAATTTTATATACTTTTCTTTCGATTCTCTCTAGAAAGATAAAATTGATTTATGGATTTTATTAAAAATTTCAAGCAATCCTTAAATTTTTCTTACCTTTTCGAATAAGAAAAATGAATTAATAAGGAATTCTTTCCTTTCTTGTGTTAGTTTTTCTATTATTGAATGTTAAAATCTCGTGACTTCATAACAAAACTATTTTATATCTTTATATATCCTCTTTTAATAAAAAAAAATGATAAAAACTCTTATGTTAGTTTTTATATTATTGAATGTTAAAATCTCGTGACTTCATAACAAAACTACTTTATATCTTTATATATCCTCTTTTAATAAAAAAAAAAATGATAAAAATTTTTGGCTGATTGGCTTAATGAAAACATTTTGCCTATTCTTGATGACATCTACTTTTATGATTAATATTTTATATTTGGATTGTTGATAAATTAAAAGTTGTTAGTATATGTATTAAATATTTCTTAGGTTGTACCATGTGATATTAATCTAATCCTTGTTTGCAATTTTATATGAAATATTTACTACATGTTTGTGATATACCAACTTTTTTTATGTATTGCGAACGTATGTCAAAAGAGAATGTCAAATATTGCTATATAGAAGATGCAAGATATTTTTGGAAAGAAAGTTTAGATTTTGTTTTTTTTTTTTTTTTCTTTTTTAGTCTCTCTTCTATTGTTTTTTTTCCCCCAAAGATCACTTGTCAAATTTAAGACTATTTATTTTGCTCGAATAATTCTTTGTCAACTTGATATTGGAAATCTTGTAGGAAGAATACATTCCTTATTATTCTCGATGAGGATTCCTTCTCTTTATTCGTTGACTCCTTTTAAGAAACTCATTATTATTTTATTTATTTATTTTTTCTTTTGCCAACCTTAAGAAACTTATTATGTATGGCAAGATATCAAATGTTTCTATAACAAGCTCATTGTTTGATTTCGACTAATTGAGGTTATGTTGAATTTGAAATATGAGATATGATATTAACAAGCTATCATAACAGTTTTTTGCCAAACACATCACGAATTCCTAAAATATTAATAAAAGAAATATATGGTTTATACATACATACGAGTGGCACAATAAAGTTTGCAATAATAACTTTCGTATTTCTTTTCTTATTATAATTTGTGTTATTAAACATTTTCCTAACAAGTATGCATTTATAATCGGCGATTGCTAGCATAAAAATAAAGATTGAAACCTTACCTAAAATCAATCTATCATATTTATTAACATTTTTTGATGTGTTTTTTTCTTTAATTATATTACAACTTGAGATTGAAAAATTCGAATAATCATAATTTATTCAATGAAGTACAAAGAGCTATACTAATTAATTACAACAGCTTTAGCATATCCTTCATTTATGCATTTATACTGCATTTGAGCACCATTTTTTCGTTGCTTTATCATTTGTCAATGAGAGCTTTTTTTCTTGTTGTAAAACAATAAATCACTTTTATCTACTGCGCTGCCTCGAAATGGCTACCCAACTTGTAAACATACGCATTGATAAAGAAAAAAAAAAAAAGGTAAATTTCTTTTGGTGACCAATAGTTGCTGAAGCCAAATATTATTCTTTTGATGGTTGAAATTGTTTTATGCACGACAATGAAAACTAATGAATGCCGTTCGTTTCATGGCCAAGTGCTCCGGATGCTTTATCTACTACCATCTCCATCAAATATTATTTGTTTATTTTCCCCGGAATGACAAGATGATGATGTGTTGTTTTTAAGGTATTGATGAATTTAATTAGATTATTCCGGAATGCGAGGGATGAGTTAAAATTCACTATCTCACGTAATGCGCATACAAATAAATAGAATTAAGGATAGTATTATTATAATAATATTAATATGTTACATGAATAAATTAATAGTACGTAATTATAATAGAATTTTAATATATAAAAATATAAGTGATAATTTTTTAAAAACTATATATTACTATTGGTACTTTTACGCTATTTAATCAAATATGTGATATATTAATAATATTGAATATTTTTTCGCTTAATAATCCCAATATAAGTTCCAAAAAATAAATCCCACTCATTAAAATCTTTATAATAAATACTATTATAGGATTTATATTACGTTTAAATTCCTAAAATGAGGTCTCATTATATAAAAAGACTGTCCTATTCCCGGTTGTAATAGAGAATCGCCATGTAGGACAACAAAGGCAAAGTAGTTTTCAGTTGTCAGCAAAGGTTTCTTCGATTAAGAGTATGGGATAACGTATATTTTCAGATTTATTTGAGCCTTCGGTAAGGTTTTGAAAATTTTTTGGCTTAACTTATTCAATTTTCAGTTAATAAAGAATTTATACGGTGGTATACTTGCAAGGCACTTGGCAATAATGTCGTGCAATAAATACGAAAAATAATTTTTGTTATCGGTCGTAATACTGATGATAATACATAAATCTATTGTAAACTGTCTCACGATTATCCCTTAACTATTATTTGACTAATTATGATGAAAATATCAGTGAGAGTTTAGAGAAATGGTCAGACCGACTAAAACTAATATTTTCACATACATTTTTCAAAATCATGTTATGCCCCCAAAGATGAGGTCAAAGTGTGCTCCTGGGTTTTTTCATTTTCTTTTACTCCCTTCTGCATATGCTTATGCCAATTCGATTATTTTCATATTTATTTATCAGTCATTTGGAAAAAAAAAAAAATATAAGATAATGTCACGGTTTATACCCATAATTTTACCATCTTTTGTAACTATACATTTAAAATTTAGACTTCTCTAATTATATATTTAAATGAAAATTTAGTTGTTATTGTTTACAACTTAATTAACTCTAATTTACACCGTTAATCCAATTAATCTAATTAATACAATCAATTACTGGAATAGCTGTCCATGACTTTAAGGGGATCATGCAAACCTCTTAGGGCTACGAGTGACCACCAATGGTTAATCATGGATCTTATGACCTATATTTTTTAAGTGATTTGCGATGCATTATTTTGTAGAAGATGGTCGATAACCACTTTTTGAGGGTCATACGATTTCTCTATTTTTGTGATCAGTCTCTCCATTGAATAATTATATTAACTGAATTAATGGTGTGAATTAACATTAATTAAGGTATATAATATGATAAATAAATCTTTATTTGGATGTCTAATTAAACAAATTCAAACTTCGGATATATAATTGTAAAAGAGAACAATGCTGAGATATAAATTGCGACATTGATCTAAAAAAGATTATATCTATATTTTTTGAAAGCTTATTTCAAAGTATAACTGATTATGTACCAAAATATGGCCAATAAAAAAGCAGACAAGCATTAATTTAAAATTTTCGAATTGACAGTGAAAAACAAGTTTTCTTTTCGGTTCAAATACGAAACCATGGCCTATGCTACCTTGTGACTTATAAGAAATTTCTCAGTTTGGATCCATGTGTACTATATTATTAAGGTAATAATACTTTATTCTCCACATCTCTACTTATATATTTACAATAATTATATATCACTATATCAATAAAAACCGTGTCATTTTCAAAGGTTTTTCTATTCTTGTTAATGTATTAACTTCTTCATATATTTATATGTATTTTTCTTTTAACTTGTGCTTTTACATGAAGTCAGCAATTCATATTTTATTGTGGAATTATCATATATATATATATATATTGGTTTTGGCACACACTACACCAATGCATATCTACTAAATCAACTTGGAAGACACTAATTATGTTGTGGTTATATATATTTCTCATTATCAACTTAAATTATATATATATATATATATGTTGTGGTTATATATATTTCTCATTATCAACTTAAATTATATATATATATATATATATATATGTCATTGCAAATTGCCTATTTAGCAAAAGATGTAACACTACATTAATCTACCATTATACATTAAAAGGTATAATTTTCCGATAGAATGAACTATATTTAATTCTTCCATTCCCAACAATAATAATATGGTAGTAATTAACATAGGGGAAAAAAAAAAACTACAATTGTGTAATTTTATATGCTCATTTTTATATTAAAAAAAAAACTTGGTTTATTTTTACTGGGCTCATATGTTTTTCTTCTTCTTGTTTTATTGATAACCGTAGATGTGTTAAGGACAATGTCTATTATGATTCGATTTATCCACTTAATATGAATAATAACTATATTGCAAAGATTACAATATAACAAGCGAAAAAGTCTTTCATAAAGGTTTTCAAGAAAGATTAATCTCGTTTTATTTTTCTCATAGTCATATATGAGCTTCAGCTTCATTTTAAAAAATATATGATACAAAGTTGTCATTTTAGCAACAATTATTAAAAAAAAAAAGAAGACCCTACATTTATCTACAACTGCACATACACCCTCCATCATTGATTTATTATTATTAAACAAGTAGGCTTAGACTACAATAGATACGCATATATTTTTTATAGTGATAATCAACGAGTAATGACAATTACTCAAAGTTTTAAGAAGATATATAGAAAATAGATTCATAAACATAGTTACTTCGTAGTGTGTAATCAAATTAAGTGTGAAAATTAGACATGATTTTTAAAGGGACGAAAGGTTTCATAAAAGAAGAGACATATCTTATTACATTTGGTAACTCTTAATTGTAAATGAGCCACATGTTTGTCTTATCTACGGAACATAGCATGTTAATACAAATTTTTAGTCCTAGTCAAATGTGAATTCCAAAGAAAAGAAAAGAAAATGGTCAGGATTACCTCCAAGTTTCAATCAATTCGAGATTGCTTCTCTTTACGTAAAATAATTTTAATCTTTTAAAATTGTCAATACCATTATCTTTGTAATTTTTTTATATTATTATCATAGCATTAAAAGATTATTGTATTTAATGATTTTCAATAATTGTTAACGATAGTAGTTTAATAAAGCGGCTGCGGCTGATAGCTGATATTACCATGGCATGGTCGACTGGAAGGGGAAGTGTCGTGCAAAAATTATGGAAACTATCCGTAGTACAGCTGGTCAGCATCCTTCGCAAAAGTGGAGTTATTAGTAACGGCTGTCAATTTTCTAGAGTAAGAAGGGACCATAAAATAATTAACAAACCATTGGTAAATTCCTCTCCTGTATAATCATTTCCTTTCTTTTCTACATGTTATTTTGAAGGTAAATATACTCAATATAAAGAGGAATGACCTAAAGAGTTGAAAATTATATAAAACGTAGTCTTTTTATAATCTTTTTTCATGATGTGAACGCATCTCTTTTTTCTTAATAAACCAATGGGTATATTTTAATGTTGTGTTAGTTATTGGGAATAGATTATAAATGAATTGCGATTTTAGATTCTATTTATTGTTTTTGTATTTAAAAACATATTTAGAAGTTGAAATCGTAATCTTATGAAATCGGTGATTTCGATTTCAAAACAGAATTTAATTCTCTTTTTTAAAAATGAAATTAATGATTTTATTTTTCACATATTTATTATTATTAATCAAATTATATATTTATCTTTTAATTTAATTATGATATTCAATACTTAGAAGATATTTTTAACAATTAATATTATATACGCATTAATTTAATTTTATTACATTCTATTCTATATATATTTTTAAATAGAAAAATGATTTATCATTCCCTTTCTTAATTCTATTCCAATCCATCTCATTTTAATCCATTACATTTCAGTTTGTTTCAAATTTCTACTTACTAAATGTGATATAAATTTTTTGTGCTAATATCTTTATAATGGTATGGTATCAATACTTTTTTCTTGATACAATAAATTAAATTCAAATTTCTTATTTTTAAGTTGTAATGCAGTTAAAAAAAAAAAAACTCTTTTTGTCTTTGAAAAAGATTGCAACTTCTATATTATTGTTCAGCAATATATAGACTATAAATTATAAAAAATATTACCTCACCTGTTATGATTTTTATAAACATATTAATAAATCTCAATGGTTATAAAAAAAACTTATGATTTTTAAGGTTGCAGCAATGATTTGAAAACTTATCTACACACCTATATTTTAAAAGTTGAAGAAGTTATCAAGAGAGAGAAAGAAAAGGGGGGAGGCATTTTAATTTATACACGTTGCTCAAAAAGGGTGGGAGGAAGGAGTCAGAAGTCGTGGGAAATATATACATAAGGAAGAAAGACTTTTCAGAATGGATAAAAGAAACCCGCTGTTGGAACAGCCCATTGGAAACTCAAACATGGCCCCTGGTTTTTTCACTTCCAACAAAACCAACTCTTCCTCATTATCTGCTAGCCCTACGCTCCCTCTCTCTCTGCCCTTCTCCCTTTATATTCTTCCAGTTTTCCCAATCATCACCTACCATGTTGTGAAAATTTTTCTTTTCTTTTCATACCATATACTGATGTTGTACTTGAATCCACACAACATCCTCGAACCTCACCATATCCAGACCTTTTCCCTCTCCTCCCCTGTTTTTTCTTCCCCAACTTGGCTTCCTTTCCAACTTCATCCCCCACTTGGAAGTTTTCAATCTTGATACGTTTTTGGAATACCCTTTTAGTTGAATCATACGAAGGCAGTGTTCTTGAAGCCCGTTCGCTTCAAATTTTCATTCTTTAGATACATACCCTGATTGTATTGGAATTTGATATCTTTGTGGGTTTTAGGGTTTTGGAAAGGTGTGATTTGGGGTTGGTTATGGGGATAACTAAAACGGTGGGTGATAGAAAAAGCAAAGAGTGTCGTGAATTGGCGAAAGAAGTCGCGGTAAATACGAATAGTAACCCGAAAAAGAACCGGAGGAAGCAGAAGAAGATGTCGGCGATACAGCAGCTTTTCGAGACTTGTAAGGAAGTGTTCGTCAATAGTGGAACCAATGTTATACCGCCTCCTGAGGATATTAACAGGATAAGAACAGTTTTGGGTATGTTTTGTCAGATATTTTATGCGTTACTCTGTTCATATTGATGTTGTACATGTAGATTACATAATTCTGCTGTAAATTAGTGATGGAGTTAGATATAATTATACCATTGTTGAACTGGATTGGTCATTCTTGGGTTCGAATGTTCGTACTAAATAAATTCGATTCAGTATTGGTTTGTAAGGGCGATTTTGAGATCGAGTAGATGCAAGTTTTGCCATGTCCATGATATTGATGAACATAATAATATAATCTATGTGGATTTGGTTTTCTCAATTTTTCTGTTGTTCCCATCATCCATCTGATATGGTAAATGCTGTCATGAATTCGATATCGATTTCTTTACCCTTGTCTGCCATATGTAATTAGAGCACAGATCATGATTAGAGGATTCTTGGCAAATGAGATTATCCTTCAAGTCGGTTTTCCTGGTTGAATGCTCGGTGTTGTGTTCGTTATGAGTTTAAAACAATTCTAGAAACTGTATGATGAATTTGTCTTAATCGAAATCTTTATCCTTTCCAATCAAGGTGTCTGTCCTGAAATGCTTCCTGAATGACATGTAGTGGAAGGTGATAGCGAAGCACGGAATGAATGAATTTTATTGAATGCTTTCTAATTCTTACTGCAAATTTCGTTTTTCAGATGGCATGAGACCTGCTAATGTTGGCCTTCATCCCCAAATGCCTTATTTTAAGACTACTGGAGCTAGACGAACGCCGAAAATAACGTATCTGCATCTCCATGAATGTGACAAATTTTCTGTATGTAATTTCTTGTCTCCCTTCCACAGAGCGAAAAGAGAAAGTCAATACCCTTTTCAAGACATTAAAAATTTCCTTTACACTGAACAATTTCCATCTTTTCTTGCAGATGGGAATATTTTGCTTGCCACCTTCTGGTGTGATTCCCCTACACAATCACCCGGGAATGACCGTCTTTAGTAAGCTTCTATTTGGGACAATGCATATAAGATCATATGACTGGGTCGGCGATGCATCTAGCAACACTTCAGATGTAACTCCTCGGCAAGGTGTGTTTGCAATGCTTGCGTTTATATCTCGGGACTATCTATACATATTAAAAATAGCCACTTGGTTTTGTACCCTATTAGGTCCTTTCTTATTATTACTTTGATAGTGTTTTTTTATTTTATTTTTTAATTTTATGTTTGGTCTAAGTTTGATAGTGTTTGACCACTTCTTTTATTCATCGAAGGGAACATTTGCATCATTATTTGTGCCCTTTTTTTTTAAAATAATCATTTACAAATTGCAATCATTGAGTAGCAGAAGAAAACAAGAATAGTCTAGATTCTTTCTTGCTCATTACAGAAAACAATAATGCTATATATATTTATATTTTCCTAAAATAGGAAAATTCTATTTTAAATAATTAGTACATTTGCGTATAACGATGACATTGAGCCAAGCGTAGTATGACCCTTCTTAACTAAACATTGTTATGATCATGCATAGTGCTTTATGGAGAAATATTAAGAAGTTTTCGGCTATTCAAATTGAGACTTGATTTTTTTTAAGGGATATTCAAGGGTTATTCTGTTTAGTGGAATTTATTTTCTTTGGGACTTTTGTTTTATTGTTATTATAATCAAATTAACATGGTCGTGACAATGATAGTTAAGCAGTTTCTGACTACTAGTGACTCTTAGTAGCAAATGGTGGTGGAAGTCCACGCAATATGCTAACCAAAAATGGGAAACTATAATTTAGTCCTTTTTAATATATGGGAATCATATTTCTCCATTTTCTATTTATATTTTTGCAATGATTAACTACCATGGACCATTGTTTGTCATCATCTCTTATGGTTAAGAGCTACTAGTAATCGCAATTTCTCGAGATACTGCAGTAAAATTTTGGATTTTTTGATAAAAGTCTGGAAGATATTATTCATCTGGTGGAATTCCATAAAGGGAATGAGGGAAGATTAAAATTAATGCATATTCTGCTAGTCTGCTACCTATAGGCAGGGAAATATCATATTATTTATTGAATCCTGTGGAATGGAAGGGAATTGATACAAACTTCAAAATGAACTTGCTGATGGCATTAAGAAAATGTTAAGCAGTAGTATAATCTGATGGTATAAAGCTTAAAAGCTTAAGGAGAGAAATTCATTCATAGTATACACGAGCCGTGTTTGAATGAATTTACTGTTATGCTTCTTTGTGGTGTGTAAAACGATGTAAAGTTTGTGAAGTGTGTGTGTTCCTAATTTGACTCTTCCCTCCATCTATTCAGTCCAGTTTCCTGAAGTCCGGTTAGCTAAGAGGAAGGTCAACGCCAACTTTACGGCGCCATGCAACACCTCCATACTTTATCCAGCAGATGGAGGCAATATGCATTGCTTCACAGCAGTGACAGCCTGTGCTGTACTAGACGTTCTAGGACCACCATACTCGGACCCTGATGGCCGGCATTGCGCATATTACTTCGACCATCCATTTGCGAATGTCACAGGTACCATAGATCACCCTTCCCATAATCCCGATTGCATTCCCTTTCAGTTTCGTTTTGGCTTATGAAAGACACTGACGGTAGAGGTGGTCTGAAAATGCAGTTGACGGGGTGTCGGTGCCTGAAGAGGAGAGGGAGGATTACGCATGGCTTCAAGAGAGGGTCATAACCCCAGAGGACTTTGATGTTGTTGGAGCGGAGTACATAGGCCCCAGAATTGTGGGGAATTAATGTAGTCTATTCTCTCCCCCACCCCCACCACCCCTAACACCACCACCACCACCCCCACATCCCCACATCCCCACATCCCCATGTAAGGCAAATATGCATTCATATTGCCATTAGCTGCTGTCAAATTCAGTGCAGCAGCAGCAACATTTTTTCTCCTTTTTCTAATTTTGCTTTGTTCTTGTGGAACACGAGGCTCCTGTTCTTTTTCGTTTTTTTTTTTTTTTAAAAATCCCTTCTATTTAACAGCTTCTGTACATAATTCATAAAAAAGATTCCTCCTCGGACAGACAAAAAGATAGTCTTTTTGATGCATAGGGAGTTTTACTTGCAAATACATACGTTTGACAAAATGCTCATAATGCTCCTTTTCTTTTTCTTTTTTTTTTTGTTTTGTTCCCCCCTCTCCCATTTGTAGTAGTACACGGATGTCGGGTCTTTTCGAGTTATCCTAGATTGGAAAAATAACAAAAGTTATTCTTAACTGCTTTGCCGTTTGCACTTAGCATATGAAAAATGTTAAATAGATAGAAACAAGTTTTTCATTGGACACTACAGAATTGTCTCCAGGGTAGAACTAGTGTTCGATTTTTTATCCATACCCATCAAAACAACTACCATTGTGGTCTGTAATCATTTAGCATTTCATGTTGCAAGCACCATCACAATTCAATTCCATCGATCCAATGGGAGGGGGTGTTCATCTGGGCAACTCTATATTATTGTTGATGTTAGTAATTGTTTTTCCCTTTGTACGCTTACAATTCAACAGCAGCTGAAGATTTTCTAACATTAGTAATGGAAAGTTATGAAAAAATAGAAAACGAGAAGGTTCCTTATTTTCTCCCATTGAATACAAAAGGCAGAAATTTAGGAATTTGCTTTATTACACATAGGATGTGGATTAAATGGGAAAAAAAGTTTTGGATTTCCGAGAGAGACCTGGGGATGGGATAAGTATGCTGATTTAAGGGTTGAAATGAGATTCAGCCGAATTTGGATAGCTCGGTATTTACTTGAATTTGATTTGGTTATATTAATTTTGATTGTATAAACTTCTACCTCGAGCACATGCAATGGAGTCATAGATAGTCAAAGTGAAATCCAATATGCGAAATAATTTGATTTATAGATAGCATCATTGTAGTAAAGGTCGTAATAATTTGATTTATAGATAGCATCATTGTAGTAAAGGTCGTAATGCTAAGGGAATTATTATTGCAGGGCATAGAGGGGGAGGTCATAAATGTCTATATCGTAAAATCGATTTTTGGCGGAATGAAAAAAACATATATGATAGAATCGTAAGCATAGAATACGATCCTAATCAAAATGCATACATTTGTCTCATACACTATGGAGATGGTGATAAGAGATATATTTTACATCCTAAAGAGACTATAATTGGAGATACCATTGTTTCTGGTATAGAAGTTCCTATAAAAATGGGAAATGTCTTATCTTTGAGTGTAGTTTGAACTATTGATTTACGTAATTGGAAGTAACCAATTAGGTTTACGATGAAACCTAAAAATCGATCACTGATCCAAATTGAATTCCTCTATAAGAATAAACCTCAATAGAAAACTGAAGAGTCACGGTAGCAAGTGATTGAGTTCAGTAGTTTCTCATAGAAAATTATTGACTCTAAAGATATAGTAATATGGAGAAAACAAAATTATTTCAAGCACCGACAAAACCAGAAGCCCCTTGTTTCAAAGAGAGGAAGACTGGTTAATTCACATTTCATTTGATGGTTAGAGGCGAATTGAAAGCTAAGCAGTGGTAATTTGAAGGATTTCCTAGGGAAAAATAGAGATATCTTCTACGTTACCAGTAATATGTGGAAGTATCAACGTAATTTTAGAGAGTCATTCGGTTTGAATGCTACATGAAGAATATAAACCAAATTTGAGTAACTTATAAAGTTAAGTCCGAGCATTATGTTGTTGAGTTCAATGAATTTGTAAGTTTAATTAAACTCGATTCAAGTTTAAATGTTAATAAAGTTTGATTTGATTTTAGATCTTAGTATTATTTTGAATAAATGATTTTTGTAAAATTATTAAGTTGGATGAATTTAATTGAGCAGAATTTTCTAGCTTATCAAATACTATTTTCAATCGAAGGAACATAAGCTTGATTGAGTTGGAGCTTCAACTTAAATTTTAAAATTTTGAGTTGGAGTTTGATTCCAGCTCAACAATATATCTTGTTGGATCAACTTGTCTATAAACCTATCCTGATTCATCCTTTGAATGAGAGAGGACTGAGGCGATGCACCTGCACCTTAGTGCCCAAGAAATTTCCATTGTTTAGTTTATTTCATCCCTTTGTCGTAAGATACTAGTTTTCCTTAACTCGTAAGTTCACTTTTTCCTGGTGTAGTTTTGTATAGGTGGTTTAGTCTTATTTCAATCCCAAATTCGTCGCGCTTGAACATAAAATTATTTTATCTTAATTTGAGCTTTCACAAACTGCTATTTCCCATATTGGAAATTCAATTTTGGCTCCTTGATGGTTTCTATTATACTCATGCTCATAAGTTGCATCTCTTGTGCTTATGTTCCAAGCTCCAAAACTAGGGGTGTTATAACTTGTGCATAACAATTAAGTTATATATTACTTAATATGTATAGTCCTTATATATTAAATATGGTTTTGATACCTTTTATTATCGATGGACCTTTTCAATTTTGTATAAATTAAAATTTTATAGGTCACGACAACTGTAACTATGTATTTTTAATATTTTATAAAGAATGTAATTTTGAAAGTTTTGAAATAAGTATCTTTTAATTACTTTTCTTTCGATCCTTTTGTATTCCTTTCTAGATAAAATTATATGGCTTAACGTGTTAAACAGCTAAAATTTAGATACTATTGATGACAAATGCAATAAATTTACTATACATGCATCAATTTATATATATTTTTTGTCCATTACAATTTAGAGAAAAAAATATTCCAATTTGATCCATTCTATAAAGCATTTGTTATTCATACCGCTAGTCCACAATTGGTCATCAATTTATGTTTTAAAGACTAACCTTTTTTTATGTACATTCTGTTATAATATTTAGCATTTTAATCCAAGCATAGCCATTATGTATCAACAATCCCTCAACTTACTCGATACACATAGAATTTATTATGCAAAAAACTCATCATGCGTTGTTTGATATTAATAACTCAATATGTCAAACAATATCTAGATTTATATATATATATACACACACTATATTATCCCTTGATTCAAATACTTTAGGGTACTTTTTAGGGCACCGAAGTAAAGTTATTAAATACAATTTTACATCTACAATTTAATGCACCTATAACAATAGAAAATTCAGAATGGGGCAATTTTGGCAAAGGATCAATTAGTACAAATACACAACTATTAATTAAGCAAAATGGATTAGATTAGAATGGAATTAAGACCAGAATTATAAATCCATTCCTATGTTTGAAAAATGTCTAAACGATGGAATGGAATGTAATGAGTGCAGAGTTTTATTGATAAATACTACTCTACCAAGCTCATGATTGTTAATTGTTATAATTAATTTGAAAGTTAAAAATGTAATTTTAACTAATATTAATTAATGAAAGGAAGAAAAGAATCATAATTTCTTTTCTTAAAGATTGAATCGAATTTTTCTTTAAAACCATAATTGTCAATTTTATGGAATTGTAATTTTATTTTGTAATTACACTTCTAAATATAGGGAAAGAGAAACCACAATTCCATTTCGATCCATTCTTATACATCCAACGTTACATTAGATTTGGAAAACAACAAAAAAAAGAAAAAGAAAAAAAAGAACAGCACTTATATAGTTAGAATAGTAGAAAATTCAAAATTCATGAATGACTTGGGAGAAGAATCAATTAATACCAATACACAACTAGGAATAATAATTATTATAAGTTCTTTTGAAGAAATAATTTACGAAATGATAAAATATGTAGCACGTATATAAAGAACATATTATACGATAAATAACATCTGACCATCCGTATTATGTAGGATCATACCCAGTTATTTATAGAATGCCTTTCCAATTTCATCAGTAAAAATCAGAAGGGTTAACTTTTGGCTTCCACATGGACATTCGTGTATCGGTTGAATCTTACAATAGTAATGTCGCCCCAGTTCATTTATTCCTAGGGAGAATTAGGCACATAGAGACAGAATACACTTGGGCCCAAGTTGCTAAATTTTCCAAATTCTCGTTGAATGACTACCATGTCAAACACGAAACAAGATTTATTGGTTTTAATGAGAATTTACAAGAGTGATTTGCGGGCAAGTTTTAATGATATTTGGGTATATAATTCTCGTAATGTTTATAATTAAGATCATTATATCTCGAAGGTATAGATTGTGGTTCTGTAATGAGATACATAAATTCAGGCATGCTTTAAAAAAATGCGGAATAGAGACTGATCCGGGAAGACCTGTTCATAGGTTTGGTTCTTAGACCGTGACACCCCAAATCTTAGAGATCTCTTTAAAACCCATTTCACAATCATTTCTCAGTAACAAGATTGTGGCCTTAGGCATGGTTTTCATGAAATCTCTTTGGGCTAACTTAAAAACTAAGGATCTATTTGGTTTATTTATTTTTTATTTTATTAATGTTTTATTCTCATCTATTTAAATCTTTGTATTTGGTAAGAATAAAAAATATACATATAAATATATTTTTTCAAAAAATATCAATTAAGATAATCATTTTTAATATATAAAATATAATTTTTTAAACCTGTTTTTTTAAAAAGTATATAAATTTTTATTTTTTAATTCTGATACTTTCATCATTATTTTTATTATAATTATGAAGCATAAATTTTAGATATAGATAAAACAGTTTTTCAAATACCAAATTTTATATAGATATAGTGAATAAAAAACAATCCAAACATACCCTAATTATGAGGGTAGCTCATTAAGCAATGTTATGTTGAAATACGTTAAGAACATCCAGCCGATTAATGGAAAGACAGAGAGTGTAATAATACTAATTTTTGCGAATTTTTTTTTTTTTTTATCTAATTAGTAGTACATTCTTATATTGTCTAGTCCATTGAGGCCCGGCCTCATATCTGTTGGTCTTTTAGCATTATTTGACTATCTTGACAATAAAATTATAAAACCGAAGGTCCAATCCATCTTTCAAATTTAGATAGGTCCGGATGATTGGACTTTTGATTTAAAAAAAATGAAAAAATAAAACACGTAAGTCATCATTGATTGCCCTTGGTCCAGCCATTCTACAGTTTTCCTTACTCAGAAATCATATTTAATGTTTGTTGCTGTTTTTCCAATGTACAACCATAATTCACGGCAGTCCAAGTTTTTCCAACATTGATAATATAAGCTATGAAAAATCGGATATGAATTATCTTCCTCGTTTTCGTATCTTTCATGAATGACTCGGGCATCTATTAACATTCTTCTATTTACAATAAGATATATTTGTAAAACTCATCATCATCATTATATTGAATTAATATGGCAGGAAAATAAAACAAAACTTTGTCTTTTAGTACTTCATACAACTGTAAATTTTTGAACATTAGAAATTAATGCATCTTTTAACTACTTTTCTCTCAACCATTTCGTATTCCCATCCATAGTTATAAATATTCAGTTAGAAAACAATTTGTCCTTTTCTAGATAACATTGAATGGGTTGACACGTTAAAGCAGCTAAATTTTAGTATTTAGAAAATATTGACGACTAAGGCAATAATTGATCTATAAATGCATCATCAATATATTTATTAAAAAAATATTAATTGGTTTACATCCTTTTATTTTATTATTTTAAGTCAAAATTTTAATCCAAGCACGACCATTTTGCATTATCAAACATTCAACTTACTTGATACACAAAAAATTAATTGGGCAAATAACTTATCTTATGTTGTCTGATATCAATAACTCAATATGTCAAATAATATTTAGATTTATTATATTATAGGCTATAAGCTTTTATAAAACACTAATAAAATAAGTGACATATGTAAAAACATATTATATGGTAAATAACATATTTTTGGTACTTGTGTCAACTCATGGTTAGACTCAGATAAAGATTGGTTTCAAATCGTGAATCGGCTCAACTTAGTAGTGGTCGAGCTGAATTGTTCGAGCTAGCAGTTTGAGCAACATGAAAAGAAAAAAAAAAAAGACCCTGGCACTCTTTTCACTTTTGGTGCATGTGCTGCAAATTTTGAATTGTGGTGTTGAAACATTTGAAAATTTGAATTTTTAAAATTCAAATGACACGTTCACACATTTCTCGATTCTTATAAATTGTAGCTTTCACTATGCAATAGCTATTATTTCACAAATAAATTAAGTTACTCCAGCTCTAACTCCAGTCTACCTTAAAATTTTTTTAATTGTCATACGTTGTTATAGAAATATTTCCTTTTATTAACCACCAATATTTGTACATAATTCTCCATTCCACTTCATTGAATCATTTGCATTAGCAAATAACACTAACATAGACATATCCGTGATATAATTTCCGCTTTATTTTGTCTTACATATTATTTCTATCTTTTATTTGTAAATCATTGTTGTAGTAAATAAGAGAAAAAAATATTAGTATTTATGGAAAGATTTTTGTGTCATACTTTTTTTAGTAAGAAGCACAGTTCATCATTTAGTAGGAAAAGTAAGGGTAAGGACAAGGGTACTGAAAGTTCTAATACATCGTCTGAATCACAACAATTCGAAGACGTTTAAGCATACTCGGATAATGAGTATGACTTGAATAAGTAGAGGACACATGATGTGGTTGAGAACGTGAAAGAACAAGTTACACTACCTCCAGGCTTCGATGTAGATACTCATTGCACGAGTAATCACGGTACGAGTTATCAAGGCACGTCACCTCCCGGTTTTGAACTTTTATGCAAGAGTGTTCCTAAACGTCTTACCAGATTCGAACCTCCTTGTATGAATGTCCTTGCATGACTCGTAGGACTTAAACTCCCATAAATGAGTTACTTTGCAAACATGTTTGAGGATGAAGGCAACAAGATAGCAATTATTTCCGAAACAAAAAAGCAACATATGAGATAATATGGGCTTGATAGTTCGAGACCATCTATCTTAGGTAAGTCCCATAAACTTGGTAAGTCTAATATTTTTACTACACATTTCTATAAAAGTATAAACGAAAAGGGGAACTCGAAGGCATTTTGCAACTATTATAATGCAAGTTATTCATAGAAAACGGGAGAGGGATATGATGTTTTTAACAAGTACTTAAGGTTGAAGCATCTCGGGGAGGTGGGAATATATAATATACAACAATAGATTACCTCAGATGGTGGTTCATTCGATCAACTGCTAATGATGTATGATGAAAAGAGGTATAAGTATAACTTGACAAAGTATCTGGTGAACATGCACTTATCATGCAATGCGGGTGCATCGGAGTGGTAGAGTCGATATGAGCGAGAGACATTCAATCTCAGCTTACGACAGCTTAACCGTAGAACGATAACTCAAGCCATGCAAGAGCTCTATTATAAAGGTAAGAGGGAGCTTGTAGGTAAGTTCACTTCCTGTGATACGCATGTGTCCATATGTGTAGACATATGGATAAATTTTTTTCATAATAATTCTTATATGGGTATTATTGTTCACTAGATAGATAATAATTGGTAACTTAATAAATGACTATTAGTTTTAAGGGTATGTAACGAACGACATACGGTGCAAAACACTTATAAAATTATTAGAAAAATCTTAATTAAGTATAGATTAGTAAGGAAATTTTTTTCTATTGGTTTTGATAATGTAAGTACCAATATTGTATCAATATCTGATTTGCAAATTACTATCAATTAGCATTAGGTTGGGGGGGGGGGGGGGGGGG